>WEIU01005260.1:0-23449 GCA_013389925.1 Aegithalos caudatus | reverse complement strand
TTTTTTTTTTCATTCATAGTGTAAAATAAACACCAAGTAGCATTTAAATTTGTATGATTAATTCAAACAATTGTATTGGAGCTGTGAAGAGCTCCCTTATCCCCTCTAACTGAAGTGAAATATTTCACCAGCTTTTAGACTTAGCTGGAATAACTAAGAATTCATTTATTTTCAAAAATGTTTTCTGTCTGCATTTTGTTATATTGTATGCTGAATGGATAACATAAACCACTGGCATTTAATAAAAACTGAATTCCTATTTAGTTTAAATAGTCTGCATTTATTAAAAAAAGAAAACAAAAGGAATATATTTTGTATTTTATGTATTTATCTACTGGTAGCATGTATTTCTACAAGTTACAAACTCCAGTCTTATTTCCTATGCCTCAAAACTAAGCAAAGCCCACCACAGTCCCACCAGTCTCCTAACAGTGGGCCTTAAGCACAGGTAAGTTCACTTCTTGCAAAAAAAACCCAAGCTAATGGATACAGGTACAAACAAGTGCACTTTGGAGATAATAAATACCCAACATCCTTGTCATCACTAAAATTGGCACATTTAGATCCTTTTGAGTAGCACTGGAATAAAAAAAAAGTTTCACCTTTACATCTTCAGCACTTAAGACTAAGTATTGTAGATCATTAACACATATATAAAGCAAACTTTTTATAACCCTGATTTTTCACAGTACATTGGAACTAAGTCCCCTGCACCTTGTAGAATAGGACATCAACAGTACCACTTCATGCCACGCTTCCTTCATCAGGGAAGTAACTTCCATGTCCTAGAAATGTACAATTACAAGTAGAGGAACTTTCAAAAAACTAAATTCTTCATGCCCATATTCATGCTGGTGAGATCTAACATGGCCTAATGTTAAAAATGATAAAAACACAAAGAAATAAGCTTTAACACTAATGTTGCTGCCTTATCTGTACAACTTCATGAACAATCCTAGCAGTGTTCAGAAACAGTTGACTTGCTCTTATATCTCTGCTGGTTACTTGGATCATCTAAGGGATCAGCAATGCTTCAGTTAGACACAAAGTCATCCAGGTATCACAGCTATCTCTAACACTGAGTTCTGTAAGCACCTTCTTTCTTGATGTTGCTTTCAATGAATAAGAAATTTTAAAATCCCTACAACTTACATCATGATCTGCAAGCAGATGTTTAATTTGAAATACAAAGTGACATCTGACAGCACAAAACTAGAACAGTAACAGAGCAGAAACTGTCAAAAAAGCTACTGTGTTCCTCTTCAAAGTTCCACCCCCATGTTTTCAGTTTCATTCCCAAGGTTTCTTTTTGACACTAACAAATAAAATCCACCTTATTTTGTCAATTTTGCAACCATAAGCATCCTGAGGGGTAGTGTATCTTCTATCCAGGTGTTTGGAGAGTTCATCATCTTCTCCCAAAGGGCAGTTTCATCTGAAGTAGAATCCATCCAATCTACTGTAGTTCCATAGCTTTTGCCTAGAAAAACGTCAATTTTAAGAGAAAAATTACTTAATATGCTGCAGAGTTAAGTGCAGACAATCAAATTTGCCTGCTCTAAAATGGTTACACCTCCTCAGGTAGCTGACCTAGTGCTTTGGAGATCCAGTTCTACATTTTTACTCTTGAGCAATTATGTCATACAATTAACAAGAGTTTCACACAAATTTTGTCATCTTTGTCCAGATTTTTTCCTTTTTATCCTTGGTCTTTTTGTCACAATCTCAAGGAAAAAGATGCCAATTGACCATATATCTGAAAAGGTTTAACAATAAAATAGGGTACTGATTTTGTACTGAAATGCAACCTTGGGTACTCTAAAATTCAAATTAGGACTTACTATTCTAATTTGTGATTTATGTTATTCTGGTAATCCATGCAAGAAACTAATTTGTGAAAAGTAGTTTGCATATTGCATTTCTTGAGAAGACTCTAAACATATCCTCCCCCTCAGATCAGAGAGCAGACTGAAAGGGCAAATAGAAGAATTGTATGCTTTTCCTGTTGCTATATCTGCACATCTTATATTGCCCTTATGCTAAAAATTTGTTTGCATTTATAATTTTTCCTATTCAGTATATTCCAATCTTATCCTGCATTCTTGATCTCTTCTTTTATTTCCACCCACTGCTCTCTTTACACTACTCTTTTTCATGAGTAAGTTTGCAAGACATTATCAGATTTCAGGTGCAGGAATAGCATAATCTTGTACTTTAAACAGTACCAGATACAGTGTATGGGCAGACAAAGTTTTGTTTCTAATATTCCTCTTTGTCAGTCATCCTAACCCCCCTAATGCTACCATTATTTACATTTCAGGATCTGTTCTGAAGAATAGGCATATTACTGAATGAAACTGTTCAAGGGAACTGACTGAAAGAGAAGAAATGGAAAATGGAGGGGAGAGGGAAAATCTCCTTTGTAAATTAAGTATTCATGTGCTGATTGTCCAGTACCTGTTCCAAGGCCTATCCGGAGGCCTCCCAGAAAGTGGTTTGCTAGTTTGTTATGATCCCAGACTGTGAGTTCTATGCAGGCTTCTTTTAAATCTTCTGGTCTAAAGCCATCATAGACCATGGTGTGGTTGAATACTGGGTTTGCAGTTTTTGCAACCGTCCTTGTTTTCTGGCGGCTTTTTCTGCTGGTGTCTGGAAGGATGGTACTTCAGAGAGAAAAGGCACTGTCAGTTTGCACTTGCACAGCACAGCCTGCACTAAACATACTGAAAAGGCAAAAGCTGCTGATTAACTGTGTTTTGCATGTTAAAATAGGACTGAAGATAAGGTGCTCTACAGAGGTGGAGTGAAGGGTCATATTCTCAGCCCCTTGCAGGAAATACTGGCAGCAGGTATCCACCCTTGTGCTTCAGAGGATGGAAGAGCAGGTCAGGTGGGGAAGAGGCACAAGTGAGTTTATTTGCTGTGTTATCATTGATGATGCTGAAACATTTTGTTGCTGCCAGAGATTTCCCCAACCATCTTGTTATTCTTGTCTTTTCAAGTTTTTAGTCTGTGTGTGGAAAGGAAGGGGGAAGAACTACAACCATGAATCCACACTATTAGACTATTTCACGCTTTTGTCTCCCCCCAAAATTTGCTCAGCTAAACCATATTTTGCACAAACATGCTTTGCTTAAATGTGAATAAAAGCTAGAACAGTTTAACTAGTCCTTCCACCAAGTGACTGAGAGACAAAACCAGAGTGTAATAATGACACAGAAAGCTCTCCCAGTAAGTTTTACTTGGCGGTACATACTTAGCATCTGGAAGTTGTAAACTATACAGGATAATTTGCACCACACTAAGGAAGAATCAGAAACCAATTCAGTGTCTTTTTAATATGAATGTAGAAAAAGAAGACACAGTTAGAAAGCACAATGGTAGCACCATTAGGCCACTGTGTTTGATGACTTCAACCACAGTTCTTACCATTTAATAAAAGAGTTGAGCCTACTGCCTCTCAGAAGAGGGAGGTTATGGCATTCCTTCACCCAGATATGGACTTCACCAGTAGATAGAGTCTTCTTTCCTGTAAAAATAATAAAAAAAAAATCTGCTTAAGTAGATGCCTTTTAAAGGTATTTTGTCTGATGCTGCAGTTCATGCCCATCTGTAGAGGTGATATTCAACTTAGACTTGTTATCTCACATCTTAATTCAACATTTCTTGCTGTACTCTGCAAGTTGAGATCTTCATCCCATCAAAGTACTGCAAGATCACATCATGTCTGCAATCCTACAATGACTTTTCTTCTGTTACAAATAAACAAACACATGCCACTGGTCTTCTCTTCCCAAGACTCCCAGATAAACAGATCAGTTTGTCATCAGCCTATGTGATGTTAGGATTTATTATTGCTTGTACTTTCAAATAAGCTCTTTTATGCTCTTAATATATTTGATTCTTACTGACTGAATGTCTGTCTGGATTAAAGACCTGACCTGGTTTCACTCTGAGATTGGTCCACTATCTGTTGCCAGACAAGATTAAACCAAACTGATCAGACTGCTATAAATTTCTGCTTTCTAAATACTTGCTGGTACTTCCTACATCTAGTATTGCTTGAAATTCAGTGTGTTGTCATTGTTTAGCATATCACAGCATCTGCCTGATGATATATAATCTCTCAAATTATTGTGAAAACAGAATTTTGTAACACATTCATATTGTATTACAAGTTTTAGATTATGGCAATGAGGTAATGTCTTCACCAGTAACATTAAGAACAGAAGATCTCAAAATTGTCTCTGGGGTTCTTAACTATATTCACAATCAGAGTGACTTAATCCTCTAGGAAGAAAACAGAAAACTTTTATGTTGAAAGAAGTTGTGTGAAGTGAATGACAAACATTAAACAAGGTTTTTTTTTAAATTAAAAAAAAAGGAAAAACCATGAAAGGCTTGACAAACCCAAGAAAAGTAGCAATGCTTACCTCCAATTGGATGTGGGACATACTGGAGGGCTAGTTTCATCTCCCCTCTGTTTTCTGGATTAAGAGTTATTGCTGAAGTCTGAAATGAAAAAAAAAAAAACAACTAAACCAAACATCTGATATTAAAATGGTGCTGCACTTGCTCCATATCTTCAGATGGTTTACTCCATACTTGGTTTACAAGTGCCTTCAGATTTCTGTTGCAGCAATATGATGACGAGAAATACTTTGACATTGCTACTCCTTAGACTGTGAGAAAGATTTTCCTATTGTAATAGCTAGTTAGAATAAAAGACAACTCAGAACTGTATTTCTGTTCACCAGTGTATAAGTAGTTATGATTATAATCAACACAAAACCCACAGAACACACAAGACCAAGCCTAAAGAATTACTTGGTTTTACACTTACACAGCAGAAAATGCAAAACAGCCAACCTACCCTTGGCTTGAGAGGAAACCAGTTGATCTGCTTATTGGATGGATCATTCCAGTCCCAAGCTCCTAAATCCAACTCCACTTCACCAAGGAAGCTATTCCTCCCAAAGGTATCATTGTGCCAGACAGAGATATTGAGGCTTTGATTCTTTAGGAGCTCTTTCTCAATTTTATACTGCCAGGAAGAAATAAGGGAAAAAAAAATTAAAACAAGCTGAATTTTTACCAATGCTGTGTCAGAAAGTGATACAGTTAGAAAAAAAGTGTCTGGGTTTATATGTCCATAACTGCCCACTTCTGCCTTTCAGAAAGCAAAGAAACCACAATAAAACCCAACTGTTTACTTTTTATTTCTATCATTTTAAGCTCATACAAGGCTTCACAGTTTGTTTACAAGAAGTGTATAAAACCACCAGTGTTCTCAATGCTGGATCCAGAGATCACTGCAGAGTTATCCTAACAATAGAAGCACATGGCCAGCTCTGCAGGGCAATCCCTCTCATGCTAATTTCCCTGTTGAGTACAATCTAGACCTGTGCCCAAAGCTAAAGCTAAGGTTCCTCACACATCATACATACAGTACTTTATATCTAGTAATAAAGTTTGATAAATACCCGCAGTATTTCATTGTAGACTGGATTAAAAGTTCTCTTCTTGACAGAGGTCTTCCGTTTGCCCAATCTGTATTTCTCTGGAAGCAGGTAGGTCTTTACATACCTAAAATTTAGACAGGGTCATTAGAAATGTTAAAAACACCCAAAAACCTAAGAAGTCTGGACCCTCTCCAACTTCATCTTCCAAAATACACAAGTATTTGCTTACAAAGTAAAAGAAATCCACTTGAGTAGACATTATGTTATTCAGCTTGTATATTTAAGAATTAGAACAGCAGTGAAGATGTATAACATCATAACTTTCTTATAATATCCTTCTCCAGGGGAAAATTTGTTGAAATGTCTCCTCAGCACATGAAAATATAGAATATATACCTGTAGCAGGCCCAAATATATTTATAGGTGCTAATCCTACTGAAAACATATCAAAGTGGGATTTACCATCTGAAAAATGGCATTTTAAAAGATAATTTAATATTCTTATATTCTTTAAAGTTTTAATTTCCTATGTTAATATATACAAACACACCAATTTATAAGGGCAGTTCTATATTCAATCAGAGTTAAAAAAAAAACCACAAAGCACATTATACCCTCCCATGTATTTCTGGGCTGGTTTACTCCAGCAGGTTAGAGAGATTGGAAAAGCCCAGCAGTTTTCATTTCCACGTTAAAAGAAAAATTTCCATTAGAAAAGAAATGCATTCTCTGTACTTACGGGTCTGAACGCTGTCGCTTAACATCTGCTACTGCCAGGTCTTTACACTGGCAAATGAAGATGTGGAGCTCACTCAGCTGTCCCACATAGTCAATGGCAAACTGAATGTTCCCCTTCACATCAACATTGCCAAAGTCTGCACTATAGATGCTCATCAGGCTGCCGCTCACCTGCATCATACAAGAGGAGAAATATTTTCCAGACATTGCCTTTCACCAGATGCTTCAGGATCAGGGTAGAAGCTGTGCTCAGGATTCAGACAGTAAAGAAATCAACTGCATCTCTTTAGATGTAACAATAAAATGTAATGGATGCTATTATAAAAGCTTCTCAGCAAGCAGATTAATGAAAGAAAGATATTTGGAAATCAAAGGTGTTAGGCCAGGATTCTTACAAAAAAAATTTGAATGGGTTTACTTCATGGAGATAGAAGAAATTAAATTATAGGATGCTGTAGATCTTAAGACTGCCTGTGCTCAGATCTTTCTTGAAGTATTACTTCTAAATGTCCTCACCTGATCTTCCTTGCAGAAAACAGAGCCTAAGAGTTTAGGACAACAAACCTGCTTAAAATACTGACAAAAAGATTAATAGACAAAGCTATATGGCTGAATTATGTACCTAAAATGTAACAAATTAAAACACTGAAAAATAAATACTAAATACAGAGAAGAAAGATGTGTGTATACATATGTATATTTTATCTCAACATCCTTCCCCAAGATTCTGGTTTTCTTACACAAAGTTCACATAAACCAATGACTTTTGGTTAGCTAGTTGACTCAGCTACATACCTGATATACCAATAATATCTCCTGCTTTCACTTATCTCTCTCCCCTTTCTCCTTTTCTAAATGTTTGTTCAATATGAATTGTTCCTCATTTTTGGCTACAAATGAAAGTTCTAAGGGTACAATCCATAATTTTGTTCAGAGCCCTGAACAAGCGCCAATATATTACAAGAAAAAGAAAAAAAAAGAAATCTATTTAATTTTACTTTACTTGCTTCAGGCAATTCCGTGCAAGGAATTATGTTATGTTCATATAAGAGAAGTGGAAAGAAGGAGACAGATGACAAGGGAAGAAAGATAAGATGAATGAGAAAAGAGCCAAAACAATATTGGAGAAATTAGCAAAAGCTGAGTGCTATTAAAATAATGCTTTGGTTTACATACAGAGGATAAGGAGGCCATGCCAGAAGAGCTGCTAAGATTGGTTAGAGAGCTGGGACTCTTCTTGATTCTGCCAAAGGAATAACTGCTTTCTGATGCTGTATCTGTCTCTCTGTCATCACTCTACAAAAACATCACAGAAAGAAAGTCTGTGTACATTCTTTATAGTCACAAGGAAAATTTAAAAAAACAAACAAACAAACAAAACCAAACAAACAGAATTCTGATGCAGATTGAGACTCAGTGGAAGTCTGAATTTAAATTCCCTTGTAGTGCAACATGAATAATATTTCTTGAATTAGGTCATGCATTTAAACTTGAAAGGGAGTTTTTCTGATGAACAGCCCACACTGATAATTTTTTAAGCAGCGATGCAATTAGGTTCAGGAGTTTGTTTGTCTCTTTTAAATCTCAAGTAGCAATGAAAAAATTACAAAGTTAAGTTTATTGAGACAATTAAACTCAACTTCTCTCTGTCACTGTCTCATGCATAACCTATGCAATTGATAATGCCCAGTTCTTTTACCAGTCCTTTCTGTTATATAGTAAATGCTGTCAGTTCTGTGCCTCTCTCTTAAGGGCATCTGGACAGAAGGTAACATTCAGAGAACAGCACTGGATACAGTGAATGGTT
Source organism: Aegithalos caudatus (assembly GCA_013389925.1). Taxonomy (NCBI): domain Eukaryota; kingdom Metazoa; phylum Chordata; class Aves; order Passeriformes; family Aegithalidae; genus Aegithalos; species Aegithalos caudatus. Next base: position 15,442 of record WEIU01005260.1, on the reverse strand, counting down.
TTTACCAAGTCTTTCGAGGGCAAGCAGAGCTTTTCTTTTCCATGAGGGAATTGCAGCTTTTGTTTCCTTGGTCATTATCAGGTTATGTACTCACAACCCCATTCTATCTCAATGCTATCTCTGCACTAAACAATTAATGGACAGCTTCATCTTCCTGTTGTATTCCAGCCAGGAGCAATTTACAAGGTCTCCCTGCTCCTTCAGTTTTGATGTTTGATGTCTGAAGTCATAGCTCTTCTAATAACAGATACAAGATTAGTAAACAACTATTTTCACACACATTAAGAAAATAGTTATTTATATAAATAAAAACTTAGTATATAAAGACGTTCTCAATTTGCTTATAAAATCTGGTTATGTCTATTCTGTCAAGTAAAAGCAGACCAGGATTGTTCCTCTGTTCAGAGGTCAATGATAAGGACTAAATAATGTCCAGCCTACCTAGGGCAAAGCTTCTTGAGAGAAAATTGCTTTGGAGAGTGCTGTTTGGGACTGCACAAAATAAATCCAGAGAGTGAAGTAACAGTTAAGCAGTGTGGATAATCAGTCCAGTTACATGGACCCTTTGAAAGACAGTAAAATCCTAAGTCCTCCTACAGGGCAAGGATATATGGTGATTAGACAAGGAGAAATTGGCTTTAAACTAACTGATGATAAGTTTAGATAAGATACTAAGAAGCAATTTTTCACTGTAAGGATGGTGAAGGACTGGCACAAGTGGCCCAGAGAAGTTGTGGCTGGAAGTGTTCAAGGCTGGGTTGGATGGGGCCCTGAGCAGCCTGGTCTAGTGAAAGGTGTCCCTGCCCATGGCAGAGGGGTTGGAACTGGATCGACTTTAAAGTCCCTTCCAAACCAAACATTCTGGCATTCTTCTGATAGAGAATCATAGATGTCATAGGCCCAACAGTTCAAAATGCTTATCACTTTCAAACTTCAATGTCATTTTAGGAGATTTGAATGTGGCCTCAAAACTTATTCCAAGATTCACACTATGATAATGATAAAAACAATAATCAAGCATGGCATATTGTTGGGAATTCTAAAATTTTACTTGCACAGAGTTAGTGGTTGGGTACCTGAAACTATAATATTTCAGAGATGGAGCTCACCTCTTCCTGTAAGAATGATGGTACCGACTTGCTCAGTCCTTTGAGTTTTTCAGGGTTGGAAAACAGTTTATCAGGCTGTGAAGTCACTGTGGAAACTGGAAAGCAGTAAGTAATTCAAAAGGCTTCAAAAATGTTTGTACATCAGAACAGTGAGATTCCATAACAGGACACAGTTAGAAGCAAAGCACTTTGGATGAAATACAAGCAGATGCCCAACCAGCTTGGATGAAAGGGTTGTTTTTTTTTTTCCCATAGTACTCAGGGAAGCTATCACTAGGAAGAATAATCTACTTTGGCATTATCTGTAACAGTGACCAACAAACTTTGACAGGACCAGAAATCTTGCTTGATATGAGGTAGCCTGGGTGCTACAAGCAAATTCTGATCAAAAGTGATGAAGAAAACATTGCAGATTACCTCCTAGATTTTCTCCTAGATCAAGAATAAGCACACTTGTGCACTAACAGTATCATCACTGACATTAGAATTATCATAATCTCTAGTAAGAGGTCAGCATACAAGCCAATCTCTGTTCTATGTACTCAGTCCATTCGACTGCAATAGGCAAATTTGTGTAAATCAAGCAAATTCTAGACCTGACCAAGGAAGCTGCAAGTATTCCTACTTAATTATAAGATGCATATCTTATTAATGATGCACTTTTTTGCACTCTGTCTCTTCCATACTTACATACCTCTACTGCAGCTCACTTCTGTGCTCTCACTGTACAAAATCTAATTGCACGAGCTAGGCTTGCTAAAATCCATTTTGCAGTAAGCTCATGATCCTTGTAAGTTTTCACTCTGTAGCCCCACTTATATTTAATAATACACAAAGCTGAACTGGATACACATTGTGAGATGTATCAATATCATGTGACAGAAAATGGTTTGGCAACCAACTTCCAGCTACAGAAGCACGAATTTATTGCATAAAATGAAACACTGCACACAATAGGATTGTTTGTGAGTGAAACTTTTGCAAAGCTTTTGATGTCAAAACTCAACTAGTGCTCAACAGATCAGTTATTGTCAGTATGCAATTAGATGCAGTACTTAGAGCAAGTCCCGATGTGTAAATTGTTAGTTGTTAAATGAAAAACTATTGTTAATGCATTAGTTCAGCTATCAGAGGAAAAGTCTCTCCAGTATCTGCTGTAAGAATCCTATTACTCACTTTCTGCTGCATTTGCAGTCCTCTCTTGATGCTGATCAGGTTTCAGACCTGCTCAGTGCAGTATTAACAGTCATTCAGCAGCACAGTTTTGCAAGGTTATAAATAAAATCAATATAAATTATATGTGGGATTTCTCTGTTTTTTTGGTGTTTTGGGTTTGTTTTTTGTTTTGTTTTTTTTTTTTACTTCTCCAGACCCCATGAACTTTCTGGGTTTTTTTCCTTCCAATAGTTAGGAATGGTTTAGGTATTAGGCCTGTATTGGCATTAAGTCTGATTTTGGTGCATCATGGAGCCTTTCTGTTTATGCAAACATAAGTTCAGAACTAGGGACATGGCTCAGTGGTGAACTTGCCCATGCTAGGTTAATGATTGGATTTGATGATCCTAATGGTTTTCTCCAACCTAAACAATTCTATGATTCTGTGTTTTGCATTGCTGTTCTCCTTTGAGGACCTGGATCATGAAAAGTATGAGTGTAATGTAAGTATACAAGCTAAAAAATCAGTCTTTTTGCTGTTCTAAAAGTCTTTTCAAGAAAACTTGCCTTATTCTGCCTGTACAGCTATCAATTTGGCTGTGTGTCATTTTTTCATAACTTCATTCTTAACAAATTAGACTCAAATTCCCCCTGCTCTTTTTAGCTTAGTTTCTACAAATTCACAATGAGTGCCAAACAGGCTTTCAGTAGGGGTCTCCACTTGAAAGCAGAGTGCAGGATGGTGCTGAAGTCTTGTTACTTCACTGGGTGTTGTAGGTATCCTGATATGCTAGCATTATCCTATTGATACTATGGGCCACTGGCATGCAAAATGCCCTAAAACATCTAAACCATAACATAGAAAAATACAACTGCACACAACTGTTCTTTTAAAACTGTAGTGCTCCAATGCAGTAAATAATGAATTGTGCACTATCTTCCAACATATTCTATATTATTTGATGGTTTTCAATTCTGTTTATTTTGACATGCTCTTGGAGCAGGTTTGATTTTCATTTTGAATTTCTAAAGGTATACAGAAAAATTTAACTGTAAGGCATCTTTAATGCACTAATGGACTGATATCAGCAGTAGCTGATGTAGAAGTTCATCTATAGCTTAGAATAATGCTACTTTATAGGAGTAAGGCAGGGATATTAAGAGAGGTTCCTTTCCAACTGAGGTATTCTGAGGAGTGTTTTGCATTAGCAAAAGTCATCTTGGATCTTACAATGTAACAGATAAACAGACAAATTGAATATTTACTGAGGCAAACTTCTTTCAACTGAGCTTGTGTTCAAAGTTCCTTATGATTTCAGTAACTCACAGGCTGAATGACTGAAGGGCAAAAGAATACACTGATAACTGGCACAGTTTCTACAGATACAGGAGGACATAAATAGATTCCTTAAGAATAAACACCACAACAGAACTCTACAAAAGCTTTCCAGCCATGCTGAGGTTAACCAAATCTAAAAACACAATATAATTCTTGGTTAAAAAAAAATCTTCATTAACAAAAAGAAGCCATTGAAAAAGCAACAAACTTCCATGCAGACACAAATGATATTTACCATCTTCAGCACTAAGAACTAATTCTTCCTTTGGTTTACTTATTTTTTCTTTATCTGTGCAGGAAAAAATAACACAGTTAGAAACTTTATTATTCAGTATGAAATGGATGGCATTGATAATCACAGAATTACAAGTAATGAAGACCAAAACCACAGACAAACCAGCAGAGCCATGGGAAGGTTAAATTCAAGAGAGGCTTTTACTTGACATTCTACCTCAAAGCCTCCATCCAAGCAGGGGTCTCATGGTGACATAGTTTCTAGCAGCATGTTGTTGCAACCATGTTAGTACACACCTAAAACCTAGAAACTGGTTAGAAGCAAGCAGCAGCATAAGTAGTATTAGAAGAACAACTTGCCAATATCCTTCAAAAATCTACATCTCCATGCTTCAGTTCACAAATATAAGTTCAGTCTGTGTCTTCCCCATTAGACATGAGATAAGCATGAAAACACTCAGGGGCAGCGTGAAGTGAGACAGGAATAGTAATTTTAAAAACCCCCAAAAATAAAGGAATCCAAGGAGACTATGGAGGGAAGCTGGGAATTAATTTTAAGAATATTATCTCACTATATTCTCTTAAAGTGAGTTTGATATATTTACTGCTAGAATACACAGGTGAAGCATTACTAAACTGAGTTTTTCATGCTTTCATTGTCTAGTAATTCGACCCAAGCCAGCAACCAGGAGGCAATGACAGTAGTTGCTCATTACTGTTTTGGGTAATTGCCAATACTTTAACAATTGAAAAACTATCCAGAAAACAGTAAATCACTGATAAATACAGTGTGCTCCTGGAAGATGTCTGCTTCGCAGACCAGCCTTTTTCCAGAATTAACACCAAGAACTGAAAATTAAATTGTAAAAGAATCTGGTTCCGAAGTACAACCTCCATACAGCTTATTGAGAAACAAAAACAAAGCCACGACTTGGCAAGGCTGTATGGAAGACCAGCATGAACACATTTAAGCCAAACTGAGGGTCATGGGAGACACACACAAGCTTTGTGCTCACTTGAGGTGGCTGATGGAATGTCCTCTAGACTTTTGGAAGGCTTTTTCCTATCTGCACTCCTTTTCAAAGCCATCAAAACAGGGTTTAACTCTTCTTCAGAACCTGTTACAAGACAAAACACATGAACACTGCACACACAAACAGGCCACTTTAAGCAAGCCAATGAAGAACCAATCACAAGTTTCTCATGAGAATCTATTTTGACAGTTAGCAAAGACAGTGAACATTCAATGAAAACAAAAGATAAATCTCAAATAAAATAAACTTCTAATTTTAAGTGTCCATTTGTTCTCTCTAAACACCCTCAGTCATCAGCAGAGACAGACAAGTCTGGCAAGTGATTTGCCAGAAAAGTGATTTGGTCTGTGTAGGTATAGGGTATCTTAACTGACTAATGACAGTGTTTGGGGCAATTATTGCACTCAATTGGTTAAGATTAATATAGGATAAACTCAGATTGCAGCCATTTTGTAACCATCTTTTAATGAATCAGCACAAAAGAAAATTTTAGTTTTTTTCCCTTTGTGCAAATTTGTCTGTTATAGTCTTCCCACAGTGAAAATAATTGTTTCAATGCTTGAATAACCAAAAAACCCCAACAAAGCCAAAACCAAACAAAACCAACTGACCAAAACCACAAAAACCCGAACACCAACTCCCCCCATGTACCCAAAATCCCCCTATAAAAAACCAACCAACACACCACCACCACAAAAAAAAAAAAAAAAGAGCTGTGGATGTATTCAGAGTCATAAAGTTATGCAATTGTCTCTAAAAGTAGAATCAAGACAGACCTAGCTCCTTCAGAATCTTTAAGACTTACTTTCCTTCCCCTCCACCAACCAATCACAGAGTTGCTGCCTGTAATTATAGCTGAGACCAAATTACATTTGATTTTTCCTCACTTATCTTGAGTGTTCACTGAATTTCTTTGTTAACTCACTTTCAAAACAGGCTCAGATGTAAGTTGGCAGGCCCTGGGAACCTATATATTTCTCAAATTCTCCAGGAGAAGAAAGTATTCCTAGTTTCTCAGTATGAGACTAAAAAGGTTAAATCATCTCCTCTACCTTCTTTGGTGACTATCATACACTATTGACTAGAACTGCCATTCAGCCAAACAATGTGAATCCTAGTAAATGGACCTCATTCATTTATGTGGCCATTTTTCAGTGCAACAGGCAGCAATGCTAAATGAAATAGCACAGAGTATTGGTATTATCCTTATATCCAGATATTCCACAGATAAGTATTTATCTTCAGAGACTAGCCAGTCAAATTAAAGAATGAACCCAGTGAGCCACTGATATTTTTTTCTTCTTTTAATCCAGTATATTTGAAGGGATTGCTAGATTGAGTGTTACAAATTCATTAAATTTGAAGACAATGTCACATGGGATAACAGAAGTGAAAAATCACAAAGACTGAATTGATTCATGCTGCTAAACTATCCTTACCAAAAAAAAAAAAAAGCTTACCCAAATGTAGTATGTGTCTGTTAGACATTTTCTAATCAAACAACTTAATTATCTCTTCCCACCTCTCCTAAGCAAATATCCAAACACTTCAATTAGGAAAGTATCACAAAAACTATCCATTAACATATTTCAAACTGGGTACCAAAAAATTATTGTAGCCATGTTTAACTCAGCACCATGAGCTAGAAATCAGATAGCTCACGAGTTGAACTTCTGGTTCCAGAGTGAGAATCAGAGTTTTCATCTGAAAACTTGGATCCCAAATTTAAATTGTTGCCTTCCTCTTCATTGTTATCATCATGCCAAGATATCATGGAGAACTGAGCTGCTTCTGGCTGGAGGGAGTTGCTCTCATCTTTAAGTGGTGTCGTTTTTCTGAAATTCACCAGTTCTTGAAGTTCAGAAGCCTCCAAGGATGTGCTTTCATTCAACCCTTTTTCATTTATCTCAAATGGTTTGATTGCAACCATATTGGTCTTGCCTTCCAAGGGATGAAGATCAGCTGGAACCGTGTTTCTCTCTCCTATTTTATCAACAGCTCCATCTCTTTCAAGACCAGAAGCTGCAATTTCATTTACTGCAAGATCATTAACTGAGGCTATGACATATTTTTCTGGAACTCTGTCTTTGAGAACTATCTTCACTTGAGTATCATAACTACCTAGGGCATTGTATGGCTGTGACCTTCTCATGAACAGAGTCTCCTTTTCTGAGGGAAATACAAGATCCTCAAATACTTCTTGCTGATGTAAATCTTTGGATATTGAATACGAAACTGCAGATGCTTCTTGAAGAAGTTTTTCTAAAGAATGACTGAATTCACCAAGTTTTCCAATATTTGAAACAAAAGTTTTTTCTATTGTTTCTTGTATTTCTTGAGGGTTATCTCTGTCTCGTTGATGTGGAATATGTACACCTACACTAGTACATATTTTATCATGCATTTTCTTATCCATATTTTCCAGCACAGAAGCCAGTGTTTCAGAGACCTCTTTTGGTGGATTCTGAAAATTAACATCAGACCCTCTACATTCAGTGTTGGACAGTGCAAATCTTTCTGTGTTCTCACCAATTCCCTGCAGCAGCTCTCCATCATGCTCATAAGCTGTGCTAATAGTTTTCACCTCAGTCCCCTGTACTGTGCTGTCAGCACATTTGGGCTTAGGAGAGGGTATTGCAGAGGCCTCCTTCAGCATCCTCTCTAAAGCAGAACTCAAGCCACTGGCTGTGGATGGGGCAACAGACTTTTCTATATTCTCACTGATTTCCTGAGGTGTCTCTCCACCATGCTGCTCATAGGTTGTGCTTTTAGCTTCCACCTCCAGAGTTCTCTGTACTGCACTGTCAGCACGTTTTGGTTTAGGAGGGGGTGTTTCAGAGGCCTCCTTCAGCAGCCTCTCTAAAGCAGAACTCAAGCCACTGTCTGAAGATGGGGCAACAGACTTTTCTATTATCTCATGGATTTCCTGCAGCAGGTCCCCATCACACTCGTAAGTTGTGCTTTTCACTTGCACCTCAGCTGTTCTCTGTTCTGTGCTGTCAGCACGCTTGGGTTTAGGAGAAGATGTTTCAGAGGCCTCCTTCAGCAACCTCTCTAAAGCAGAACTCAAGCCACTGGCTGTGGATGGGGCAACAGATCTTTCTATGGTCTCATTGATTTCCTGCAGCACCTCTTCACCATGCCCATAAGTCATGCCTTTGCCTTGCACCTCAGCAGTTCTCTGTGCTGTGCTGTCAGTACATTTGGGTTTAGGAGGGGGTGTTTCAGAGGCCTCCTTCAGCAGCCTCTCTAAAGCAGAACTCAAGCCACTGGCCTTGGATGGAGCAACAGACCTTTCTACAGTCTCACTGATTTCCTGTGGCACTTCTCCGCCATGTTCACACATTGTCCTTTTAACTTGTTCCTCAGCAGTGCCCCGTGCCCTGCTGTCAGCACGTTTGGGTTTAGGAGGTGGTGTTTCAGAAGCCTCCTTCAGCAGCTTCTCTAAAGCAGAATTCAAGCCATTGACCTTGGGTGCAACTACAGATTTCTCTATGGTCTCATAGACCTCTTCAGGCTGACCAGTAGCTTCTTGGTATGCTGATTCTACACTGCAGCTAATTTGTGATATACTACTTGAGTCATCATGTGTTTTCATTCCCACCCTTCTGTCTTCAGACGGTTGAGATATAAGGGTTTCTTTGAGAAGGTTCTCCAAACCAGCTTGAGGCCTCTGAGAGCCCTCAAGAGTATCATTCTTGTCTGCTGCCTGATATTGTGGATACAAAGGTTCCAATTCCCTAAATAATTTTCTGAAACATTTTCTCTTGTCGTGCTTATCTGTTGATGACACATTCACTCGTCCTGTACTTCTGCCTATTTCTTCTCCTTGATCAACAGGAGAAATATCATGACTGTCTTCCCCTGTTCTCTCAAAAACCTTGCACTGATTTGCCTGAAAATGTGTCCCTTTTAAAATGTTTTCTTTTAGATTAAAGTTACATGACATCTCAGAGGCTTCCTTTTCTAGCTTCTTTAGACACGATTTAAATATATCAAGCTCACCTTTAGGTAGAACAACTTGATCCACAGTCTCTGCAACTTCCTCTTTATCCAAAGGAGTAGTCTTGCTTTCCCCTTTTTCTACAGGTAAGTATGGTTTATCACCTACTAATGTCTTCCTTAGTTTGCCACCAGGTGACTGGGGCTGCAAGGATACATGATGATCTTTTGATGAAACAATACTTCTTTCTGTATATTCTCTAACTTCTCGCTCTGGAAGGCCCATATTTTCCTGGGATTTTGAGGTAACTGGTTGTCTGTCCAGCTGAAAAGAGTCTGCATTTTTTGCATGTGTTACATTCAGACCTTTTAGGATAGGAGATCCTAGAGACTTTTTGCATACCACAGAATCTAGTTCCTGTGTTTTTTCTCTCTCAGATGTTTGGGTTTGTTGTTGAATTAACTCTTGCTTGCTAACATTATCTCTGCCTTTTTTATCTTCCTTTGATTTTCTTTCATAGGTTATTGATCTAGTGTTATTTGACAAAGAATCATCTTCCCTGTCAATGCTACTCTGGAATTTAACTCCAGTATCCCAGAAGTTTCTCAGACTCTGGAAGTGTGAAGGATCTGAAAATTGATTCTTGGACTTTTCATTCATCTTTTCTTTTAAAGACAAAACCTGGAAGCTGGGCTTCTGTTGGGAAGAAGCAGCGACTTTACAAGTTTCCTTCTCATCTTTGTCTTTGCTTTTTGAGGAAGCTGAAGAGACACCAGCTCTGGGATGAAAGTTACTGGCTTTTGGGAGTTCTGTATGTTCACAAACTTCATCAGATTGAAGTGTCCCTTCTGACTTTCCAAATGCATGGCCTGGTCCAGATTTGAAAGTGTAGTGACTTTTGTTTCTTGAAGCCTGGCTTGCACAACTTAGTTCAGGACTTCTTAATGTATTCTTGCTGTGATCATGCAATGCCTTAGGTGGATACACTGCAGATGGTTTCAGTTTGTCACTTTCTCCGAGACCTGTCAATGCACAGCCGCCTGATGCATCAGCATTGATGCTAACTTCTTTCTCTCCATGACTGGGGATCCTTTCCCAGAATGCTCTGATCTCCCTTAGTCTTCTTTTTTCTTGTATTGCCTTCTCTGATTCACATTTCTGAGCTGGTAGCTTTTGCACCTGATGTTCCAAGAAAACTGTTTTATTATTTTGTTGTTTGGTTTCTTGACCATGTTCTTTTTCTTCAACTCCTGTACAATCAAATTCAGTTAGCAATTTATCATTTTGTTTCTCATTTGTTTCCCCTGTCTTAGGCTTCACCCTCTCTTTTATCAGCTGTATGTTTTCTGAAGTAAAGGATGTAGATGAAATACTGCTCTGCTTAATCTTTCCAAATGGTCTCTCTTCTGTATCTTCTGTTTTTCCATGCATGCCAGGCCCACTGTGTTCTGCAGAAAGAACGGCTGTTCTGATTGACACGTCCACTTCCTCTCTGGGCTCCCTGCCCTGGGACTTCCTGGATACAAGTTCCTCATCTTCAGTACTAGAACTTCTTTTAAACCAGTCTAAAACTTTTGATACAGATTCATCATCCACTTTCATGAGTTCATCAGCATGTTTGCCAGGCTTGAAAATGGTTTTAGCATCTCTCTCCTCAACAAGATCAGGCTTACCTAGTTGAAGACTTGTGGAATTGGTATTGGACACCTCACATACTTCTGTTTCAGCAGAAAGTTGATGTCCATCTACAATGTAAACAAACTTATCAGAGTTATGAATCAGATACGACCAAAAACGTTTGGTCTACCTAGAAAATTCTCAGAATTTTTTTAGCTGTTGGTGGAGAAAAGAGTTCTATGTCGTCATGATTTTGCAAAGAACGATACCACAGACAATAGAGTGAAGAAAATTCCTGCTCTGAGACATCCTACTAGTTGGATGTCATGGCTTTTGAGGGTACAAGCCAAGAAGATGCATTAAACCCATACTTAAAGAAAATGCCTTCATTGAAGAGAAGCTGGATGTGACACACACACAGAGGATGACGATCCAGCATAATTGTGTTTAGTCCTATAAGTAAATCCTTAAGTCACATCTGAATTACTCCCAAGGACAACTGACAGCACTACACTAAACTGCCATCCACAACAGAGGTGCTTATACTGGCTCTGATAACATTACCAATAGGAAATCATAAAAGCCTATTAAAAAAAAAAAAAAAAGATTATTTAACTCTGCAATAGCACATTCCTACTACTTCTGTTTCCTAGTTGTTAATTGTTAGCTACAAGTGACCCACATTAATGAATATGTGTTATAGCCTATCTCATTCCATTCTTCACTTCTATTAGACTCTTACCAGTAAAGTTTTTGTGTGACTCTGATTCATGGCTCAAGATCTGGTTGGATTTTTTTTCACGAGTCTCATAAACACTCCGTTCGTTATTGCCATTTGACAGGATACTGCTGGAGGTCTTCTGTGGAGTTTCAGGTTTCCTGGGAGTAACTGTATTTGTCTGGAAGCCCTCACTAACCAGGAAGACTGATCTGTTACTGTCACAAGGGCTGGATGCAGATATGTCTTCTTGTAAGCCATCTATTGTTTTCATTTGTAAAGTTGATGAATAGGTTCCCAAAGGCTTTGCAGCAGAAATCTGCTTATCCCCAAGTGAATCCGATTGAACAGCATAATTTCCACTATTCTTTTTTTGGTCAGGTTTTAAGATATCATGCTCTCCTTTTTCTTTACCATGGCATAGCTGTGGGCTTTGCAGAGGTTTTCCTTTACCTGAGCTAGATGAAAACCTCACTTGTTTCAGTTTTTCCAGTGAACTTTGTGTGGAGTCATCTGCTTCTTCTGTAAGAGAGTTCTTCTCAGCTTCTCCTTCAAAAATAGTTGCAGTTGAAAGACCATTCTTTTTCTGAACATCTAACATCTGACTGACCCGAACTTCTGAGTCAGTGGAACTTGAGCTGGAGCTGCGCTTCAGAATGCCCCTGGGTGGGGTTCCAATGCCATTAATCCTCTCGGTCTGCTTGGATGCTTTGGGAACAAGGTCTTCTCTTTGTGATACAGAATCTGCTGCTTTGTGAATTAGTTTCCTAGCTTTTGGGACAGGACGCTTAATTAGTTCCTTCTGTGATTCATCAGTAAGTTCTACAGAAGGCTTCTCAGGTTTATCTCTTTCATCAGTTTGGAAGTTTGATTTAGGTGGGCTGTCTTCTGAGAGTGACCAAATTTCTGTAATACGTAGAAGAGCTCGTGAGTTTATGTGACATTTGCCAGAATAAACAGAAAGATACGAAAGTGTAGATCTAAAATGTAGTGATTGTGCTGGTTTACTAAAAACAACTGCAGCAAAAACACAGCCAGTAATTTTACATAGGTGATGATTTCATTGTTATGTAATAGAAATTTTTAGCAAATTAAAAGCTTGCAGTTATTTCCTATTTTACAAACATTAACTATTAGATGACACCAAAGAGAGCACACCAAGTTTTTATCAGCATTATTCCTGCAAGGGACAAATTTTGCAGGGAAGGGAGCTTTTGAATACACATATGCCTCTTCAGTGTCAGAATGTAAACAGCAACCTAAAAAAATGGAAACAGGCTATTGCCACAGTCATATGGAACAAGGCAAATGCATAAATAATCTCCTGGCAGGGAGATGAAGGGTTTTCTATTCCTACTATGCAAATCTTTCCTTTTCCTGTTAGCATGCTTCACAACAGAGACAGGAGAGTAATAGCCACATATGACTCTAAATTACAAAACTTCAAATGCCTGTATTGTGATATATAATCACTCATCAGCTTGCTTGCAGAAAATACTGCTGGAAAGGGAGGATAATAAACAGGACTAAGGAAACAAAAGAGAAAAGTACAGGCCAAAGAGAGCTAGGCTGCTTCTGTCAAGCTAATTAGCAGCAATGATTGGAAGGTCATAAAGACAGCTATGCCAAATTCAAGGAAATTTCACTGTCCTCTTGTCAGCAATTCAGGACAAGCAGCCCTCTCAGATGGAGTGCTTAGTACTGACTAGAACTATGAGTAAAAGGAAGGAAGCAAAATCCATTTACTCATGTCTACAGCCATTTCCTGAGTATATTCACGATTTAGATGAAGTTTGAAATAAACTAGATGACAACTCCCTATAGTTAAGACAAAAATGGTTTTGTTCTCTTTCAGAAAGAAGCAATGAAAGTAAAAATAATTTCCATATAAACCTACAGGAAATTCACAGTCATCTGCTAAACAAGTACATTTACCCTTGTCTGATAGCTGAGGTACAATGGCTGGTCTGTCTTCTGATTCCCCATTGTTCAAGTTATCCTCTGATGCAATGGAATTAAATGGATTTCTCCTTTGCTAAAAAAGGAACAAACGTTACTGCTGCAGACAAATTCTTACATCACATAAAAATAGAAACAAGTGCAGTGGTTTCCCCTTCCCCACTAATCTATCAGCAAAGAGTTTGAATGCATACCTCATAAACTGGACACATGACAAAAAACCTAAACAATATGAACAGGGAACTATCCGAAGTGCCAGTGATAACATCATCTTGTTCTCTTGAACTCACCAACAGAGATAAGCCACACTTAAAGACACTTGAAAATTTCAAGTTCTTGCAAGTTAAATAATTTTATCTCTAATTCTGTAATATTAGAACAAAGCAGGTCAATCGCTTTCAGTAGTTGAACAGATTGAAAATAATGTCAAGAAAAAACAGCCACCCATTATAGGTATAGCAGCACTTCAGTGCTGAACCTTTAGTGGCTTTCACTACCTCCCTCCAAAACAAACAAACAAAAAACCTCATTTTTTTTACAAATTATTATCTTTCCTCCTCAAAGCTTTACTTATGTTTACCACTGAAGCAAATAGCTTCCACCATATTCAGTATCAGTCATACCCTTACTGATGAGACTGCTGCCTTCACAGGTCTTTCCTCTGGTTTGTTTAATACAGGGGTTACTTCTTTAGAGCTGTAAAGGAAAATTATGTAACAACTTCAGCAAACAGGAAATTACTTTAAGTCTTTTTGAAAATGCAAAATGAAGATTCACTTATTCACTTCTCAAACATAAACACTTGGCACCTGAGTTTTTGTATCTAGCCTGTTCTCATCAGATTTAGAAGAAAAGTCTCTCATTCCTATAACAAAGGGGATATTCTTGCTGCTTTGTTTTCTTGCAAAAATGTATTTGTTAGAGCATTCAATACAACTTTTGCTTGGCATGACAGAAACCATATTTTTGATACATTTTAGATGTCTGAGCAAGCTTTATAAAAATAAATATAAACATATCTTTTATATTTACTATAAATATAGTAAATATAGTTACTCTCCAAACAGTATCAGTGTTGCCACCTTCATCCTTGTCCTACATTTGTACTTCTAGGACTGAAATCAAAACGGAGGAAAGTGTCAAAATCTGATTAAAAAATAGAGTCTTGCCAAGTGTCAAAGGAAAAACAGAGGAACCAGTGTCGTATAGATGTGACCTCACAGATGACAACACATCCCCCTCAGAGGTACAGTTTATAAGCTATTCCTTCAACTGAGATGTATTTTTTTTTTGATTGATAGCATAAGTGAAGGAAGTTATTACTTGTCATAATAAATATAGCCCAGGTATGGAGAAATTAAAATAGCTAGAAGAGACAGCTTCCATATTATCTCAAGAAATATTTCATCTACTTGCAGAATGATGCAAGGGTTTTTTTTTCCCAATCATTTTTTTACTATTTGAGTTTACCTAAACATCTCAGATATAAAAACCATTTGGTTTTTGAAGATGGAAGTTAGACACGGATTTCAATATGGTCTTCTCATAACAACCATATTCAGTATCCTAATTTTACACGGAAAACACTGACATTAATCAAGATACATACTTATGATTTTGGGGTGGGGGAACAGTATGAAGCAGAAAAAAGTTATGTTTCCAGATAGGAAATATATCTGAGGCTAGGAAGGATAGCAACTCTTTTTTTTTTTTTTTTTTTAAATATAGACCCACTGCTCAACATAAAAGAGAGGCGGTCAAAATTAGGGCTTCATCACTCAGATGATTTTGGTCTGCAAGGTTTTTCTTTCCTTTCCTCTTTTTTCTTTTTAAAGAAGAATAAAGAGATTTAATAGGACAAAGGCAGGTAGTGGACTGTGGAGGGAGATCGCCACAGGCTATTAGCCTNCCCATTAAATTACCTTGTTGGCAGCATCCACCTCTCATCAAGTTCCAGATTCATCTCCTTGCATTGACAAATCTCTCTGCAGTCTGGTAACTGGTACCAGTCTGCCCTCCTGAGGGGAGGACAACTTTCCCATCTTCTCCAGGAAGCAGTTAACCTCCAAGTTTAGGAAAAATAAACCAAACCCAAGCACTCTGATAACTGCTCTTGAAAGTCTCTTTGCTTCTGGACTGCTAAGTATGTCTGAGCAGTGGCATCACTTACATTTTGCAGAAGGAAAAACATAATTATGGAGAAGATAAAATGACCATAGTGTGCAGTGTGGATGTAAGGCTACCAAAAAAACCCAAAAAACAGTTGCAACCTGAACTATAAACTTCTATCTCCCTTCCTTGCTTTTCTGATTCAGCACTGCCTTTAAGAAACAT
>WEIU01005259.1:16938-38009 GCA_013389925.1 Aegithalos caudatus | reverse complement strand
CATTGGTCTGAGCCTTGGACATACCCCCTGGGGAGAACTCTCTTAAGGGGGAGTCACGAGGGCTCTCTCTCTCTCTGCCTGCTCCTCTGCCTCGGGGGACACACGGGGCCTGCGTGCCTCGTGTTCCCCTGTGGGGACCATGCTTCCTCCCGGTGTGGGACCCCCCAAATAAACCCTTCTAATCAGCACCCTCAGAAGCCGTGTTGTGTCTTGCCTGCCCACATGCTGCTCCTCAGATGCTCCGGTAAGGCTCTGTACCTCTCCGAACCCAGAAGAATGTTGCCTCTCCCCGCTGCGGCCGCTGGCCGGGCCAGAGAAGAGCAGGGGGGAGGATTGCAACACCAGCCTATTCTGTTTCTTTAGCAAATGAAGAGTTGGAAAATAAAACTCAGGCCAATCAAAAATGGGAAAAGTTATCAATGAAATTCAAGATCCAGTACCATTCAGGAAACACTGAGTGAGAGAAAAAAGGTCTGCTCTGTTAAGAGATGGCAGTTTATTTCAAGCTTCTAATAGTTACATTTAATGTATTTATATATATTTATTTGCCCTACAACTGTAGAATATTATTTTCAGTTNGTTTCTTTAGCAAATGAAGAGTTGGAAAATAAAACTCAGGCCAATCAAAAATGGGAAAAGTTATCAATGAAATTCAAGATCCAGTACCATTCAGGAAACACTGAGTGAGAGAAAAAAGGTCTGCTCTGTTAAGAGATGGCAGTTTATTTCAAGCTTCTAATAGTTACATTTAATGTATTTATATATATTTATTTGCCCTACAACTGTAGAATATTATTTTCAGTTAATCTAAAGCATTAGATGATGATACTAACAATTCTTTTGACAGTGCAAAAGTTTGAAGGTAAAATAAAAACACGTCCTGGTAGAGCTGGGGCAAATTATGGCAGAAGGAGACAAACTAGCAGAACACAAGATATCTGATATTTATGGTGACAGTTTTTGCCTTTTGGGCCTGGCATCATTTTGCAGAAACTTTAGGGTTGTTTTTCTCCCATTTTTTAAAACTCTATTATACTGTGATCAAAGACATTTCAAATTTCTAGCCCTCCAAAATTGAAAGCCACTGTAAATGGGTGAAGAAGAATGTGACATTCTCCTCACATTCTTATAGTTCACTCTGTCATTGTTATTCCTTGGTAAAAACTGAAAATCTCAGATGAAAAATAGTTTTAAGCTTTTGCAATCAAATGCAGCTTATTAGATCACCAATATACTGTGTGATAATTGAACTACAAATGCATTCCTTTTGAAGGAATTTGTAATTTGAATTGTTATTTTATTTGGGTATCCTTCTATTGAGTTATTGTATGAAAAAGTTAATTCCAATTATTTTATTTTTTTTTCCCCAGACCTATCTATAAAATAGCTTCAAAATTTTAAAAAACTCCTCAGAAAATTGGAAGCATTGGTAATAGAAAATTTGATTTTTAGCTTTTCCCTATACAGTAACTAGGGTTTCATGCTTGGTCTGATGAATGATTCCCTACCTTTTTAACACATTTTGGAAAGATTTAACACTCTGAAGATCCAGATACTGTGGAACAGGGGATCTTAAATTGATTTAAATGGATAATTTAGTCTTTTAAATGGATTTAAAGAAACAATAGCACAAAGTTTTCACATTTTTTATAATGATGAAATGTTTAATAAGTTGGTGTGCTATTTTCTTTTCTTACTTTTAAAGTTTCATTATATTTCTGCTTCTTTATGACATTTAAATGTCAAAATGACCCAGTGTTACTCCTTCAGTATGATACTTATAAATTGTACAAGGAACAGAAAGGATTTTTCTGAAAAATAGAGAAAGATGATCTGTCTCTATGTCCTTGTCAAAATTCAAGCTGCCTTCGCTAGTGCTAAGATTTTACTGGATCTAACTACCTATTTACGACATAATTTGGTGTTGTCACTGATAACCGGCACATTTTAATTATAAAAAAGAGTGTAGTTTTGTTAAGATGGAATTCATGGAGTCATCTGAATATCTTTGTTTTTTAAATGCAAGTAGTGTCTGTATTTCCATGTTATAGGCAAAAGATTATTGCTGAGAAAAGATTATTGCTAAGAAGTAGATGTTCACTAGTTTTAGCTTTTATTAAATTTTATGTTACTAATATTACCATTATATGTTGCTAGTTGTTAATCCATCTATTCCCATTTCAAATGCCAAAACATTTTACATAGGAAGATTGCTTTCCTCACTCCAATTTTCTGAATGGAAACACTCAGAGTCAGAAATGTGTTATGAATTCAAAATGGCCAGACACAGTGACTCTGTATTCAAAACACTGTCAGTCCAAGACTGTGCACACAAAATAAACTGTAACACATCTGAAAATTCAGGGGATTTCATTATATAGCTGGGGTTGACAAGATTTTATGCAGGGGTTGACACTTTTTTCTCAGAATCCAATTCTGCAGTCTGAAGTGGTGAGAGTAGAGACTTTCTGAAGTAGTAACCCTGTTAACTTCTCAATTATACTGTTCAAGTATAAGAAGTAAAGAAAGGATAATTAATTCAGGTTATTTGGTTTACAAATACCCTGTACTCAGAACAGGAATTTGGGGAAAATTTCCCCATAATCCTTAGTGGGTTTTTAGGTAAATGAAACTTTTCAATATTGTTATACCTAAACTCTGAATTCCTTTGATTATTTGAAATCTAACATGTAAGAAAATTGTGATGTTTTCTTTTTACTTTTTAATTTCCTCTTCCTTTTCCTTTTTTTTTTTTTTTTTTTTTTTTTTTTTTTTTTTTTTTTTTTAAATTTTATTTTTTTAAGGGGCCAAAGAAACCTTATGGCATGCATATGACATTTCATATATTGGCTTTTTCCTGGAAGTCTTGTCTGTGTTCTCCTCATGCATTTACTTAAAGATCAAGAGGTTTTCTAAGAATTTGGAATAAAAGCACCATTCTTCCTTTTCCAATCTTTTTCAAAGCAAATATTTTGAACACTTTTGAGATACTTTAACTTCTGGAGATCACATGAAGTTCTTTCCTATCAGACCAGAATTTTCTTGCTGTCTTGAGAATGTGTGTTTCTTCTCTTAATTGCTTTCACACAAGAATTTACTGTGTTTGTGAGTAGCCTGGGTCCTTTCAGCAATCCTTTTCACTTGGCTTAGCAACAGCCTTAATTGCCTCAAAATGAAGGCTTCAATGACCATTTCATAATTAGAAACTATCTTTCTGAAAGGCTTAGGGAGGTGAGGGGAGAGAAAATATCAAAACTTGTTCTTCTCCCAGGAGTGCATTTTATTCTCAAACTGCAGAAGTCAGGAGAAATATCTATGTAAACTATCATGGATAAACATCTGTCTCATGCATGAATATTGCCATGCTGGTGTATGTGACAGAACAAATAAAATGTCCCCAAAGCTCTGAAGTGGTTATTTACAACACTCCTTTAACAATAAGTTAATCCTTAAGACAAGGGTATAGTGAATGCAGTGAACAGCTGGTGCTTATGGTATTTACTAAAGAACTTCAGAATAACATGATCTGTCAAGAGCAATCTGATATATACACATCCACAGAGAGGGGTTCATTTATATGTCAGGCTACAAGACAGACAACCACCCAGAGAGCAATGTTCACCTATCAGTCTGCTTAAAGATGCCAGAGAATAAACTCTTTGTGGGGGAAATGTAAATGGATGGCTGTGGAAGAGCCCTGGATTATTAAGGGCTTGGAACCTAACTGGATCTCATTAAATCAGGAGCTTTAATAAACTAGACAAGCAAAATATGTGGAAAGCAGTCTGCTTGGCTCACTGAGGTGCTACGAGCAGTGACTTGATGTGCTTTTCAGACCTACTGCTCTAAGCCAGTGTAAAAGCTGAAAAGAGCCCCACCCCCCCCTTCCAGGCATACAGGGGGACCTGATTCCTTGTCCTCCTCTGCCCTGGTTGTGAGCCGTGTTCCTGGCAGCCTGATTAATGCAAGGCATCCCAGTGGTATCAGCAGGCACAGCTGAGCCCTCAGGCCAACCCCTGAGTACAGCATCATGGCCCTTTGCACTGAAAGAGTCTTTGCAAAGATGTGTTTCCATCCACACAGTTGTGTCAGCTTCAGAAAGGTTATTGCCTGGATTCTCCTTCACAAAAGTGACTGACTGAATTGTGCCTGGGTAGCTCAGAGATACCTGTTCTGTAAGACTCAGTCAGACCCTGATTATACATTTGAGTCTTCAAAAGGAGGTAGACGCTCTTTCCCAGTACCCACACAATACATTGTTTCTTCACAGTGGTTATAACTCCATCTTACAAAGATATCATGGGTGTGAAGCCACTCCCCCTGCTTCTGTCAAGCCCCATATAGCACATGGCCCAGGAAAAAGGTGGGTCCCTAATCATATGGTCTGGATTATGTACAACTGCTGCCTGAATAGGGGCTGTGTGCTTTTACGAAACTGTCAGGGATACCCCCTCCCATCTGTACTCAAATGTGTTCTGGGGCAGGACACTTCTAACAAGCTAGGATATAGACTGCCTTGTTCTTGCACAGGAGGCTGCTTGCATCATCCTTACATGGGCCAGAGGAGCCAGAAATGGACATCACGCTGGACCAGTTTTCTGTGCTGGGACATGAAGAATAAGAGAACAGTGCTAACAGAGAAGGATACTGTGCTGACCTACCCTCCATTTATGTTTCTTGAAAAAAGCACTACTTAAAAAGCCCCAACCCTGTACTGAATAAAATGCTTTGGGAACACAGAGTGGTTTGAATTCTTGCTGAAACCCATCTAGACTGTTTCACACTGGGCACTAATGCTCTTGGTTCTTATAAATGAACCTCTGGGAACTGAGAAAAAATGTTCTCAGAGAACAAGCTTCAGACTAATTTCTCATCTAGAGCCAAGACTGAGTGATTGAAAGGCTAATTTTCCAGTTTAGATATCTTCAATCCCTAGTGAGTAATTGTGGCTCTAAGTACATCAAAAGGCACATTATTAATAGGTTAAGTAAAAGCAGAACTCTATAGCCTGTGATATAATATCACAAATGATGTAATTTTGAAGCGTCAAAAATTCTTTATTCTTTAGCTGACAGCAAAAACTTCTTTATCTGTCTTAATGGGAGACAATTAAGGTATCTGTCTCCTGTTGCAGAAAATAACCTGCTCAGACAGAAGAAATTGAACCATTTATGGGTTCTTTAATGGTTTTAATGCTTAAATAGTATATAATAGGGCTGCGGCTGAAACAGCTTTTCTGGGAAGGACCTAAGATCCTGGTGGATAGTTGCAACCAGTTGACCATGAGGCTGCAATGTATCCTTGTGACAGTAGTAAGCAGCATCCTGAGCAGCAGAAGGGAGATAATTTCTAGCAGGTCAAAGGAGGTGACCCTTCCCCCTTATTCAGCACTAGTGAGGAGCACATGGAATGCTGGTTCCAGTTCTAGACTCCCCAGCACAAGGGAGACATGGATATACAAGTCAGTCTAGCTAAGGGCCACAGAGATAATGAAGGGCTTGGAGCATCTGACATAATGTGGAGAGACTGAAAGATTTTGAACTGCTCAGTCTGGAGAAGAGGAGGCTCAGGGAGAATTTTATCAATGGGTATAAATACCTGATGTGGGGACTAAAGAAAACAGAGCTGAGATCTTAGAGGTATTCACTGAGGAAGCAAGAGACAATGAGCCAATTGAAATACAGGAGGTTCTGTCTGAACACACCAAAATATATTTTTACTGTAAGGGTGCTTAAAGTTCCCCAGAGATGTTGTGGATCTATGGAGAGATCCAAAACCCAATTGGACATGGCCCTGGGCCACCCCCTCTAGCTGAGCCTGATTAAGGTCAGGGAATGGACAAGCTGGTCTCAAGATGTCCCTTCAAAACTCAATGATTCTCTGATTCTGTGATTTCTTTTTTTTTGTGTGTGTGTGCATGGAGATATCCATGTAGGTCCAGGATCCTTTACTAGCTTTTAAAATTATTATTTATTTAATTTTAGTTATTTTTAAATTAAATATTCCTTTTCTTTTAATGCTTGGGAGAATACTCTGCAGGAAACTGTTATAGCTTGGCTTGGCCAGGCTGTCAAATGGTTTTGATGTAGTGTTTCACTGCTGTGAATTACATGTTTCTGGAGGGAGGAGAAACATTTTAGGAGGGCAAAGTTCAGCAGAGTGGCATTACTTTTATAAGTCCCATATCCTTTAGTCTCTTAGAGGATTTAGAAGGATTTAGAGCCCAATATGGCAGCTGGAAGCGTGCATTGGAGAGGAAGCAGGCAACCTAAAATAAACGGAGATGGAAAATGAGAGACACACCTCTTGCATTTGGTTTTCTCAGACCCTTCACTCCATAAGAAACATATAAATACTATTTAGAGAAGCTCTTATTATGAAAAAAAGTCACTTTTCTTCTTGATATTTCTGTACCCTGTAACTTACACCACCTGTTAAACCTGGTTTCTCTTAACTCCAGAGCATGTTGATAGAGTTTTCTCCCCTAATATCTGTAAGAGCTTTACTTTAGAGAGTGTTGAACCACACATTTATTGGGAAGATGAGATTCAGACTAGGTAGAATGGCTTATATCCAGTGGTTCAGTGAGCCTGGTATGAAGATCCTGACAAGTGCTGCCATAGGCCACAAACACAATCAAGGAATCCTTCAATATTTGATTACCAGCATTTTTCTTATCCTCCACTCTATCTTGTCTATAAAACATGAAAGCAGGAAATTGCTATATAACTTGTGACTATCATGCATGTTATCTACTAACTAGTATAATCAGACATCCAGGGTTTAAATGTCTAAATCACAATACAGTCAGGTGAGCACTTAAATGCCTTAAAATTGTGAAAATACTTGTTTTACCTCTGAAACCATCAGATTCAATAGATTAATTACAAACTGTAAACACAATCAATCTGTTAAGAAGCCTTGCCATTCTTCTATTTCATTGTTCATCTGTTCCTCTCAGCTCAGGTACCACAGAGCTTTTACCACACTGCTGCAATCAATGTGTTCATGAGGATAAATAAACAGTAGAGTGTAAAAATAATCTGCAGTCTCAGTCCTTGCAACGCTTTTAAGCTTATTGAAGTCCATTACAACAGTTTTTACCTTCAGGTGGCAGTACTTTTGCAGTGAATGCTGAACGTCTTGACTCAACAATTTCAAAGAAAATATTCAGTTAACACTGTAAATACATGCAGGAATTCCACTCATTCCTGGCTCTGTAAGGTAGATAAATTGACCTTTGGAGACTTCCAAGTTTGTTTCCCAAATGAGGAGAGAGACAACAATGCAATGATCAACCTCCCTTGCTTCTAAACTTGCAATAAGGTTCATTAAAAAAACCTGAAAATCATTATAAAGCCTGTGCACTCAGTGATTTTATAAGATTTTCTAAGATCACATGTTCATGTCAATATGTTTTTAGAGGTTTTTATCAGGTCACTCATATTGGCTCTGTAAGGTTGTATTTCTTCAGAAGATGATGAACTTTTTTTTCTTCACCCAAAGAGTAGCACTACACTGGCTCTTTCAAGACCTGCAGGTTGTTCATGATGCATCCAGAGCCCTGGGTCCTTCAGAGACATCATTACCTACTGTGGTGCATCACCCCAGGGTCTGACCAATCAATCTGCTTTATCTTCTGTCTTTTAGACCACAAGTTTCGTTTACAGAAAAACATGTTAAACATCAAGCTTTCTGTATATTTTTCATAAAACAAAGTAAATTGTGATCCCCAACTTTAATTTTCCATAACAAAG
Source organism: Aegithalos caudatus (assembly GCA_013389925.1). NCBI lineage: Eukaryota > Metazoa > Chordata > Aves > Passeriformes > Aegithalidae > Aegithalos > Aegithalos caudatus. Next base: position 30,252 of record WEIU01005259.1, on the reverse strand, counting down.
GCCTTTTGGGAACCATCTGCTTTAAATGTGTCCTTATTATAAGCATAATGCTTGCAAACACAGCTCTGAGGAAGCTGCTTTGCACATGCCATTACTTAATGAAAGCACAATTACATGAATGACTTGTTTTCTCTGGAAATCATAATAACAATTGAGTCATGCTTGGTTCCCGGAAACTTCCTGGCTGTGAATTCACCTCATTAAATCTGCCTGTTATTTTACTGTCTGGTAGATTGGTTTGAACCACTCTGGCCACATTAAAGATATTTTGCTCTAACTTACTGACATGCTTGGTTCTACAGCAGTGATTTTCATTAATTTGTTCTCTAAGCAAAGATTATTATTTGTGGAGGAAAACAGAAGGCTGTGGTAAATTCACTGTAGAATTCACTGGGAAAGTGCTATTCCTTTTATGTGTAACAGTATTTTTCCAACAGAGTGCATGGGATCATTTTGGGCATAAGAATTTCACCTGTTCTCAAATTGTGTTCTTCCCCTCTCTCCTTGCACCTGATATTCCATGAGTGAGGTGAAACACTGAGGCTCTTCTCCTACAGATTGTGCATACCTGGCCTCCAGCATCATTCCTCTGGGTCTCATCCAGCCTTTGTGAAATCAGTGATATTACCTGGATGTGAGCTGGGGCAGAATTTGTCCCAGCATGTGTAAAATGTTATGAAGCATTTTACAATCCTTTTTCCCAAGAACTGCTACACTAAAAATCAATTGGGTTGCCTTCTGTAACCATGTGAATTATTGACTGAAAACAAATGACAGCCACTGAAATCTAGGAAAACCTATTAAAAATTCATCAGTCACTTCTAACCTTTCTTTCCCAGATAATGGGCTGCAGCAAAACCTTGTGCAAGAATATAATAGAAATGTTATTTCTTAGCTCTCCTATTTTTGTTTCTGTTTACATTTAATGTGGCCATCATATTTGAATGAAGAACAGAAGATATTTATAGTAAATAGAAAAATATATCTTTTGGGGCATTCCGTGCAGGAAGTTTGCTTTATCATACAAAATTAGAGTTATTGCAACATCTTCACCCTCAATGTTTAGGCTACCATGAAGTCCTGCTTTAGTGTCATTACTTAAGGAATGGAAGAGAAAAACTATTTCATATCTTACTGTAAGGAAGAAAAAAGCAATGCTGCTTAGCTTGTAAAGAAGGCCTTTCCTGATATTTCTATCTAAATGCAGATTTTCAGTTTTCATCTCTGTACAATCTATGTAAGAAATCCCTCAAGACAAAGATGCTGAACGAAATGAATATTTAAATTGAAAAGTTTTTTCTAGAAGGAAGATAAATTTCTCAAGTAAGTTCTGCATCACTTTAGCAATGCGTTGAGTTTTCTTTATCTCTGTGTAGCACTGAAAATATGCAAAAGATGAAACAGGAAAAAAAGACAAGCCTAGGATTGTGTTTGAAATGTGATTCTTCATTCTTGTTTTGTCTACTTCTGCAAGCACAAAAGCAGACAACTCCTTCCAGCATTTAAATGAGACAGACTCATTTTCCCTGAGGTTAATATTGCTTCCAGTTAGGCGATAGCTAGTATTAGTAACTGTTTAAATTGCTCTTCATTTATGCAATTATGTAAGGATTTGGAGAGTAGTCTTACTTTTCTACTAGAGAAAAAATTAAAGACACTTGTAGGGTGTAGGGAGCTCAAGCAGGAAGAACAAGTTTCCAATACAGTGAGCTTGACATAGTGTTCGGGATGTCTGGAATTGTGCTTTATGATTGTGGTGAAGGGAGACTTCCTCCAAGAAAACAGCTAAACAAACCCATCAGCTAAGTAGAGAATTTTTTTTTTTTTTATTGATTGGTGGGTTGACCCTGGCTGGCCACCAGGTGCCCACTAAAGCCATTCTCTCCCTTTCCTCCTTATCTGGACAGAGGAAAGAAAATGTAATGAAGGGCTCATGGGTCAAGATAAGGAAAGGGAGAGACCACTCAGCAGCAGTTACTTAGTTACACCATTCACTTATTGTCATGGGCAAAACAGACTTAGGAAAATTAGTTTTGTTTATTACTAATTAAATCAGATTAGAGTAATGAGGAATAATTCCCAAATCTTAAAAACCCACCATTAACCACTCCCTTCTTCCTGGGCTCAACTTCACTCCCAGTTTCTCTCCCACTTCCATGTGACAGGCACAGGGGAATGGGGCTGGAGTCACTTCATCACAGGCTGCTGCTCCTTCCTCCTCAGGGGCAGAACTCTCCACACCCCTCCTCTGTTCCAGCGTGTGGTCCCTCCCATGGTAGATAATCCTCCACTAATTTATTCAGTGTGAGTCCTTCCCACAAGCTGCAGTTCTTCACAAACTGCTCCATTGTGGGTCCCTCCTGCAAGGTGCTGTCCTTCAAGGACCGGCTGTTCCAGAGTGGGTCTCCGCTGCGGCCACAAATCCTGCCAAAAGAAACTGCTTTTGTTCCCCTCTCTCTGTGCAGCCACATATTCTGGCAGGAGCCTGTTCCAGCACAGGCTTACCATGTGATCACAGGCTTCTTTGGGCATCCACCTGATTTAGTGCAGGCTCCTTCAGGGGCTGCAGGTGGATCTCTGTTCCCCCATGGACCTCCATGGGCTACAGGGGCACAGCCACCTCACCGTGGTATCCACCACAAGCTCCTGGGGAATCTTTGTTCCAGTACCTGGAGCACTTCCTCTCTCTCTTTCTTTATTGACCTTTATGTTTGAAGAACTGTTTCTCACACTCTTCTCTGTCTGCAATTTGTTTCTGCACAGTAACTTTTCCCCCTTCTGAAATCTGTTATCCCAGAGGTACTATCACCACTGCTGATGGGCTCAGCCTTGGGCAGCAGTGGCTCAGACTTGGAGCTGGCTGGCATCGGCTCTGTTGGACATGGCAGAAGCTTCTGGCAGCTTCTCACAGCAGCAACCCCTGTAGATCTCTTTTACCAAACCTCACCATGCAAGCCCAATATAAATGCAAAGGTATAAAAAGAAATTGACAGTGTTCTGAAAAGGAATTAATAATAACAAGACAAACATTTCTGTGTTGTTTTAGAATTTCCTGCAATTTTGCAAAAAAATTTGCAAAAATAATTGCAACCTGACACAAGAGCTGTTCTGCTGGCCTTTGTGCAGTGTCAAGGCCTGGATCTGGACAGCATCTCAGACATATTCCATTGAAAAAGTCGAGAGAACATCCACATCCTAGCAGAAAAGTGCCCTGAAGGTAGGGACTATTGTAAAGCCAGTATGGTTATGGGAAGATGAAAGCGATACGTAAGTTCTGCTTTGCTTGCAAAGACAGAATGTTTTTCTTCAAAAAAACCCAGCAAATTGCTGAAGGATTAAGCAATTTATTGAGATGTGCAGTACCAAGATGCACAGATGGTGCAAAATGACAGCTGAAGTTATCACTCTTTTGTAGTGTTTACAACTCCAGTTCTTCCTCTCTGTATTTGAGATTCCAGAGAACACAAACAATGAATATTAAAAGCTTAAGAGGAGACACTAGGGTATTACTTCCACCAAGACTGATTTCCAAGATAAAACCATATTCCTTTTTTTTTTTTTTTAAGTGAAGGTGAGGTGCTTAAAATTTTCTATATGAAATCTTCAGGCTATCATCCTAAAAGGTTTGTAAGAATTTAGTACTCAGAATAATTTTTCCTTTTGTAAAAGTGCATCCAGTGTCAGTTAACCTAAAAGATTGACAGTTCCTAATAGTTTTGCAGTGTTTTCTTGCTTGCTGCTGATGTCTTTGCCTTGGATACGGGGCTGAGAAGAATGGCAAAACCTTCTCCTTTCTATAACACCACTGCTTTTCTCAGTCCTACAGGTACTTGTTTATTCAGGACTAAGGAAAGCTACAGAGCAAGAAATGACAAAAATATTCCTTGGGACATAACAAGATCCATCTCTCTCTAACATGTGGCATCATTGATATTACAGATTACATGGGCACTTTCTCTGAGCAGAGTACTGTTGTAAAAATTTGAAGATGAGATATCCTTACCATAGAAATACATATATAGTTCTCTGGCTACAGGCATTTCTACCCTGTTATTTTTCAATCAATTAGTAGAAGTAGCATGCACTCAGAACAAGCTGCTGATGAAAGAATCTGTTTAATTATTAAAAGGAGGTGAGAGTGAAAGTCATGCATTTTCTAACTTGAGGTATTATCAGGTATTATTTTAAAATAATTAATGTGGAAGTTCCTGACTTATAGCTGTCACATTAATATCTCAGGCTGAATAGTTTATTAAAGTATATATGTGTGAATAAGAGTACAATGCAGTCTGCACCCCTGAACATTTGCCACCACGACTCAGTGTTTGCAGATAGGCTGGAGTGGAATGTCTATATACTTATGGTGGGATTACTACCTAAAAAGATTCAACATAAAATTAGAACTATTTGAGCATAAAATCGAGCACAACTGTGTTGTGAAGATGTCCTTAGCTACTCTAAACCATACAGATTTTCCTCATCTTAATACCCTCACACAGCACATACTTCACTTTGTTAAAATGAAAAAACAGATCCAAGCATCTGAAAATTGTCTCTTAAAGGATCTAAGTTGTGCCACTGTTAGCTGACAGATGTTTTCTGGTCTATTTGTAACTGTTCCACTAGGGTTTCTGTGAAGAGATTAAAGCCAACGGTTTAGAAGCCTAAAAAATCCAGTCTTCAAAAATCTTCTGTTCCTAATTAAGGAGTTTCCCCGAGTTTTTGTAACTTTCTCAGTATTTGACATTTTTAACACCTGCACGTGCACCAATTATTCTAAATTTTGAACTTGAAATTAGCTTTACACTTTATCTGGCTGTGGATCCAAGTGAGTAAGTGCTCCTTCCCTGAAAGCAGTGTACCAGCAGCTTCCTTGTGTCCATCTCCCAGAGCAAGCCTTGCTGCAGTCACTATAGCAGCCTTGCTGTCCTGTAGAACAGCCTTCCTGTTATCTTCGTCACTCTGCCACGTGATATCTCAGAGGGAGGGTTTATATCTGAACTGCAGGGATTCATAGTCATGCTTGCCCCCTTTCAGGGGCATGCCCTCAACCCACTCCTGTGCTCTCTGTTCTGGATCCTTCCACTCTTACTCTCTCCTTCCTTTCAGTCAGTAAGTTCTGCCCAGAAGATGGCAACACATCATGCTGGAGAGAAATAGGTGAAACAGGCATATTGTCCTGAGAATTTTTCCAAGTTGTTTACAGTGCAGTACTAAAATTCATGTTTTACATTTGGACATTCTCAAAATGATATTATCTTGTGCTACTAGATAGAATAACATAACCTCCAGTGCAAAGGCATATTTTGATGTAATCATGAATTACAGGAATTCTTAGCTACTAGTTGGATGCCTAAAAGTAAAATAAAAAGTTCATAGAAATTAGCTATAAAAAGAGTACTGATCACTAGCACCATGCAATTTAAATACTGTTTTGTTGTTCCTGTGTTCTCTGTAGGTTTTCTATATCAATAACTTCCAGTGCTGTAACACTAACATGCAGCTGTCCTAAAATTAATGAATGTGCTGATTCCTGTGTGCCCAAGGTATAGAAGCCGTCTTTTATTTTATGACAGAGCATTTAAACTTTACACCACATCTGTAGCAAAACAAATCGTTTCTGCATGAGATTCCTTTACAAAATTGGGTGTCATGCTGAAATATCAATAGAGCAGTACGTGTGACCTTTGTCGCACACCATTTATTTCATGAAAAAACCCACCCAGCAGCAGATGGCATTTGGATATAAACAGATTTTCAAGTAAAGGGCTTTTGCTTAGTAGGATATACTTAATATATGTAAAGCAATTTTCTTGAGGCAGCACAGTATGGTTCAGAATAACTTGATATTTCAGAAATTTCCAAGTGATAAGCCTCAAATAGATCCCTTGTGAATAAGAAGCAGGGTCTTTGCAAAAACCTTGCAGATATCCTGAGCCACATAATGAAAGGAAGGAAGGACAGCTGGAGGCTTGAACAAGTGCTGGCTGGATAGTCCCAAAATGGGGAAAGATGGAGATTTCTGACTTATGACAGAGGAGAAATGATCCTTCTGTGCTCTGAATTTGAACTTGCAGTATTAGTAGAGTGCCCTAACAGACAGTGGAGAAGATCAAGCTCCATCAAGACAAACTCCAGAAGAGTACTGAGCCTGAGCCAAAAGTTAGCACTAGAATTGTTTGGCAAGGATGGATGCAGGGGGACAACATCAGCTTAAGCAGGCCAGTTGTCACTGGAGGTTTCGTGCTTTCACATGAAGATTTGCCATGTTGAGGAGGCTGCTAAGACTTGTCCAGTCCTTTTTCTCATGTTGCTCAACATGGGCACCAATGACACTGTCCAGGATCATATAGAGCAAATCGAGAGAATTTACAGTGAGCTCTGGAAGAAAAAATGAGATGCAACAGCTCAGCTGATTTCCTCCTTAATCCTTCAGGTCAAGGAGAAAGGCTCAAATGGGAGTGGATGTACCTCACAAGTTAACAGCTGGGAGCATTGTCTGTGTTTCAGACACTTTCAGTGTCTTTGCTTTTATGACCATGGTGTTTTATTCAGAAAAGGAACAGCAAACTAGTTGTGAGAGGCCTTTCAGTACCTGAAGGGGTCTTACAAGAAATCTGGAGAGGGAGTTTTTGGAGGGGCATGCAGATCTAGATTAGCTATTAGGCAGACATCTCTTCGTAAGGGTGGTGAGGCACCGGAACCAGTTGGCCAGAGAAGTTGGATGCCCCATCCCTGGAAGTGTTCAAGGCCAGGCTGGATGGGACTTGGAGAAATCTGGTCTAGTTGAAGGTCCCTGCCCATGGCAGGTGGGTTGGAACTAGAGGATCTTTAAAGTCCTTTCCAACCCAAACCATTCTATGATTCTATGAAATTAAGAAATGAAAATGAAGGATAAGGTATTTAGCCATAGATCATTAGACAATAACCAGGAAAAACAGTAGGAGCTAATGTTGGATATCAGGGTAATAACACCACCCTTTGTTGACTGTTATGTTTATGTGATCTACCACAACAAAAAGCAAACAAGCAATGGAATTACTCCAAAGCTGCCCAGCAAAGAACTATCTACCTGAAAACCACATCTATGAACAGCATGCTCAAAGCTGAAAAATCTCCCCCAAATTGTCAAAAGTCTTACATTCCTCTTTGAGTGCAAAGACACTCAGTGTTTTGAGACTATTCTCAATGGTGCAAGCCTTCATCATAGAGAAATATGTCATGAAGACATTTATTTTTTCTAACTAGCTCACAATAGCTGAAATGGAAATCTGCCATCAAATGGTTTTTGCAGAGGAATTACTTTTGCATAAATAATTTTTGCACTTCACACATCCTGGAAAACCTTTCTCAGAGCAAAAATGATCTTGCATAGGCACTTCATGGCTTTTGCCTCTTTATCTGTTCTAGGCCATATGGGTTACTAGTAAAGAAATAACCAATGTTGCTGAAAAAACCAAAACAATTACTGTATTTTATATTATATGGAATATAACATCACTCCCTGCAACAGTATCTACTTCAGAGCATTACAGAAAGTTTGAGGTGTGCTTGAGAGTATTGTGACTCAGGAAAGACCAACAAGACAGAGCTGCTAGTCATTGTCCATGGTGATGTTAGTAAGTGTCAGCTTTGTCCTATATTAGAAATGAGATTGTTCATTGGAAACAATTGTAAGGAAAATAATGTTGATACCACACTCAGATTAATCAATTCCCCCCTGAAAGTGGCAAGAAAAGAAAATGCACTTTGCAATTGGGAATTCCCATGCCATGAGAATTAGTTGTACAGTTCCATCTTGCACTCCAAAATCACTACATTTACATCTGGATGGCAAAAGAAAGAAGACTTATAAATCGTACATGTTCATGGACTTTGGCACTTCCTGTTGTCAGGAATGGCAAGTTTTGTAAGCTATTTCAAAAGGCACATTAAGTTAATGAAATAACTATCAGTTTTAATTAGAACTCCTGCAAGCTGTAATGTTCTCTTACCTGAAGCTGAGTAACATCAAAAATGAAATTCTTTCTTGCCTTTGATTTTTTCTGACCTAGAACACTTCTTCTCTCATCCATGCAATCCTTCATGCCCATTTCATAAAGCAATTCAAAGACACTGATGGGAACCAATCCCTGGCCTAAAGAGTAATGAACTGAGTTACTGCTAACAAGAAAATTTGAATACAATAAATAACAATATTGTTTGCATGGCTTTGGATTGGTTAATTCTCAGATGATCTGTCATGAGGACAACGTATTTTCAAGGGCATACAAGAGTTTACTAACCCATCATCTTACTTCCTTTGTGGTCTTCTGAAGCTGAAGTCCTTCCTCATCCATTCAGCACCAAATATTAATGAATTTATGATTTCTGGGTAAATGCAGGATTTTCTCATGAAGCCTAAAAAATGACAGATTATTCTTTATTCAAAACTATATGTTAGCTTGCTCTCTTCATGAATGTGCATTGCATGAAAATATAGCATATATTTTACTTATTCAAAATTTCTGAAAATTCTGAAAAAATACTACCTATGGCTTTAAGCTGTTCCTGGATTACTGGTATAAAATACCATTAATTCAGGTTCAGATGGGTTAATTGTCTTACAACACACTTTTATGCAGACAAGCTGCAATGCTTTGTTTCTTGGGTATTGCTTACAATCAAGACAATTAAAAGTATTAATCTAATGATAAAATGAAAACCTTTTTGTGTCCAATTATTAATAATCTCCTTTATTATCTAATGGATACTTCACAGCAATTATCTTGAAACTCAGTGGGCCTGACCTTGCTTTCACTGAAATCAATGGCAAATCTCTCACAGAGTTCAATGGGGTATGACTAGCCTTGCTATGTAATGAGCTATTATTAATGCCTATTTATCTACCATAATTATGTCCTGACACTAAGCATATAGTTTCGTATTAACAAAAAAAAAAAAAAAAAAAAAAAAAAAAAAAAAAAAAAAAAAAAAAAAAAAAAAAAAAAAAAAAAAAAAAAAAATTAAGAAAAAGGAAATAAATCCAAAACATCAAAAAGCCCCAGTAAAATATAATAACAAAATCAGAAATTTTAGCTTTCCCATAAGCATTCTTCCTGGAATATTAATATTTATATTTATATGGCATATTAAATAAGGTAGAACACACAGATTACCAAACAGGTAACAGGATTAATTACTTTCTGTGGATGATCTATATTTATGCAAACCCTTTAATGAACTCCATGAGTTATGGAAACTATACCACAAGGGACAGGAAGACTTAATAACTTAGCATAAGTTATTAAGGTATTTTCCCCATGAAGAGAATTAATTCACAGTCTCACTTGGAACTTATGCATTCTATTGATACAATTTACATTTGTATTTAAGTTGTTAATTCTCATCTTTATGGTTATCTGCAGCTGGTTGAGGAGGAGAATAATAAATAGTGGATTTAATTGAAACTTGCAATTTAAATGTGGGTTTACTTAGAGCTTTGTTTCTTAATAACTGCAATTTCAAAGTACAGAACAATATATAACAACAATATTCAAAGGTTGTGCAAAGGACACAACCTTTGCATGAGTGGATCTGTTGTTTCTTGGGAATCCTCAAATTCTTTGTTATACTTATTTAATAAAAAGTGCTATGGGTCAAACTCACTAAGTTACAAACATCTTGTTATACAAGTGGTTCTTGGGGAATGTAGACAGCCAGAATGTTGAGAATTCTAAAAACTTAGTGTCAAGTATATCTGTGGTACAACTGGATGGATATCATATATTATTTCCCCTCTGGTTTAATGAAGGTGGGCAATGTTTTAATTTCACCTTTACTCTAAAACATGAGTGGAAAGACTTACTGTACTTATATAAGAATAAATAAATAAATAGATTTTAAAGCTCCCTAAAATACTAGTTTACACAAATTGAGTGTGATGAAGAAGGCACATTCACACTGCAAATCTTAGGAAGTTCATGGCTGTGAATTCCATGCTGCCTAGCAAGATAATGGATTTTTAACTTGTGTGCTCTGCTTTGCCACAGAAGTACCATGGAGCCTCCTCTCTCCCAATACCACCAGTGTCAGTCAGCCTCATCTGATTACTGCCTTTCTTTGGCTAAAATTTTGAACATTGGCTGCTCTTCAGCATTCACCTGTATTGTAAACGCTCAGTGCAGATTAGAAGCAGACTATTCTATATGTGGAAAACAAAATTTGACTTCATCTTTCTTGTAAGACCCTGCTAGATGCTGGAAGGCTGCAATAAAGTTTCCATGCAGGCATCTCACTCAGGCTGAACAGCTCCAACTCTCTCAGTCGTTCTTTATAGGAGAGATGTTCAATCCCTCTAAGTATCTTCATGGCCATCCTCTGGACCCATTACAAAAGGCCCATTTTTTTTTCTGAAAATAGCTTCTTCCACCAGAGTTCTATTGCTTTCACTATGACTGTTGATTAAATCATAAAAAACCCCAACTTTTAACACTTGAATGCTGAAGCCAAACATTAGATATAAAACCGTGGTGTTCTCTATGGGCTGTTCTCAGCTAGTTACATTAGTGAGTAACAGAAAAGCAACTTTATGATGTATTGCACTAATTCAGCTCCCTGATGATGGGTTGGAGCAACACATAATCCAAAAAGAGTCATTTTGAATATTGGTTCCTCAAGAGACAGAGGAGGCTGGAAATAAAGGATCCAAGGTAATCAATAAATAGAAATTATAAAACTTAGTGGAATTTTTGAAGAGTAGTTTGTCTGACCATTAGATGGAAGAGACTATAAATAAATGAATTGGTAAATTGTTCATCAGCCATTAACATTCTTCAGTGAGATGTCTGTGAAGGTCTAGGCTTCAACTATTTTCATCCTTGTTTCTTTAGAGATTTCAACAAAGATCCTTAAAATAAGTGGTATACCTTGTTTTGCCCACTTTAGCACATTCCTCTTTTATGTTGCCAGAGAAGACAAACAACAATTACTTTGCTGTTTCTTTTAATTTGTTTTCCTGATAATACTTTTGTAGGCACTGCAGCTGTTAGTTTAGAGCCCTTGCTTTGTCAATGGCTGGCCCCACGATAAGTGGACTAACAACTCCTCCACACTTAGTGTCCTTTTTGTATAAAAGCACAGAATCACAGAAAGGGTGAGGTTAGAAGGCACCACAGTGGGTCATCTGGCCCAACTTCCCTACTTAATTAGGGTCATCTTAGAGCACAAGGTGCAGGATTGTGTCTAGGCAGTTCATTCCCTTTGTGGGGGATGAAAATATTTCTGTCCTTTGTCAGGTTGTAGCTTCTAAAGTTGCGTGTATTGACTTACATAAGAAGTAAATGTTTAGACTAATTTTTACAATAAGGTATCTCTGTTCATCAAGGTCTAGAGGCACTTTTAAAATGAGGAGCTGTAAAGAGCACCCTGTTTAGCATTGTATACAATAGGAATTGAAGAGAGAATTGATTTTTTTTACTGTTAAAAGAACATAAGCAGATGATGGATGATGCTGAAATAATACTAGCACCATCTTAGAATGCTGGTTTTGTGACTAAAGGTTATTCAATAAGTGGAAATATGAACCTGGAAGTCATTGTCAAAACAATCTCTTATTCAATCCACTGTACCACTCAATCATTGTTATGTCTTAGACACAATACACAAAAACAAGGGAACTCAATTCCACTTTGGCCTACCCTCTCTACTGTACCCTAAGCTTTCTTCCCACATGTAAATGAGTGGATTTTGAAGCATGGTAATGCTTATGTTTTTGTAAGTCAGTGTCTGTAGGCAGGTAGGTTGTGAGAATTATTTTAGATGGGTTTCTGGTGCCAAAAAACAAGCACAAAAACTGCCATTTGAAAAACTTCTGAAAACCTCTGATATGGTGGCTCAGCTGAGTACTTCCCATACTCCTTTCGTGTCCTAGTCACAACAGGTTATTGCTAAGTTAATAGATCCAGGACTACTGAAAAGAAGTTGCATTAGTCTACCAGAAAAAGGTTTATGGAAAAGTCGGTCTGTCTCCAAGTCCTCATCTCTGAGCACAGAGCAAATAGAATGTTTTCCACTCCAATTCTTTGTGTGAAAAGAAAGAGGGGACCATTTTCTGCATCCTTTCTTCCCATCCTTTGCCTTCTCTTGCAGCAACATGCACAGGCTGTCTCCTGGAGCAAATGCATAGCTGAAAGCTCTCCTGGAGACACATTGGCTAACAAAACATATTTTTGAAGAAAGAAGATTTCTAAACTGGGACCTAGACAGAATGTAGAAGCCTGAAGGAAACCTGAATAAAGCTTAGATATGATCTTGATTCTGGACCTACATAACCCCCTAGCAATAAACATGGGAAAAGCAGGTTTGGTGTCCCAAACTTTCTATTTTCAACTGAATGCCCTAATTTCCAGGCTACAACAGCTATAGGAGTTCAGGAGGCAGCCTCTCCTTGTGCATCACCATCAAGTCAATATTGCTTTCAACACACCAGCATATATTCAATAGGAAAGAGACAGGAATTCCCTAATGACTTAGCTATGGTAGTGAGCATATGTTTCTGTAGAGATATATTTGAATTTCTGCAGGTGGAGAGAAGCTACAGACTGTAAATACCTGAGCTTTCACTACAAAGGTACAATATTAAAGGTAACTACAGCTGTTTTAGAGAAAGCACAGTTTTCAGTCATCTGAAAATTAATGTTAAGTGGTTTTCAGTCCTGGGTGAAAAATTCATGTTAACTGCACACTTTCCTTCCTCATAGGAAAGGAACAGTCCATGCTTAGCAGCTTTAACAGATTCTTCCACACCTTGCTGTGTGTGTATTGAAATGACTTAGAGCCCTCCCTGGGCCCCACAGGGTGGCTGTGAGGACATTGCTCTCCTTTCCATGATATCCACATGCTTCACCTCTCAAAGCAGTCCTGCTTTGAGCAGGGGGCCTGTAGTGAAGAAGTGAGATTTAGTTGTAGCACCACTGTAGCTGTAGCACCTCGCTCCCAGCTCAGCTGAACTTGTAGCCACTTTTGGGCACAAAATCATCACAGCCTTCAGGATCACAGAGACAATTTCTACCTGTTCTCACTCCTCTTGAGGACCACTGTCGCAATAGAGATGTACAAGACACCTGTTTCTTTGTGCAGAATCACAAATCTTTATTCACATAGCTCATATTTATAGCAATATTAGAAGGCACTGTGTTTGACTCCAATTGGTCAACAATCTATTGAAACTCAGTTCATTGTTTGGTAATAGCTACTGTACCTATCAAACTTTTTACTCTCTAGATAGTTCACATTTTTTCTTCACAGGTTCTCACAGGATAGACTTTTTTTTTT
>WEIU01005258.1:297325-344963 GCA_013389925.1 Aegithalos caudatus | reverse complement strand
AGTAAAATTGATAGTTGAGGGCAAGAGACATGGGAATAAATATCCATATAGAAGAGAAATATCCACATAGAAGGAGAAATGTGAAAGAAAACACAAGAACAGTGAAAGGGATATGTGAGGAAAAAGGTGAAGACGGACATTTGTAGAAAGGGGGAAATTTAAAGCAGGAGGGATTAAGGAGAAGTGCCTGCACAGACATGCTCTGGGGAGGAGAGAGAGTGTTTAATTACTTGTCTTGAGTATTTTTTCTTCCCCAATGCCTGGGAAATTTTTTGACCATGAAATTTTTATCCAGGTCTGTATGGTTCTGTGTCATAATTTGTATGTCTTGTTATTAATGCATATAAATTATTTCAGGCCCTGATAGGAAGGGACATCAATTCTCATGTGTCTGTCTGCATGGTGATAGAAAACCTCAAGAAAGAAAACAAAACCTGGAAAGATTTAAGGTGACGCAGCAGATTTTTGAAGGCTTTTTCCTCACCACCCAATATCTGAATTTGTACATTAATTTGTGTTAAAGTTAAATTAAATTGCACTCAAATGCTCTATGTCCCACTTCCTGAAATTGTGAGGCACACTTTCTGTAGGTGGAAGTCTGTACTGGTAATCAATATGACCTTTGTGAGTTTGAATTCAAAAGATAGCCGGGCTTACTTTGGAATAAAAACCCAACTTCAAACCACAGCACTTACATTGATTTTTAAAATCTTTAGTACTTGATTACTTTAAAAAAAGTTAAAATATTACAGTTTAGTTTTGATTAAGCCGTTTATTTATTTTTTGCTTGCCTTATGGTGTTGGGGAAAGAAACAAGGATTTAAATTCACCAAGCTATGCATGCTTTATTTGAAGTGTCCCTAAATGTACAGAGATTTCAAGGTGAAGTAAGTGCAAAGGACTGTGGTTTCATTGCTTGGGATTTTGCTTACTGTATTTAGCACAACACTTCATTACAACTCTGTTTTTGCAGAGAGGAGATGTCCGTTTCTTGATCTGCACAGATGTTGCTGCTAGAGGAATTGATATTCACGGTGTTCCATATGGTAAGACATAGCATTTTAAACTTAAGCTGTTGAATTGCACTGGAGCTTCAATATGTTTGCAGTTCTGTCCACTAGTTAAAATAAATATATGGCCTATAGCATAATTTTAAGAGATGAAGAAGTTAAAAGCTTAAACTAGGCAATATTTAATTTGATTGTTCACCATAAGTTTCAAATACCTGATGACGTTCTTAATTTTTGGAAATCGTTCATTCAGTTTTCCATTCTTGCCAAAAAGTAATCAGGGAGAATGCAGTTTGACAGTGAGAGTCTTTATTGCACGTGTACTGCAGGTTACAGCTGTAACTGTTGTAACAGACTATAAAGTATGCTCATAAGCTAAGGAGAGGAATTGCAGCAATCAAAATCATATTTTAGGTGTCTGAATGTAGCTCATATATTAAAAAAAAAAATCCTGTGTTCACTGTGGACTGTGCCTGTGTTACAGTTATCAACGTGACACTCCCTGATGAAAAACAGAACTACGTGCATCGCATCGGGAGAGTCGGCAGAGCTGAGAGGTACATGTGTGTTCAGAGCAGTCACCAAGTTTTCTTGGTATTTTTTGTAGTTGTTTCACAAGATGGGAATAGTTACTGAAATAGATTTCTCCCTTTCTTCTCCCCTAATATTTCAGGATGGGTTTGGCAATCTCCCTTGTGGCAAAAGAGAAGGAAAAGGTAATTATACTCCAAAGCAAAGATTTTTTTATTTACATTATTTACTGAAGTTCTGTCCACAGCTGCTATCTGACCTTCTTATCCTGCATTGAAAAACTGCCTGTTTGTCCATGCTTAATTGAAGGAGAACTTAAACAGATTCCTGAATTCTTTTTCATTCTATAATTAGTCATAATGAATGTACTAAACTCTATTCCACAAAGTTTAGAAGTTGTTTTCCATTATTTCTAGGTGTGGTATCATGTATGCAGCAGTCGTGGAAAAGGGTGTTACAACACTAGACTGAAGGAAGAAGGAGGTTGTACCATATGGTACAATGAGATGCAGGTAAGCATTGTGCTGAAATGTTCCCTAATTCCTCCAAAAGATTCAGGAATGACGTTCTTGTTTCACCTTTTAGTTGAAATACAAAGCTAGTCTTAGGGTGTATATAACTTTGATTCTATTTAAAGAAGAAATTAGAAAACTTTTCAAGGTATGTATTCTGTAAGTTGTGTAATTTAAAAAGCTTATTTTAATATTCTTAGCCAATTTTTTGGAGTTACACTTTCAGCTTCCTTACAGTCTTATCAAAATCTGTTAAGATTTAGAGGGTGTTAGTTATACACTTCTGTCTAGATGCTTTGTTGCAAAACTGTCACTTTAAACTGTTGTTTCTCTAACCTGGAAATAGTTTGTTACTTAAGTAGGTTTTCATTGGGATTTGAATACCAGCTATAAATGCATGTTAAAAAGCAATACTTGCCTTCTTTCTCTAATAAAGAAGGACAAATACACCTTGTCTGTGGTAAAATAAGCTTGGACTATGAGCTCTTATTGTAAGAGCTCATATTTATCAAATTATCTAATTGCCTCAATCATACAAGTAGGGTAGTGTATGAAATAAAGATCTCTAGGTAGTGTAAAACCATACTGAAATTGGAAATCACCCTGAATAGTCTGAGCTAATAAAAATATGTTAGATTTCTGTATGTGTGACCAAATTGTTTTCTGTATACCATTCCTGTTCAAACTACACAGAGGTGACTGTTCAGAGCACTAGTTTGACTAGTCTGGTACCATAAGAGTACTTACAGAGTTTGTTTTTTTTTCTTTTAGTTGCTGGGAGAGATTGAAGAACACTTAAACTGCACTATTGCCCAAGTTGAACCAGACATAAAAGTACCAGTGGATGATTTTGATGGAAAAGTTACCTATGGGCAGAAAAGAGCTCTGGGCGGTAAGAATGAACTGCTCTTGAGTTGCCTTGCTATGCAGTGTTCCTGGAGTCTCCTGTGTAACTACAGAACAATAGATTATAATAAATAATAGATTATAAATGAATCAATTATAAAAAGCTGCTAGTTCTTTGCTATCTTCTGCATTTATTACATGCAGCCTACGGGTTGCAAGTGACAAGGGTGTGTATACCTGTTTTGGTTTGTTTGTGCCTTTTTTTTTTAACAAAGTAATTAACTTTCTGAATGAGTGTGGTTGGGCATTGTTAGTTCTGCTGAAAAATGGCTTTGAACACATAATTTAGATTGTGTCTCTTTTGGCAGGTGGACTGTATAAAGGCCATGTGGATATTCTGGCACCTACTGTACAAGAGTTGGCTGCCCTTGAAAAGGAGGCTCAGACATCTTTCTTGCATCTTGGCTATCTTCCTAACCAGCTGTTCAGAACATTCTGATTGTGCCACTCTGGAGAGAAGTCTTGAGTTAATAAATGCTCTGCCCTGCAAATACAAAAATCCCACACTGTCTCTGAGTAGAGGTAGTTAGAAAGCGATTAAAACTAAATATACTTCTTGCATGAAGAACAGAGTGTTCAGCACTGTTAACTTTGAGTTAGCTGGTCTCCTAATAAAATAAAGCAAGTCAAAGATGAAGCGGTTTTGTTTGGTTTTTTTGCCTTAAAGGATTAATTTGCAGAATCATTCTTTGCATGGTTTAATTTATTGTAAGTACAAGAGTAGTTAGGCAAACATGAGAGGTTTATATTTCTATTTATTTATATTTTTAAATGTTTAATTATTTGTGTACTGTAAATTTTTAATGCTAGGCTGACTAAAGATACTCATACTCATTCAGACAGCTGTTTACATTTAAGATAAAAATCCCCAAATCTCAAGTATGTATTTGAAGCTCTTTGTCATCCTAAACCTCTACGTCTAGGCTAATAATAATTGCATTTTGATTCTGTAGTTCTAGACTTCTCAAACTTAATGGTTCTTAAATTTCTGAAGTGGGTTGTACAGTATTGTAGCAGTATTGTTACAAATATTTCTACAATACTCTTGAATTCATATGGGCGTAGTACCATGTGAGTATCAAAGCATTTCATAAAACTGCAGGGAAAGTTTTTTCATGCAGCAGTGTAGGCTGAAGTATTTAATGCCTGTTGTGCTGCTTTCACACAGGTTGAATTTGTTAGATGAAGTTACTGCAAAATGGTTTAGCTAAAATCTTTTAGCTTTTTTCCTCTAGTGACTCTTCTAATGATAATTAGAAATTTCAGTGACTTTGCCTGCAGATTTTTGTCCAAATATATCAGGTCATTGGGAATGCCAGACAACCACAAATCCAAGTAAACTTTTGCTGCCTTTGTGAAGTCTTTTCACAGAACATTCCATCCCCTTGCAAAAAGCAGGGACAATTGAAACTGAGGTTGAGCAAATAATTAATTGTAGTGTTACCTGGAGAGGGCAGACTGAGAGACCAAGGAATTGTAATAAAAAAACATAGATTTTTCATTAATTTAAACAGAGTGTTGCATTTACACCAATTTGTGGTATTACTTTAGCCCAAGGAGAGGGGAGATTACACGGGATGCTTACTAGAACTTGGGAAGAGTTCTGTCATGTGTTGTGTTGGAAATCTGTCAACCATAAGTCAATCAAAATTAATTTATTGCAATGCCTAAAATCATTTAGATACGGAAGAAATCAGGTCATTCATGTTTGTCAGTTGAAGCTGAGATTAAAATTGGTTTCATCTAGTTCAGACATACATCTTGGAAAGTATTTTTAAATCACAGGGAAATGGTGGATAGATGAAATCAAAGCCTTAGGAGCATTGATCTTGTTGTTGAAATGTGACATTCTAAATTTGCTACGTTTCCCAAGTGCTGATGTCTTTCAAGATTTGCTGTTGGGTATTCAAACTTCAGTGAATAATTACAAATCATGGTTAATTTGGGGTTGAGAAAAAAAAATTATGCTAAAAATGAAAATTACTTCATGTCAATTCTTACCTAAAATTTGTATTTTCTTGGTGCTGGAGCTAAAATTGCTATCCTGGCCTGATGTATACTTGCTTTCAGAAGGGTTTTGCTGATATGCCTTCAAATGTGGTAGCATGAAAGAGGTACAGGGCAGTTTTTATTTGAGGGACTTCAAAGGTGGTTTGCGATGTCAAGAACTCAAGTGTATCTTGTTCTAAATGGCAGAAAATTCCCAGTGCCATAATCAGTAATGTCTAGGAAAAGTATTTAGATCAGATGGTATATAAGCTAGTAACTGTTTTGAGGGATCTGGTTTGGGGTTTTTATATTACTTCCAGTTACTGCTGTCTTAAACCACTAAGATGGACTTAGTGGAAAACTTGACATTTTTTCAGAAAGTAAGTTATTTAAAAAAAGTCTTAAAAACCAAACTAAGATGTTGTGTTACATCAAATTAAGTTCAGACAATTTTCCCTGATATGATGTTCCCTGACTCTTTTGTTATTTTTATTTGGGAATGAACATGCCTTTACACCTGGTTACAGAAAGCCATATCTAGATAGACTGGCACGATTCCAGTTAAAACCTTGAACCGCCTTCCTGAACCGAACACAGACCTGCTTTCATACCAGTCAAGCTATGAAGATGTTTTTGTACTAGGAGTTAAAAGTCAACAGATAACTAATAAGATTTTTCAGCATCAGGTGCTGTTGTACATTCTATGGGAATGTTCCAAGTGATTGAGGAAAAAGAAAAAAGAGGTATTAATCAAGTTAGGCAGTTGCTGTGTGTACCTGTGGGGGTGGATGCGCAGGGAGGCTCCGGGGCGCTGCGGCTGCTCGCACTTGGCTGAGCCGTGCCCATGGGGTGGTGCTCGTGTCTCGCGTATGCCCCTTCCCACACCAGCCTGCTGCTTCCAACTGGGTCAATTACATTCTCCCTATTTTTTTTTTTTTTTTTCTCTTTAGAAACAAACAAACTCCTAAACAAAAAAGAACTTAAAGCTGTTAGAGCTGTTTGTGTGGAACACAAGCTCACAATGAAGGGCCCTTGCTTCACTGCCTGACTTCTTGTCGAAGCTTGAATAAACATGCAGTGTGAGCCGTTCCGATTGTTAATCCTCTAACTTCTGCTTTAAAGGGCTTGCTCCTTGTCTGGGTACAAAGATAATTCTTGCTACTGTACATGTTAAAGCTGTATTTATTTTTCTTCTCAGTACTTACTTCTAGGGCTCACAAACTGAAAGTAAAAACAAAAAATAGGCTTTTAATTGTGCCTTGGCAATATTTGTTGCAATTTACTGGGTTCAAAATGGTAAGCAAATCCCATGTGGGCATTCTTGCTGCGCTTCAACTTTTCTGACCAAAAGGCAGGAATATGGAACATTCAAGATTAGCCTGAGTAAAATGAATAAAATATAAATTCTAGTTTTAACTTTTTCTAGTTATATTCTAATAAAAGTTACAAAATTGGCTTAGGGACATATTTTTATTTGGTGTTTTGAGTTTATCACTTGCTTATTGGAGCACCTTTGTTCAGTAGCTTTTTTTGACTAATTTGCTTTAGCACAATGTCTTTGAGAGAACTCACATTCTTATTGGATGATTAACTATTCATTTATATCTACTAGTAGTAATCTTTCTTTGTTTTCCTTTACACTCCTATAAAGGTTCCTTTTATGGAAGGGAAAAGGATACAGATGGTGTTTGCCACTCAGTGTCCAAACTGCTGAGCTGGGGCCCCCTTTTAGCAAGCTCCAAAGGCAGGAGTTTGCTGGTCTCTTATGCTTTATGTATGGTTCTGTTTTGCTACTGTGAAAGCAGACAAAATTGCTGCTGGCAACACAGACTTGTACTTCAGTCTTCTCATGTTTATGGAATCACACATACAAATAAACGTGCCTGGTCTATTTGAAGAGGTAATTGGCCTGTGGTCACTACCATATGTGAATATCCATATAATGCAGTAAGCTAGGCTCCTGCTTAAGCCAGTTAGCAAAATAGCTGTATTTCAATTAGGTTAGGTATATGTAAGAGAAAAAATGGGTGGAAGATTCAAAGGATGAACTTTACCAAGAAGTGTGTACCCCTCTGCCTTGCACCTCTGTTTGTAGGTAGAGAAAATAGAGCTAGGGACACTTTGATAAACCCTTTATCACTGCAATTACATCACCACTTGCATGCTGACACAATGAAGTTATGCAAGGGGTGAGGGAGATCAAAACTTGTGAAGGAGTTCGCTACAATAATACTTTTTCCACCTGTTGCTTAAAAGCAAAAAGTTGCTACTTTTCAGAGTTACTACTTGTTGCAATAACTAATGCATTTAGTGAATGATGAGCAGGGTCTTTATCACTTCTTATTAAAATTTGTCTAAAATTCACTGTGTTCTTGCAGTGATTTTTGTCTATATCTCTTGTTTCTCACAAATTTGTCCAGATCCACAGATGGAAAAACTGAGGTAAAGAGACGTAGCAATCTGCTGAATGTCAGCCAAGACTGGCAAGAATTGTCATATCATCTTTGCAGCACTAATATGTTGAATGCTGTTTCAAGATACTCAGCACATGAATTAATCAGTCTTTTTCATAATGGTTGTTATTATGTGAGAACATAAAGGTACATTCATGAAGTGTATCCCATGACTGCTGAGCACGGCTGCTTAATGGAGTGCCTAGGGTGAATAGCAGAAAATTTTTCTTGTCCTGAAGGGATTTTCTTGATTTAATATTTAGCAGAAAAATTAAAAATACAAACAGTTAATACATGGAGAACATATTGCTGGAATTCAGATTCTAGCTACATTGAGCTAACACTGTTGTGCGTGACAGGACAATCTTTCCATTCCAGAAATTACAGGTCTCCTTTTTGTAGATGTTGTGTTGGACCCAGCAGTGCTGGACAGAAAATTCAGGTGCCCTATCTAAACAGCATGAAGGGCTTGTATTTAGACAACTGAAACCATCCTCTGTGTAAAATAGAGATGAATTTTAAAATTCTAACACCTATGGAAACATCATAGTACTTACATTTCCTAAACTGTGTTGCCTTTTCAGTTTTCTGTCTTTGGAGAGCACTAAAATGTTGTGGAATTGTCCAGTGGTAACTTTCATCAGTTTGTTGATTGTTGCAATACACAAAACTCATTGAGGATTTGGATGGTATCAGTTAAAACCATCCTTCCACAGATGCCTTGTTGGGAACCAGCATTCCTTTAACAAGAGCTGTAATTATGTTAGAATTAGTTCAACACATTGCATGAGTAATGAAAAATATCGTGTAGGATAACTAAATAATAATAGAAACTACATCCAAATTGCTTTAGCTGGCCTTTCTGACTCTTTGGTGTATATCAGTATTACAAGTAGCTGCTCTGCTATAGGTTTTAAGCAATGTGTTTTATTCTATTCTACTAAAAAAATTTTGTGATTCTTTTTTGGTTATTGCAGTTCCACTGAACAATAATGGTATTTTGGATGAAGTGATTCAAAATAGGAAGTAGAGAATTGTTAGTATACAGCATATGCAGTTATGCTTTAACCACCCCTGTACAAAATGCAGTAACAAGGGGTTGATGCAAGTTTAAGGGGTTTTTATTGAGCCTTAACCTTCTTGGAAAAAAACCCAAAACTTGCTTTTCTCTTCCTTATTACAAGAACTTAAGATGCATTTGGCAGAAATGGTCAAATGAAGTAAGTTTTACAGAAAAAAAAGTCTATTCACCTCTAAGCACTGATCTTTTATGTTTATTATAATGGCCTAAAACAGTGAGAACAGAACTTATATTCAGTTTAAAAATTGTAAAATAATCTGAAGTCATCTGCAGTTTTCTGTCAGCAGCCCAAACTTTAGTTAGGAGTTTTGCCAACAGCCACTGTTGCCAGGTGATGCTTTTCACTATGGACTGCATTTAGTCCAAGTTTCTAAAACTAAGTAGTGCTTAGTATATGGTAAATACATGTGTTTTTTCTGTATTTTCTTGCTAAGATTTAACTTTTCTGGTACGTATGTTCAAACAGCTTTTCCTGATGGGTTAAAAATAGTCATTATATCAAAAGGAGGAAAAAGTTTGTTGTTAATCTTTCCATATTAAACTTGATGTTTTCTCCTGAATAATGCCTGTGGTATCAGGGGCTTCCTCCATGTGTTTTACTTACCTCATTTATC
This sequence comes from Aegithalos caudatus, assembly GCA_013389925.1. Classification (NCBI taxonomy): domain Eukaryota; kingdom Metazoa; phylum Chordata; class Aves; order Passeriformes; family Aegithalidae; genus Aegithalos; species Aegithalos caudatus. The sequence goes on along the minus strand of WEIU01005258.1, from coordinate 335,867 downwards.
ATGTAGGTAACTTATGTAAATGCTGTGCTTCAGGATGCGGTCTCCTTAAAAAAGCAGGAAATCCCTGGGAAACTGTCCAAGTAAACACTGCACAGGCTACTGAAACAATCAGAAATACGGGTCTGTATATGAAATATTTTCATCAAGCCTATATAATACCCCCTTAAAGTTGTCTCTTTTTTTGTAAGGCATCCAATAAAGTGACCTTTCTACTCATTAGACCCTGTGTGCATCCAGTTGCCTCTCCTGTTACCCTACTGATGAAAAGTGAGTTTATTTTTATTCCTATATCAACAGGATTGTTTCCATGGTGGCTTTAGTTTACAGCTTTTGATAATCAACCATGGGCTGGGGAGAAAATGTATCAGGGTAAGATAAGGAAGAAATGCAAACTCCATGAATTAAAGAAGGAATGCAAATCAAATCCTGATTGAGACCTAAATTGCCAGCATGAAAATAATCTTCTACATAAGTGTTTCCATAAGTGACATGATTTGGGGTAATTAGGTTTGTGCTGCCCAAATACACTGTGGTTTTAAGGTTATGATCTTCAGAGATCAGTGTCTTACAGTCTTAAATCTATGTGATAATCTTGACTATGCAAATAATATGCAGCAAATACAAATTCTCTTTACTCTCTTCCATAGCACTATTGTCAAAGGCAAATTAAAATAATGTGGTTTGATATGCCATGATGAAAAATCCTCTCACTGAAGCATCTGTGTTTCAACAAGATGTCAATCTCTGCACTCATTCACAAATCCCAACCTCAGCTATGTTCTGGTTCACATTAGGTTTGTACAGAACAAAATAGAGTGTAACAAAAGTAAGCAGGAAGCAATTCCACCCCCAAATCAGGCTATTCCAGCATTTTTAAGTGTTTAATAAAAAACTTAACAAATTGCCAGCTCAGGTAGAACTTGTGGAATGCTATTGTTTCTCCTTTTGTGTGGTGATGCTCAGTTGTTCAAAGCATCACATCCAACAGCCACAATTTCTCAGGCAATACTTACCAAACTTAAGCCTCTAACTCATTTATTTGAAGAAGAAATTCCCAACTCCACTAGACTATTTCCTGCATTAAACTAATTAACCTTCAGACAGAAATTAGGTCTTTCAGAGGTGGTTGTTTCCTAAGAGAGCAGCCACAGCACTCCCAACAAGTGTTTGATGTGGAGAAAAGAAAGTTTTAAAGAAGAAGGAGTTAATTTCCAGAGGTGCTGCTGCTATGAGAAACAATTTTCAGTATTACACGTGCTCTTGGCTTATCTCAGTTACATTGTTAAATGATGGAGTTTTTTTAATTGTGTCAGCAGCAAGTACCTTTTGTTTGCCATACAGATTTCATAAGGTTTTATTCTGCAAAGTTTTTATATGAAGAAGTATGATATATGTATCATTGTATAGGACCAATTTGCCTTAGTTTTAATAATTTAATCTGTTCCTTTAACAAGAAAAAATCTGGAGGAGGAAGATAGCAGTGGGCAAGGATAGCCCATCCAGGGCTTGGTCTCATAGTGATGTGAAAAGTTTTTACCTGGAGTTCTGCTTACACCATCTGTGTGTCATGAGTAAGCATTGAAGCATTGTCTTTTTTTTATGAACTGTTCCTAGTTCAGCCTTCCCTTTGCATGCTGCATCACATTCTTGGTTCACCTGCCTGTGCCAGGTGCTGTTATTGCTTTCCCTTACCTGTGGTTTAGGGGGTGTGAACAAGGGAAGGACAAGGATATCTGCCAGGTAAGGCAGGAGGGTACAACTGGACAGCATTCCTTCCTGAACTCTTGCTAGCATGAGGCCTAAGAAGTGGCAAAATTAAGAGCAGCAGCAGAATGGTACTGTAAATCCTACCTTTGACTGGGGGGGAAATGGTGAATCACATGGCACAGTCTGTGCTATTCTTCTAAAGCTCTTGTTTTTCCACTGTGATAGATGAGAGTTTTCCTAAAGTGATGCCTTCTGATACCTGTCAAGAATGGCTCATTTTCCTCACAGTCCCCCAGAGGGGAATTCTATGAACTCTTGGGTTCAAAAACATTATTTTGAAGGAGCAAACAAGAAAGTTGAATTTGAGAAATAATGAGCATGATGAAGAAAGGAGCAAGTTTAAGATGATCCTGGATTTCTCTGTGCATCCACTCTATCCACCACAAAACCCATTTCCTATGCCAGTGGAAATTATTTTTTCTGTAAGTTCTGCTGTGTTAGGACAAGAAAGGTGCTTTTCTTTCTGTGCCAAACAAATTGTCCTTCAGATACACTGGTTTCTTTGAGAAACCAAGGTGTGGTTCAAGACACTGTTTCCTGGAGAACAGCACTTCATGTAATGAATGAGATCGTTATGGTTGGTTGAACCCATGTAGCTGAGCAAATACCTGAAGGTTGAATGTGTTGGAAGTGATTATAAACAGATTCCATGCCCTGAGAGGTAATTCTTGAATGGTGGCAAAGATGTGTAATTATTGCTAAATTTACCAGCATAATTGAAGTCCTCTAGTCAATTATAGGTGATAACACTACTTGTGCACCCTGACAAGAACTCAAGGGAATACCTAAATTGCAGGTTAGTTGTTGGCTGTCTCTGTGTGTGGTTTTGCTGTTTGAAAGACTCACTAAATTCCCTCTTGTGCTAAGGATTGGTCTTTCACACAGCCAAGGACTAGGCCCGGGACTACATTTTAGTTTACACTTTCTCTTATAGCAAAGATTGTCACAGTTTGTACTTGATAAAGGTCTAGAAAAAGGTTGCAAGGTGATTCATTTATTTATTTTCTGTTTTGCATACTTTTACAGTCTAGTTCTAGTGCCCTGCCTTGGGAAGAGACACCTTCCACTAGACCAGGTTGCTCAGAGCTACATCCAGCCTGGCCTTGAAAACTGTCAGGGATGGGGCATCCACAGCTTCTCTGTTATCATCCACCTGTTCCAGTGCCTTACCAACCTCACCATAAAAAGTTTCTTCCTGATATGTAATCTAAACCTTCCCTCTTTCTCTTTAGTGCTGTTTTTCCTTGTCCTATCAGTATACATCCCTGTAAAAAGTCCCTTTCCAGATTTTCCTTTTCTTTTGCACTTTTCAGAAATAGCAGTTGAGGGCAGAGTGAGCAAGTGGTGTTTTATTGTGTATCCAGACTGACAGATCAGGAACAAGAGGTCAGCCTGGATGGGCCTGACCAGAACCAATGATGCTTCATGTGAATGAGGTCTCCTGGATGGGCTGGGTGAATATGAGGGAATGCTGATTCTTATTTACAAAGTCAGCATTGATACACCCTTAAAGAAGAGTGGGAGGATGCAGCCTGTTTTATTGCCACTAAGACTCCCAGACAGATCACATGCTTGACTGCTCCTGTGTGATAGGGAATGACATTGCAGCCTGCCTCTGAGAGGGACCCTCACAGAGAATTATAGCCCCTGCTCTTCTTTAGGCATCATTTTCTGCTGTTGTACTGGATGTGAGTTTTAATTATACCCACATATATTTGCAAATGTTTTCGAAATAGAAAATTTTTTAAATTGCCTTTGGATAGTTTAGTTTGCCTCAACATTCCTTTGATGTGATTTTATTTGATCAAAATCAACTAAGGAATACTTAGCTAAGGATTTGTAGACAAATAAAACCCTACTCTTGCTGACATGCTGAAAGCCAGCAGTGGAACAACATGACTGTTGGAATCCAGTTGACATTCTACATAAGTACTGGAGAAAAATTCAGAAATAACTATTTAAAAATCTATTTCAAAAAGTGAGAAGCAGTCTGGACAGACACGTTTTAAGAAGTCTTTGTGTGCCACTGAGCCTTGTAGGTAGGTGGCATCAGGATCATGGAAGTACCCCAAAAAGGCTGTGTGATAATGGTGCTCTGTACTGTTGTTTTTTCTACAGATACAAAGGATTTACTGAAGGATGCTAATGATAATAGATTTTAAATGCTTTTGCCTTTAGCAGCACAATTTTTTGTAGAAGTTTTGAGTCATACAAGTCTAGAAGATACTGATCTGCTGATGACAAAAATGGTCATCCTTTAGCTTATATTACTTTCTATGCTGTTAAACAATTTTTAAAAAACCTTCTTCTTTCACTGCAATTTCATTCTCAAGTAAGAGAGAAAATACCAAACTCTCATGTGCTAAATGAAATTGTAGCATTATTTAAAAAATAATCACTCCTGCAACTATACTCTCTAATGATCTCCATCTTGAAATTTAATTTGCAAAGATGACTCTAGGAGCACACATATCTCATGTTTCTGTGTTAAGCTTCTATGAAGTTCAAGCTGGATGAGGGATTCTCTCTGTCTATAAACTTGGTGTCTCCATGAAATGTGAGTTCATAGACCACAGAAAAATTCACTTCATACACATTAATCCTCTTGTGTGTCAAGGAAGCTGTTACTTTCATATGCTTTTATGCTTTTCACAATGTAGGATAATGATGCTGTATATATTAAACTTCAATATTTTTTAGATGCAATCAAAAAAACCCCATTTAAATAAACCTAAAGGTCTAGCTAAAATGTAAAAGCAAAGAATTGTGAAGCTCAGGTAGGAAATTCTGGTCTCTATGATATTCTTCAGGATTTTCAAGACCCCTGCTGAGTGCTACTGGATTGTCTGCTCTGTCTAAACTTGCACAGATGTAGGAAGAACGATATGTAAGTTCTGTTTGTGAAGTATAATTTTTTTTAAAAAGAGAAAAGTTAAAATATCAATTTAAAATTTTTATTTTCATATTTATGGGAAGTTACCTACTGGATATGAGTATATTTATGTAATGATGCAAAATTATAGATCATTGTATTAATGCACATTTATTTTATTATATGCTCCTTTTTTTAAAAATCATAATGATCAGATTTGATCAATGTTCAAATCTGTATGAAAAGACACACAGGTTTATTCTAATTTTTTTCCTCCAAGTGCATTTTTGAATTGGATACAAGGTAAAAACTGCACCCATGATGGCACATAAGGGATCGTGAACAAGACCCAGAATGGCAGTCAAGTGCATCTTGATTTTGAAGTTGAATTCCTGATGCCCTGAAAATTATTTTTCAGATGCTAATTCCAAAGTTATCTCAGATCTGCAAATAATTTCTTTACTGAACTGCACGGTTTTCAAGAGTCTGAAGTCTTCCTTCAGAAAGTAACCAAAAGTAGATCAATAGGACAGGGGAGAAGCTGGGGTCTGTTCAGTGCATATTCAAGGATCACAAGCTGAATATTTCTGCTTTCACTTTCTAAATTGCCTGCAAATATTTTTAGAACATAGCTGTTGGGGGTATTCTCAGATAACTGTGTTCCACATCAAATGTAGCAACATTCCTTCCTTTCTCATCAAAACAGTGGTATCATCACCAGTGATAGCTTTTGCCCTGTAGATGGGTGGTTAGAGCATTACCCGAGGTACAGAAGAATGAAAAACACATTCTCTTTTCTGCCTATGAGCTTTAAAATCCTTTTCTCCCATGTCACAAGAGATTACACCACTTAATCCGCTTTAAACTAGTTTTGGGAGAGAACATGTTCACCTCCCAGCACAACTGTGCAAGATAGAGTAAAAGGTTTGTTGGTCTGAGTGATAAGCTAGAGAGGAAAGGAAGTAATCCATAAACAATAAGTTATTCTAAGCTGGTTTTTGAGTTTTATCTAATTGCTGGTCTAACCTTTCTAGCCTAAGATCATAGAAATGGAAACCTCATCTTCATCTGGACTGAAAAGCTGTCTATAATGAAATTTTGTCCTTAAATAAGTATCTAAGGAAATGGCACAGTTATGTCTTTGATTTCATTGACAAAAGTTATTTTACTGAGTGTTCAAGTACCTCACAAAGTAAGTTTTCTAATCCTCACATCATTCCTGTGACTTCTACTCAAAGTCCACAGAGCTGTTCTTTGTCTCTGTGTACAAGCAGAGAGTGCTCCAAATTCAGCAGCACAATTTCCAAGCACAGAGTTAATGCAACTTCCAATCCTTGTGCACCCAGTGATGGCATTTGGCCTTTAAAGCAGGGAATCATGCTGAAAACTTGATACTCCTGTCTCTCATTCTTTCCCTTTCTTTTTTCTTCCAGAGACTGTTTGATATTATAATCTAGAAGCAGTGATTATTCTCAGAGGTAATACTATATATGTGGCCATATTTATGACCAAAGTGCTTGTTTATGGCTGGGTTACAAGGTGGCTTGTATCACTCTGGGTTTTTGGGTTTTTTCTGTTTTTTTGATACAAATAACTTGTGGGGATCCAAAACCCCCCTACATTTTCAATGATCTATGTCCATTTGCAGTGTATTTGGAGACCTGTCCATCACATAATTTTACTGATATGAGCTATGCTACATTTTTTTAACCATAGTTTCTTATTTAATAAATTAATAGATAAATAAGGCAGTGCCAAATCAACACAACAAAGAGAACTAAATATATGATTTCTCCGTGATTCTATTTTTCAGCGAACTTGTAATTTCATCATAAAACCTACCAGTTTTACTTGATGTAAGCCCATGTTGATTGGCATTAATTACATTTTCCTCCTTTAATTTATTGATCTAGTCCTGCACCAGCCAGCTCTTTTGCTTAGGATCAATGTCAGTGTGACAGGCCTATAATTACCCAAGTTGTCTTATTTGCCCTTTTAAAATATCTTCAACTTCTCTATTGTTTCATGATGTATTAAAAATAAGCATTAATGACCCAAAGGGTTCCTTCACAAGCTGTTTCTGAAACCTTTAAAGGAAGTTATTTGGATACTCTAAACTCTACATTTAGGAGCTGCTGTTTAGTACCTTTCTGAGTTACTATTAAAATGGAAAATATTTTGACATCATCACCAACTGAGCATCCAGGGGAAACTTTATTCATTATTGCATTTTGGAGGTCCTTGGGAAATTCTTCTGTATTTTCACTATTGCTATTGAGATTTTTTTGTTTTCAGATCTTAATCTTTTAATAATGGTTTTCAGATTCCCCACCTTACTTTCTCACAGGATCAAGCAAAATCCTGTTTCTGTGTTTGATGTCTATTTGCCATAGCAATCACTGTATAAATCCAGAATTAGAGCTGCATTGTTAGAGGACACAAGTGAAAGAGGGTGAGATTTGGGGTAAACATTATATTTTAGGGTGTTACAGGCTCACCTGGAGGCCACACATAAGACTTCCCTCTCTGTATGGTTTCAGCATCAGATATTATGCCATGAAAGTACAAGATAAGGGACACTTGGCAGAGCTGAAAAGGGGAATGAAGAGCCCAGTGACACAACAGCTTTAGTTAGTGTAATGGGGAGGGCAAACATGTTTGACAGCCTGTGCTGAAGCATTGGATAAGCCTTGTAGCATTGTTTTAAGATAAATGTAACCCATGAACCCTTAGACCCACTGATGTCTGTCAAACCTGATGTTCATTTGCTGAACAAGAAAAGTAGCAGAAAAGCACATATATCAGTTAAATTGTGCAGGATAAAAAAACCTCTTTAAAGCTGAATAAAGAGCAATAAACATGATAGAGGGGATGCTTGATGGGCTTGCAGCCCTGGTGCTGTGAACAGCTCCATTGTCAATTGTACCCTTTCTCAGAACGTCACTTCTGGTGCTCCAGAGCTGCGGGTCTCCTCGCTGGTGGGGTCCTGCCATGCATAAACACCATCAAATTGCTGCTCAGTAGTGGTAAAATCAGGGAAGGCTTCCTGTGCTGCTGCTGCAGCCGATGGTCTGGAAAAGGAATGCTTTTGAAATGGGCTGCAGTGTTTGCAGCTTCCCTTGATTGTTTCCATCTCTGCATCAATCCCTGATTCATTGCAGTGTGAGCTGGCTATGGGTGAAGGTGGGTGTCCATTTGGCAAACAACAAAAGGAAAATCTTATACCATCTTTTATAGAAGATGGATGTTGTCTGTATCTTAATTTCTAAAGCAAAAGTCCATGGTGAGTATACCTAGCTGCAGACAGAAGATTATCCTTTATCTCTTTGTGGCAGTACATTTTTCTCTCTGTTGGGTACATCTGCCCAGCTGGATTAACAGCTTCTTTTCAGTATTTCACCCCAGTCCCTTTTTGTTGAGACTGGAGGCACATTCAGTTAAAGGTAAACCTAAGAAGCCAATACATCCTAATGCTTAAGATCTGATGGTAATCCTTGTATAAATCGCTATGAAATGCCAGGTGAAAGCAGCTAATAAAAGTTTTATTATTCATGTTTTACCAGAAATACATGACCAGAAAATGCAGAAATCAATGTCTGTCTTTGGTAACTTCATAATGAAAATAATCTCCAATATTTGATATACTTTGTTTCCTGAGAGGCTAGATCTAAAATCTGTTACAGGGGAGATCAGAGGAGACATTCCTTATTCTGACAATAAAATCTCCAAAGGCTTACGTTCATGTTAATCGCCATAGAAAGCTTGATTTTATTACAACAAACAAATAGACAAATAAATACAGTATTCAGTGATTTTTATGAGATCAAAATATAGGGAAAGACCTTCTATGGGAATATACACTCCTTTTACAAAACTGTTAAAACCACTTTTTAAGGTTTTAATCTCTCATTTCTTACATGTTTTTCCATCTCCCACAAATGTGTAAAATACATATAAATTAAATACAGAAATCATGAATCACAACCTTTTTCTTTCCTTGTCTTCTAACACAAGAATAAAATTATTTTCACCAAAAATGAAATGAACTTGCAGCTTGTCATTCTGTGTCGCACTAACAGATAAAGCTTCTTGTCCCAAGTAGTGTGCTGGTAGAGTCAGCCCCGGGTACACAAACTTTAACTATAATACAGGACAACAGATAATATGTGAGACAGATAAAAATCAGAGTAACAGTGGAGGAATGTTGTGGTGTGAAAGGTGAAGGGGGGTTCTAAAAGTTACTGCTGGCATTGTGGAATTCATCACTATAGAAAACAGAGGAAGATTCAAAATTATATAAAGAGTATAAGGACATATAGTGTTATATCTGGATATCTGTATGTAGATCATAAACATATATCCAAGGATGTGATTGTTAATGCTAACAGAAACATTGTGATGGATGCAAATTTTTCAGTTTTCTATTGGATTAGAAGAATCTTTAGTTTGATTTTTAGTTTTAAGACTATAGCTGTGCTCATACCCTTACCATCATGGGAAAGAGACTGCTCATTTTGGAAAACTGACCAAGGAACTGTTTCTTGAGAAGGCTTAAAAGGAAAGGTAATGAAAGGTAAAGGAAACACAGGAAACAATTCTACAGGAAAAGCAGCAGACTACCAATAAAATTCTTTATACATTTAAGGTTGCTGCTTTTTATCAATGAAGTACTAAATCTAGTCTTTCCCTCCAGTCTCTCTCTCTCATGTGATATCACCACATTTACAAATGTCACCGAGGCTTGAATTGTAACCTTAATATGAAAGATGGTAAATTTCCAAAGCTCTGTACTCAATGTATTGTCTGTTATCATTTAAATATCAGGGCATGTTACAGAGCACATCTGTTTTTCTGGACATCTGTGGGGGGAGGGATTAGAGAGCATAGGACAGGCAGAATTTAGGATATATTGGACCACTGTTATTCATTAATAACAGAAAATGTTTAAGCATTCAAGTACTATGACAGAATGTAACATTGTCCTTTATATTTTGTTATAGAAATAAATATTAATAATCATTGCCAAATTTTTGTCTTGCTGCCATAGTTGCCACTAATAAACCCTGACAGTTACTCTGCCAAATATTTCCCCCAAATTACCTATTTTCTTTCATGTTCTTCAGTTCAACAAAATATTAGCAATTTTCATGTGCTTTCACTTGTTTGTTAACTGTAAAATTATGGTGTGCATTTTGCTGGTTTAAAACCAGTAATTTGGTTTATAAGGATATCATAAAGTACTAAATTTAACCCTTCATTAACAAAATATCCCTTTTCTGTAAAAGAGTGCAGAGACACAGTGCACTGTGCTTGTGTGGGAACTCCCTGTTGCAAATCTGGATGATGTTTTCCTAAACAGTGTGCTGCTAGTATCTCAAAATTCCCCACCAATAACAAGAATAGTCATATTGTTTTATGATTCTTTGTTCTTTACCTTTGTTTTATAGCAGTGTCAACTCTTTGACTTGATCAAATTCTTCCCCGCACTCTGAAGAGACAAACAGGTGACAGTAACTAGAGACCCATTAATCTGGAATATTTAAAAAGTGTGACTGCTTGGCCTGTATTTATAATCTCGTTAAACTGGATTGTAATGTTCAAGTTTCTAGCTTATGGCTGGATATGTAATTAAATAACGAATGTAATTAAATTCATTCTCTTCCATTACTGATATACTTTGTGCTGCCAGAATTCATGTATTGTGATCACTATTTTTGAAAGGCTCAAATTGTAAACCTCAGTTCTGTTTTCTGCACTGTCTAAAACATAAAATCAAGGAAATGGGAAGCATATTCTCTCTAACAGCATGATTGGTGTTTCCTGGACTGGTAAATAATGATCCCGATTAACAATTTTTTCCTCCTATTCTTCCCGCTTTAAAGTGTCCAAATGCACAAACAGGAGTCATGCCAGGTTAAGCGATTGGTTGTTAATGAAACCTCTGTGTGAAGACCCTCCCTAATCTACTGAACCCTCCAGAGATCAAACAGAGAGTTAACAGAGCAGAGCAGGTTATATGTGATGGATGTGTGTGTATAAATCACTTCCTCAAAGCCAAATTGTTCCAATTCACTCAGTGGCAACAAACTGCAAAGAACCTTGCAGAAATGTAGCACTCCCTCCCTCCTCCTCCTCCTCCTCCGTGGTGAGGATTATTGACTGAGAGATAGAAAACCCTTGGGAATCCAGGTAATGTAGTAACAGTGCAGGAAGCAGCAAGCCAAGTAGGGAATAAAAACAAGCATGTGGGAGAAATAATTATGATTTTTGTCTCCTGATATGCATTTTGTTGGTCCTGAGGAACTCCATACTGGTACTTTGGCTTTTGATATTGTGCAGGTAACTTTGTTTAGATGTTCTTAAAGAAGGTAACATTAAATGAGATGTATTGGCAAAAAAGCAAGTGATGAACCTTTAAGAAATTACTTATAAAATTATGGAATAAAATTCATCTGTGAATCACAAGCTCCTAAAGGACATTCTGACAATGGCTTCCCAATATATTTTTTTTTCTGGTTTGCTTTAGTTTTTCTGAAAAAACAAGTTTTTGAAATCTGATTAAATGAAGAACAGTTGTCTTTGTACTTACTAATGTCTTCTCAGAGATGAGAAGGCATTAATAAGTGTCTGCCTTCTCAGAGATCTTTTAGGAACTAATCTTAGAGCTCTTAGACAAGAAAAGTTCACTGGTTGCAGATTGTGCTGACATTATAACCATCTCATTTAGTTTAAGAGAGAAAATCTGCCCTTCATTATTATCCCACTGGTTTCAGCAAATCCTGTTAATATATCCAAGAGCTGAATTGCATCTGAGGGAAATTTTAAATGATTGCACAGATAAAATTCCATTAAATGTGTTTCCATATTCTTTATGTTTCCCATTTAAAATTATTCTTCACATGTTTACTACTTGTGTTTCTCCCTCTGTGTTTTACCCTGCTCTATTTCCAATGTGCACATTTTCTTCCTTTTCCTAATAGACCACTCCACTTATTTTTAACTTTCTCCAGGCTCCAGAAAAAAAACTTCTGAGAGAAAAAAATAATCTGCTTATCACTTCTGTTTATTAATCCATTGATATTCATGGAGAGTTGTTCATTAGGAGTTTCTGCTGAATAAACACTATAGAGTAAAGGAAGGTTGAATAGGTCATGACTGTAACTATGTGAAGATATAGGTTTGGAAAGAAAAATAAAAGAGGACTGAGAAGGTCACACTTTTGCCTGTTTTGTATTTTAAATTTATTTTCACTGAATAAAATGGAGCTGAAATGCAGATTTCTTGACCGTGGTCATAGATCCAACTATGGTAATTTACATTTTTGTCCAGAGACAGAATATTTATATGTAAGATTACTCAAAAATATGTTCATTGACTATGAAAACTCATTAACAATGGAGGAAAAAAATCTAAACAGGTAATCCCTTGGATAAAAGAAGCCCCTTTAAAACATTAAACTGCAGGTCATTCCTGTGGAATTCATTTCACTTCACTTTATATTACTACAACTCGGTCACCTTTCATTTCCTTCTTACAGGTACTCTTGGGTGTGCCTATGACATCTGACTTTCTAGTTGATGTCTTTGTATTAAAATTAATCACACCTCTCTTCTTTGGTTATGTGGAGTCTGTGATTAATGGAAATACTGACATCCACATATGGACATCTACGTAAGTCTACGATATAGACAGCTGCATATGTCTGTATTGATGTATAGACACATATATTTTGTTAGATAAATCCTGCCCAAAGCAATACATTCAGCCCCATGTTTTTCCTTAAATCCCTCTACATGTACATTTCTAAAGACATTCAAAGTGTAAGGTTTCAGTTTCAGAGTGTCATGTACAAGCAGACGAGCTTTGAGGCTTCAGTCAAATATCATTTGTAACATCTGAGCTTGACAACAAAAAAGCCCCAGTCCTGGCTGTTTTTTTTGTGTTTTTGTTGGTTTTTTTCTAGTGAACATACTGACAAATCCTCTATTATAATAAGCATGTAGATGAATACAATAAATTTGCACTGAAAGCCAACTGATGTCACTTCCTTCCATACATTGTGGAAAACATAAGTGTGCCTTTGTACCTGATAAAAATTATTTTGGTTCAATTTATTGTGTGGGTAACTCCAAATCTTTAATCAAATCCCTGCTTAGTCTTCATGCCAACTTTTGCTTCTAACTTTGAAGATTTCATTCCGGAGGTCCAGACAGGTCAGTGCAGAGAACTATGTACTTCTCACACTTGATCAGCTGGGTCATCTATATCTAGGGGAAAGGGTGCTGGTGGTGGGAAGTCAAACAGCAGTGCAAAATAATTGCTTTTTCTCTTTTTATATAGAAAAAAGGAATTTTGTTGAAATGGCTAAGTCTTCAAAAGGCCATTTTGCAAAACAGAAATACACTTAAAAGCACATAATCTTTAGCTGGAGGCCAGACTGAGTATGTTTCTGATTATACTGGTGACCCTCACCCTAAAATCCCTTTGTAGAAATGCCTTTATTCTAGACAACATACTGACTAGCAAATGATCTAACAGATTTCACAGCACATAAATTAAGACCTAATAAATTATTTCAAATTCAAGCTCCTTAATTACTGAATCAGTGAAGCATTCCATTTACAATTGCAATTATATAAACAATTAATAGCTACAACTGAGTAATCACAGAAAAAATATTTGATACTTACTATGGAAGGCAAGCTAAAATTTTAAGCACTAGATAAAAGTGGTAAGGACTGGTTAAAGCCTATTAATCATGGTTGGTCTAGATACCAAGATATGAACATTAAATTATGTTAGCTTATCTGAGTGTAAATGATATTAAACTCTTTCACTGATTAATTTTTATACTTATTTAGAAATATTCCACTCTTCTATTACTTTGCAGATTAGTAGTGTGCTAACTTTAGGAGAAAAGGTTTTTGAAATGTAGACTATATATTATATATATAAAATATATTTGTCTCAGTACATCTGGGATTAAGCTAATTGCTAATTATTTCTTTCTGGACTTTTAGTATTTACAATGAAATCTTTTAAAGGCAACGGTAAAATCTGAAGCCACCTGGGAGTACAGTGTTGAAAACGTAGGGTGTTTTCCCACAAACAATGTGAAGGTCTTTTTTGTCAAAGAGGCAATTTTGATAATAACAACAGCTACCAATTTTGCATTTTGATAGCCAGACCAGCTGCTATTTTGTCTGGATGCANTATTGTAAAATAAGTATGTTTATATTCTCTCATCCTCCAATATAAATCTAATAGAGGGAATGCATATCACCTATAAAATATGCAGCAGGTCATGCTATGCACATAATGCTGCTTCTAAAATACCCTCTTTTTGCATGGTATTTTCTTCAAGCCCAGAAACAAAGGTCAAACAAAGATAAAACCCAGAAAATGTAAGTTGCTGATATAAATTAATTTATTTGAGGTTTTGGGATATCTTCAATGCAAAAATTAAGACAGGCTTTCAACAAAAAGAAGTCAGTATTGTGTGTAGGTACAGGATGCTTCTGTCCCACTACTCTGTATTTTCTCAAGCACTGTTAGTGAGCAATAATAGTACTGTTGTCCCAGGACTCCATGTCTCCATGATTTCTGAGAATTGCATTGAATCAGTTGCAGTGGGATGTCATCTATTTCTGCACTGCCATTTGAACAAAATACATTACAATATTGAAATACAGTACTGAGCTTGTAGGAAATATCTTCATTGCTTCTCATGATCCTGAGCATCAGAAAGTTGTTTGAGATGGATCTTGAATGCTGAATGTGTCAACAAACAGGGAAAGTGGAAACAAAAATGTTTATTGGCTGCCACATGTAGGTGTGTTCTTATGTCAGATGATAGGACTGATGGACATGCTGCGACCTGGAGAGCTCATTTCAGAGTGTTCAGACTACTTCAAGAGTGTTTCAGAGTGTTTCAAGTCTTCCCTGACTTCTATTCAAACAGTGGGTTCAAACTCTGTGAGGGAACCACTGAAATCCTCATCTAATGGCTCTGAATTACTCTATAGGAGAAAGTTTTTCAAGCAGACGGGTCTTTCCAGAAACTGTCACTTAAGTCTGATATATCAAGAGATTATCAGTCAATTATGAGCTTGTTAATAGTGTTTCAGAGTCTAATTATGGAACTAGAACTGGTGAGGAAGGTGCTGAGAAATGTCTCCCTTACAACTGCTCCATGTAGGTCTAAAGGAGCTCTTCTTCATGCTCTTTCCCAGATTCTTCAGATTTTCTGAAATCATGAACTGCTGGTAGAAGAGTGATAAAATAATCCATTCAGATGACTGAAACACTGAAAATTAATTTATGTTTTAAATTGTTGGTAGTGCAGTAGTGTAATCTTCCATATCTCAAATACAGGCTTCTTGTTCATGCACAGTCCACATGTTTTTGTAGGCATAGATTGGTCCATGCAAGACCTGAAACAACAAATAATCTTAGTACCACAAATAGCTTATTTGCACATTCAGCCTTGACATGGTCCCTAACTATGTTAAACCTTCTTGCTATCTACCAATCCCATCTGAAATATTCCATAGGAGTAAAAGAAATCTCATGCTGTTCAGGGTGATGACCAACATGACCTCAAACTCTGCTTCTGACAGTGGGAATAGGACACTGAACATCAGCTATGTTCTCCCATCCTCTTTTCGTCAGCCACCCCATATTCTCTCTGTCCCACTTTTCTTTTGTAACAGTAGGTGGTAGGTTTTTCTTACTTGTGAATTTATCACTGCTTGCTACACAGGCAGAA
Source organism: Aegithalos caudatus (assembly GCA_013389925.1). Lineage (NCBI taxonomy): Eukaryota > Metazoa > Chordata > Aves > Passeriformes > Aegithalidae > Aegithalos > Aegithalos caudatus. The sequence continues at coordinate 320,460 of WEIU01005258.1, read as the reverse complement.
AAAGTTCTATGGAGCATTTATCAGGAAAGCACTTGGAAATGTGAATTTTACAGCACAACATCTTTCTGATGAAAGTCCCTTTAATTAACAGGAGCGCAATAGCAAACTCTAATCATATCAGATCTTTCTAGACTCATCTCCAGTGATCCTTACTGAGTCAAAGCATCATTCTGGAGTAGATGGAAGTTTAGCTTCAGTAATAACAGAGTAGTTCCAAGGTTTTCCCCTTTGTAAAATAATTTGTAGTTTTCCGCATATTGCTGTAATATACATTCATTTCCCTTTTCACTCTTAGTCTACACAGGAAGCTGTTTGTGTATTTTCTGGAAAGCCAAGAAAACAATCAGAAATCATCTATTAGTAATTGGATTACAGAGTCTCCTAAAGCTGGTTAGCTTTTCTTTGCCAAATACATTCAACTTCTTTTAATCCAACTTACTAGAAAAAAAACCCCATCAAGCTGCTATACATGTTGTCTTTTCATTTTAATTGCTGGCATTTTATAAGAAATACACATAGATCCCAATATGCACAAAGAACTTACTGTACATTTATTTGAAGTATCAAATTACATGTCTTGGAGTAAATTATATTTGTAATACTGTTTTGTGACATAAAACTCTGGTATATTATTTATTATACAGTCTTAATCTCATAACATTCAGTTCTTGGACTCAGTTTTAGCAGACTGAAATGGAAAGAGAAAGATTCATGCTAAAATTCAAGGAGAATCAACTCAGCTCAACTGTGATTCAGGGATGATTCATTTATGTCCAAGTTAGAAAGTGGTCACTCTCCTGAGCTGCACCTGAGGAAAGAGAACAAAAACCTCATCTTCAATTGAATCAAAAAAACCTTTCTTTAATATGCTAATATCAGTAGGGACAGCAGCTGTTCAGCACCCCTAAGAATGGATTCTTCCAAATTTCTAGTAAGGAAGCACCAAAAAATTGATTACCAAATCTAGGAAGTCTAGGCCTTTGGAAATAATGTATGCTGTGTGGATTTGACCATCAATGAATAGATGAAACAGGTAAAATTGCAACACAAACTTTTTTTGGAGTCAGCAGTTCCTCTGGAAACCTGATCATTATTTTGATTGATGATCATTTGTAAAAAGGTAATGAAGATGCAATGGCTTTAATTCTTCTTGTTAGAAAACTATGAGTAGTACATGTTATTACTTTCTCTTTCATACCAGTTAGAAGCTTAAGACTTGTTCCTGCTACCTCACCTCTTCAGCTCCTCCTAGGAGCAGGATTTGGTTTTCAGCAAATTCTCAGAAAGGCTATAAAATCAAAATTGATCTCAAGAGTCTCTTCTGCCTGGATTACAAAGCAGTCTGGTGCAATGTTTGAGTAACAAAATGAAACAATGAACCTAGAAGTCAAATTCCTGACCTCAGTTCCTCTGCATATTCCATGTTACAGAATCTACTTGAATTTTGTGTCTCAGTTCCATTCCAATAGCCTGTGCTGTGAACCAGATATTGTGTCTGAACCCCAAGCATTTGTAGGATGAGTGGGGGGAACTATTTATAAATGTCATTAATCAAGCACAGGAACAGACTAAGGTGTAAAATGCAGAGCTATATTTGTTTAGAAAAAGTAACAGCTAAATCTGATTTGCCACTCTTGCATAACAATGTAATTGAGCAGTAAATTCTGCCCATTAGAAACCAACGCCTCCTCTGGAAAACCTGTGTGTCCTTAGACTGACTGTGCCGCTTACAGCCTGTGACTGACAGAGTGTGTTTCCTTGTTTTAAACTGACACCACAGGCATGATTGTAATCTTGGTTTTAAGGATTCCATTATACATTCCTCACACATCTGAAATGTCCAGCGAAAACAAGTTTGTATTTGCAAGAAATGCAGGAACCAAGGCTTTGTAGCTGTTGCTCTACCTTTTTTTTTTTTTTTTTTTTAACAGCTAAAATATGTTTTAATCAGTCAGCTTTACCATCAGCTGTCTATATGATTTACATATATTGTTTTTCACTGAAAAAAAGGAATGGATTACATTCTGTGCATTAGTTTCACTGTCCCTAACAGAGTTAAACAAGGAGGAAAACTGAACATAGATTTTCTTTGTAATCAGATTTTAGACTGATTGCAGAAAACAAAAACAATCCTAAACCCCTAAAATCTGCTAGAAATGTCAAACAATTTAACTGATCTTCTGCTTGTGCTATTTTGCTTAAATTCACAATAAATTAACATTTCTACTTCATTAGCACCTGCTGTGTACCACTGTGAATGAATACATACAGCAGCCCAGGTGCCTTTAGAAAATGAGAATATACTGTTCAGAACATACGAACAACTACATTTGAATTTATGAATATCATAATTCCTTCTGAAAAATGTGGGGTGTTTAAACAAGTAATCCTTTAAAATATAGTTTGTTCTAGAAAGCTGTATTTTCTTTCCCAGAAAATTACATGCAGCAAGGGCTGATGGTTCCAGCAATTTGTCAACCACGGCATTCAAAGAGATGAGAGCTTTGAATTTTTCCTTAGAAACTGGAAAAAAAGACTCTGGTAGTCAACTAGAAAGTGCTTATGAAAACAGTCTAAGAAAAAAATAAACAAACACCTTCTGCAGTGCACAGTTTAAGGTTAACCTCAAACACATTTGGACACGTGATTTTTACCTTTACCCACTCTTGTGGTTGAGACACCAGGAATAGACAAGTTTATATCTACATTTGGACACTTGAGTTACTTAGTACCTCAGGGTGCTGGGTACAAAATCCTAACAACAAAGAGGTTTTCCTGCAACCCACTGTGCTGCTGGAAACCCCCATCCCTGCTAGGGATGAGTGGTGGCTTGGAACACACTGTAGTCAGGTGGATGCAAGGAGAAGGAATTCGCTCAACCCACTTACGTTTCTCAAAGTTCTGTCTGTGTGGGCTTTGGGCTTACTGCTGTTGCCCAGTTTGCCTCACAGAGGTTCTGTGATGGAACTATTGCCTTTGAGAAAGAGAAGAGTAGGTGAGTGATCAATCTAAGAATATTCCTTCAGGCATGCCATTGCCTGTTGCTGTCACTCCTGATGTCTGGGTGCTGGCTCCAGGAGTATAATTGACCGCTCAGACTCAGACACCATAGTTCAAAGCACATTGAATAGGAGGAGACAAATAGGTTTGAACATCCAATACTGGATTATTAAACATTAAACATTATACATTAAACTAGACAATGTCCTGTGAACCAGCTGTTCTGCTGGCAGTGGAATTACTGGCAAGGTATCCAATAAGAGTCATGCCTGTGAGGTTTGTTATTTCACTCTGAGCTTAGATGCCTACCTGCAGCTCTGATTTAGATGTCTCTGCAAGCTAAATTAAAAAAAAAATAAATCTATGTCTTTCAAGAAGATGTCTCTTAGAGTGCAGGCAGCTATTTCATAGCTATATTAGGCACAGCCAGAGGAAGCAGAGTTGCATGCCTTTCACATGAGCTTAATGGCAGCAGAACTTGCTGAGGCTCTGAGATGACTGGCTTTTACATCTTCTGCACATCAGGAGATAGAAGTGGGCTAGCTCTGCAAGTAAAGGATAAGGTTACTTTGCTGAGGGGAGAAAGCTTTGGAGTTCCAGTCATTTCTGGTTTTATCCAGTACTTGCTTATTGTGCAATATTTAAACACTGAATGTGTACTGCAAGTTCCTGTGTGACCAGGAGGTTGTGTGGGGATTCTGCACACCACTCATGTAAACTGTTTTCAGGTTTCACAGCCTGAGCCTGAAAGACCTTTTGTAGTGTGCATCTGGCTCCAGCTTACTGTGCATAAGAACAATAAAATCTTCATAGCACTTCTGTATGGGATATTTAGCTCATAGAATTACTACCAGTGATTTTAGGTGTTGTTGTAATAACCAACAAACAACCTCAAAGCTAATTTCACAAGTAGGTCCATTTTTTGTTTGGCTGTTTGTCCCAGCTTTCCCAGTGCTTTCCTGGGCTATGAGCACCTGTGTAACTTCTGTTGCTTCCTTCAGTGAGTTGAGATAAGCAGACGATTCTGCTGCATCCTTTTGCTGTGGACAGATCATCTCCTGAGCAAGAGGAAATTCATTTCTTGTAACACTTAGACTTCCATAAGACTTCAGGAAAATCCAATCTGTCCTTCTGTGCTCGAAGAAAGATTCGTAACACCTTTAAAATTTCATGATATAGGTGGGTACCTCCGGCTCTTTTTATAGTCCACCGAGACAGGCATTTCCAGCAAGCAGTTCAAGCCTTCCTAATCTTTGGGTCATTCACACCCTATTTTATTACCTGAGTCACTCAGGTGCAAACTTCTGTGTTTGGCCAGAGGGTTCCCATCCTTTTGTGCCTAACAAAGTGACAGCTTTAAATGAGCAGATGGCCCCTATCACCCCTGCACATTTGTAGGGAGAGGCAATATAAGGAAGGGGTTATGTGCCCTTTCCATCAACACCATAAGTTCCTACAAGTATGCTCAGAATCATCTGAAAACAGTGAAGGCAGTGCTGCCATCCCAGACAGATATCAGCAAGATCCACATCTTGCTGATATCTCATGTTAGCTACTATTGTCATATGAAAACCAAGCATAATACCTTTTTATTTTAGAAGCTTTTATGCCATCTGCATGTTTAGAACTCCTGATGTTCACTGATCACCCTTCACAGATCTGCCTTTATTCTGTATCCAGTTTCAGAGTTGCTTTTGTGATTTTTTTTCATCAAAAATCTGTGATGGCTAAAAATATGGCAAATTTTGCCAAAAAAGGAGAAAATTGGAGAGAAAATCAAAGACTTTCTGAGGTACCAAATGGCTCCAAAGTTTTGTTTAAATATGTTACTCTGTTTTGCACTATTGAAGTAACTTTAAAATGCAGAGGAATATTTTATCCAATACCAGCTGGTCTATGTAGTGCTCCTGGTGTACTCATATATGTAAAATATTTAGATGGTTCTGGAATGGAATTAGTTAAAACACTTGATATCTCTATTTGCCTGGGGCTTTTTGAGTGCAGTGCAATATTGATGCTGTCAGTTAATACAGAATGTCACATCAGCAGCTGGATAAGAGTTCATTACAAATAACAGGACTGTTAAAGTATGACCCTTATAATCTATATAGATTGTTTTCTTCTTTGATATATTTTTATTGAAAATCCAAATAATTTTCCCTCAGCATTTGTTAAACAATAGAATACTCCTAACAAAATTACCACAAGGGAACTCTATATATTACCACTCTTTAAAATCACATAACTAATGGTTAAAACTGCAACTTTATACTGACCTTTTTTTTCCAAACCAAACCAGAAACACAACCACACAATTTAAAACACTTTATATAAATTGCAGCTTGTTACCTATCTTCTATAATAAAATGTTTTAAAATTATAATAATTCAGTCCTTTTAAATCTGATCTCTCCACTCTGCTAGCACTACAGCTCCATGCTAGATGTCAGTGGCATTCCATGCAGGCACAGGCATCTCCATTAATGAACCTGAAGCAGATGAGGGTCATCATTAATGTTTGACTGTGTATTTACAGAGGGAGATTTGATGGGGAGTATGGGCAAAAGCAATAGATCTCCCACCCTGCTTCCTTATCCATAAACACTGCTTGAGAACAAGTGGCTTGTGTTTGACTATACACTTAGATGGATTTCAGTCAAGTTAATGACCAAATATCACTGAATTTCCACAGGCACATGGAATTTTTAAACCATTTTTTTCTTTTTTTTTCTGAATAAAACTTTGTTTGGACCTGATGCAATGCAAATTTCATCACAAGTATGTCACTTACCAGCATCAGAAAAGGAGTACCTTTCACAGATTGGTGAATGACAGGGCAAATTCACATGAAATCTGCAGGAGAGAAGTGCCCCTGAGCAGCCACCCCATCTCAGAGACCCCTGATTGTAAAGCTACCACACTGCCACCTCGGCTGTGTGTCCACATCACCTACTTTTAAAGGGAGGGGATTGGGCAGGGAGTCAGCCCACTGACTTCAGCTGGCTTTAGATGAATGCCACCTCTTTGCTACAGATCCATGAAGCTACTATGAGGAGCTTTAAAAGGTGTACCTGGATATCCCATTCCTGTATCTTGAAGAAGGGCAACAGTAAAACAGTTCTCCTTAGCTTTAGTACCCTTTATGACCTATCTAATAACATATTTGTACTAAAGGTGGTGCAAAAATGATCTGTGGAGCTGTTGCTAAAGCTACTGGCAGCATGCCACTTCTAAAGAGGCTGGATTTGTTTTTTTTTTTCCTGCCCAATATTTTTACTTCTGGAATTAGACCGGTGTTTATTGGATAAAATCAAACATACCGTGGAGAACAGGGCTGGACAACAAGGTGGTAAATACACTTGAATCCTACCTACATTTTATTGTTCATTGTGAGTGCCAGCAGCCAGCTGGGTGATGAACTGTGTTTGTGCAGGCAGTGGCACTGGAACTCAGAAATAAATGCTCTTGGTTTCCTGTGGTGGCAGCGAGTGCCGAGCTGGGGCTGAGTGGGCAGAGCATGACTGTGTGTGTTCATGGGGTTGGAAGGGCCATCATGTTTCACAGATTCCCAACAACAAATTCTGACAAGTGAAAAATGTTTGATTTTAAAATGTCACACAGCTCACCTTTTTTAAACACTTTCTGTATTTATTTAACCTAGTAAATAGGTTTATTAGCAAGGTTCCATTCTTTGTAGTTTAGGTAATGGATTTACCATATGTTTATGCTTTAAGGACTTGTGTAAGACTGCTAACACCTATTCCTCCACCTCCTGTCTCAGGGGTTAAGACCTTGGTATGTTGCCAGTTTACTGCTGTGGTCCCTTCCCCTTGTATAATTGCAGTCCTTCCCAGGGTGAAGGAAATTCCCTGAGCTTTTGCTCTAACTAGCCACAATGTTTCCCTACAAAAAGGCGCTTCTTTAAAAGAATAAAAGTAATAAAACTTTCACATTATTAACTTTTTCCCCTTTAAAAGATGCTGGAAAATGCCATTGCACCACATTAAAGACCTTTACATAAGACTCACCATTGGCTAATGAGCCTTGTTGTACAATCTACCACATGCAACTGCCTTCAAGTGCTGCTTTTAACTTAACCTTGATGTAGTGCCAGGAATGTGCAAGGGATATACTTTGATGGCAGGGGCAGACCCCTCCCTGCCTCCTCCCCCACCCTTTTCCATATTGATCCTCTTCAAAATGTCTCTAACATTTAAATTTTACTGTTGTTTAACAGAGCAGCTACTTTATATCTTATAAGGGAGGAATGAGTAATCATCTGCCCTATAGAAATAAGCAACTAGATCAGTTGTTTATAGTAGAAATGATAAGAAATTGTTGATACTTTGTACTTGTGCAGTGACTTTCTTCCTGGAGATACAGAACACTTCATAAGCATCCTCACAACTCCCCTGTGAAGAAAGTGTCATCATCTCTGCTTTATCATTAATAAAACCAGTTCAGTGAATTTCCAGAAGATGACACACAATATCAGCACCAGAAGCAGGATCTGAAGAATTTTTACTTGCAATTCCCTCTTTGATTATGACTCATTTCCTTCCATTGCTGGAGTGAATTATTTCGGTAGCAGTACTACCAGAATCTGTTTAAATGCCACGTTATGGTCAGATGCATTTTCCATAGAAACACATATTTAATTTATATGATAATGTGTATAACACAGGTAATATTCTGAAGTAACATTACTCCTCCCTTGAATAAAATGACTATGATATTGAAAATGAATCTTAAATTTTCCATGAAGATTATTTATAGAAATGTTAATTTTCTTGAGCTTAATAAAGTTAATTGACTTAATTTTTTGTCTATTTTTGTCTATTAATTGTTATTTCCTAGACTGCCTATTCAAAACATAAGAGCTATTATCCAAATGTTTTACATTTCCATAATTTGGGAATTCTGTGAATAGGAAAAGTGGCAGATTTTCATGAAACCAGACATGAGAGGTCATTCACAAAGAGTATATTCAAGGGTGAAATAGATGACATAGAGGATGGTGAAATGAATAGTCAAGGGACAAAAATAAGTTTTGCTGTATGCAAACATGAACATTTTAACAGGATCAAGGCCAGGCCAGAGGGGGCTCTGAGCAACCTGCTCAAGTGGAAGGTGTCCCTGCCCAGGGCAAAGGAGGTAGAATTAGATGATCTTTAATTTCCATTTTAACCCCAAACAACACGAACTGTGAATCTGTTATTCTCTAGATGTAGCCCATGAATTTTCAATTTACCAGGACAGTGTAACTGACAGAATAACTAAAATTATGTATGAATTCAAGTAAAGACAGAATTAAATCTTTCAAAAGTAAAGATTTAAAATGAAGCTTCTTTCCATTCCATCCTCTTCAAAGTCAGGAAGGAAAGTATTTTCCACATGCCAACTTCTGTCATACTGGGAGAAAAATTGGTGCTCAATTACACAATTTACCAGGTGGCATGACTGCAGTAACATATTTAAAACAAAGTAAGTGAAAACTAAAAAATTACGAAAGGGCATTTGTATCTCTTCCCCCTCCCCCTTTCTATTACTGCATATTAACCACTCACTATGATTGTCTTGCAATTTTGTCAATTCAGTTGTCTGTGTCCCTTTCTAGAATAGTTTTCTAGAACAGTTTTCTAGCAGAAAATTTAATTTTCCTAATATAATTTTAATTTTTCTTTAAAATATTGCTAGTAGTTAGGAGGAATTTTGGCCATTTCCCCATATAGCTGATTATAATTGATTGAGATGTATTAAGATTTTTTAAATTTATATTTGAGTGCTTTTTATTTTTTAATTTGAACATAAATGTATCAAGTTTTAAAGGCACTTATGAAATATTTTTGGAATAATTTAAGGTGTGTCTTTTTAATGAAAATCCTGTCATTCTGGTTTTATTCCCCAGTCAATCAGATGTTTTCCCTCATTTTAAAAATTAAAAAAAATATTTAAAAGACATACATTTTTAGAAATATTTTTTCAGAAATAGTCTGGTTTAGCTAACATTTTGAAAGGAAAAAAGAATCATCAGCTTTAAAACATCAAAAATCCCTGCTGTGGATATGTTGAGTATTCTCTGACCAGAGGATAATCACAGTAGTCATGAGGTGAAAGTTAAGATTATGGTAGAGGCAGGAGAGAAGCACATATACATTGAAGAGAAAGCTGGAGGGATAAAGTAAAAATGTATAAGATTGAGATTGAGATAGGGGAGGACTTAAAAAGTATAAAATGTACTTTATCTGACCAATTTGTCCTCGCATTCTATCAAACTTCTTATAGTTATTATAATCACTTGCACAGTTTGCATAATTACAGAAAAGAGTTATGTTGAAACAAAATAGAAACCCTTACAAGACAAAAATACATAAATATATGAACACAGCACTGTAATTTCCTGAAAGATTACCTATATGTGTATAGAATGTGATTTTTGATGGAGGTTTGGACAAGAATCCATATGAGCATTCCCTATGTTCCGTACAGTCTCCTCACACAGGCAGAATTGTTTTATTTTCTCTGTTAGTGCCCCAAGTGGTATTAAATCCCTGTACCATTCTTCCTTGCACCATGTTTGTTAATTAACTCTTCAAACACATTGGCATGTGTTAGAGATCAGTCAAACATGATTTGCTTTGTTAATAACTTCAAGGAGAAAGGATCAGACATTCCCATTAGTCATGTTATCTTTTTGAGACAGAGCTTCATCTCATTTGATCTATGATATACTTAAAATAAAGATATTTTCTTACTGGTTGAGAAATTTTGGGATTTCCCAGAATGTGATATTTCTGGACATCAGTTAAAAAAAAAAAAAAAAAAGTTGATCTTGCTTTGCAAGGCCCGACTTGTTTTTCAAGGAAAAAAAATCACTAACATCTGCTGTTCTTCTCTCCACCTAAGGAAATAGAAACCTCCACTGAAGTGCAACGAGACAATTTATTTGAGCTGCAGACACATAGGGATAAGTGTCTGGATCTGCATGAGGAGAATCCTGTACAGTGGTCAGCCAATTGCCATTTCTGTGAGGAAAAATATTCTATTTAGTTACTATCTAATAGCTTACATAGATCTTATCCTTCAGCCAACCAGGAATGCAAATTTATGGGTTATGGGAACTTTAACAAAATCTAGATCCTCCGTACTGCTGGGGGTTGTAGTAGTGTGTCTAACTCCACAGTTTTGTACAGCTCTCAATTCCCTGTTAGGATCTTGAAGCTGTGTTGTTCTGAACTTGCTGGAGTTGTTTCAGTGAAGAACTACAATTTAGGAAATAAATTGCTTGGAAAGCATGTATTTGCTAAAAGAATGGAAACTCTGGAGACTAGTGAATAATAACCAGACAGATTTTTAAATTTTTTTTAGAGGACACTGTCCTTTTATAATGACTGTCAGGCTGAAAAAAATGGGAAAAAGTAAGAAGGAACTTAGATGTTAAACATTTTTCAGGACATCAGTTTCCAAAACTAGTAGGTTGTTTACTACTTCATTTTATCTGTAAATTACTTACTTATAAACTCCTTCCTCCATAATCCTATTAAAATAGACATTAAAAGATGACACCACTTTATGATCTGCCTTGAGGTTTGATGGGCTGCTACCACTGTCATGCATCTCTTTGTGACTTTAATTCTGGACAGTGCTGTACTACAGAGTACACAGGTGGTATGTTCAATGGTAACTGGGACTGAGAGGGTGAAGAGGAAAACTGGAAATTAGCTGAAGCCCCTGGTGGGTAGAATAAGCCTCATGATGGGTAATGTAGGAGGAGATTAATAGAACTGAAATGAGAAGGGACATCTGGAGATCAAGTTCAAGCTCTCTGCTCAAATCAGGGTCAGCTGGAGCAGTTTGCTGAGGGCCATGTTCTGTTGGTTTCTGCATGCCTCAAAGAACCAAGATTTCCTAACCACTCTTGGCAATCTGTTCCAGTGCTTGACCACCCTCATCACAAAAATGTTTTTACCAATGTTTAGATATAAACAATGCATGTCTGTTGTTGCTTTTTCTTCTACTGAGCACCACTGAGAAGAGTCTGTCTCCTTCTTCTTATTCCCCTCATTGGGTATTCATACTCCTCAGTGAGATTTCCCCAGAGACTTCTGTTTCCCAGGCTGAACAGTCCCATCTCTCCCAGACTTTACTCATAGGAGAGATGCTATAGCTCCTTAAGTACCTCAGTGGCCTTTCACTGACTGTCTCCACTAAGTTCATGATTCTTTTGTTCTGGGGAGCTCAGAATTGGACAGAGCTTTCCAGGTGTGTCTCAGTGTGGAGCAGAGGAGAAGGATCAATCTCAACCTGCTGGCAACATTTCATGCAGTCCAAGATGTTCTGGTGCAAGGGCACATTGCTGGGTCATGTCCAGCTTATTGTTCACCAGGACCTCCAGACCCTTCTCTGCAAATCTGCTTTCCATCCAGTCAGCCCCCACTTTGGTGAACATGTTTATTCTTCTCCAGGTGGAGGACTAACACTTGCTTTTCTCAAACTTCATCACATACCTGTTTGCCCATTTCTCCAGCCTGCGGAGATACACAGGGAATATCAGGCATTTGTCCCAGTTCTCTATTATCTGAATGCTCTGTCCCACCCTCCAGATCATTGATGAGGATATTAAACCACATTGACCCCAGTATTTTCCCCTGTAGCACACCACTGGTGACTGACCCCCAGCTCAACATTGCACCACAGGTCACAACTTTAAACAGTATCGGAAATGCCCTGTAAAAAGCAAATTTGAAAGAAAGAATCCTTGTACAAGGGGTACAGACAAAAAAGGGAGAAAGATGAGCTAAAAATGCCAGCCTTCCTATTTGCAATGACAGTCTGATGCTGAAATATTTTGACAGCATCCTGAAAGTGTGTTCATGATCTATAGGCAATCACAGAAATCTTTGGAGTTAATGGATGTGCTTACCACACTAAGTAGGAATAAATCATAGCAAAATTAAATATGCATGGGACTGTAAGGGAAGTTGTTATTGGGAAAAAACCAAGAGAGGACAGAGAAGACATCCTTGTCTCCCTGGACACACATTGGTGGAGCTGTGCATGACTGTCTGTGGCAGGAGGGTGTGACCAGAGCCATGGGTCACAGGAGAAAAGGGCAGAACACCTGGAACTACAAGGAATCCAAGGAAGATTTTTTTTTTCCTCCTTGGCAAAAAAGGTAGAGGGAGCATGACTGTCAAGAAAGCAAGTGTGGGTTTTGAACATGCAAAAGGTACAATGCTAATTGCTCCTGTTATATTCAAGGATTTGGGAAAGATCTATAAGATCTATTTATAACCTAGCATTAAATATTATGATCTTGTCTCAGACAGAAATGGCAACTGTATGTTTCCTGCAGTGGATTATTCACTCTCTGTTGTACAGACAGAATTTTGTCCTTGCTAAATGAAGTGTAAACACATATACCCCTCTCACCAAGATGTGCCTTGGCCTCACAATTTCATTGTGGTTACTTCTCCAGGACAGGTTTGTCAGAAAAGAAATATAGAAAAATCAGCGCAGCAATGGATCTCCTCTCTTTATATTACATTATAAAGATTTCTGTCAGAAGTGGAGGAAATGCTGTGTTAAAAAAGGGCTCATGAAATGGAATTTTACTCAGTGTCCTTGGTAATTTTTCAGAACAGAGGGATGGGGTTCTCTTTCCAGTCCTTCATGTATACTGTACATAATCTCACTGGATTTTGCCTCCTCCAGTTGACATTCTTTATGTTTTGTCACAAATAAGGATCATCCTCTGCTGACAAAAAGTTACCAGTGTTCAGAGGAAAATTAGGTCCAGTCTGTGTGCTCTAAACTGGAGCAGAGGACAAAGGTAGGCAGGACTTGTCTTCCATGTTTTACAACTAAGAAGAAACTACCGAGAGCCCCCAAACACCCACCAATCTTTAAAACTCTTGGGATGAGAATTCACATTAAAAACTGTATCACTGCAGTGTCTGCGATGTCAGGATTACTTCAATAATTCATCTCCTTACACTGTATCCTGTTTTAATATGAAAAGAATTCCATTTAATCCTGTGTTTACTTTTTGCTTTAGTTCTTTCCTTTTGTCACCATTCTGTGGATTAGCTCTCACACAGTTGTGTGCACAAGCTGCCCGGATTTTCTAGTATACACAGGATAACTTGTTTATACAGAGTTTTCCAAATCACTTTTGCTCCATGTTAGCAGAGTTGTGATCACTCAGCTCATGCCATCAGAATGGTAATTTAATTATCGGACAAAAGGTAAAGGTGCAGTGATTTTCTTTACTTTTGAGGCCACCAAGGAGGATAAAAAAGACACACCTTTTCAGGTATGTGAATTTTCAGGTAATGACAACAATAGCTCACACAGAATATTTATATCTATGTTTTAAAGCTGTGTAAAGCAGCTTGAGCTGTTACACAATGCCAAATAATCCCTTAACCCACAGTTTGTCCCATCACAATCTAATGTCTTCAGGTTCTTGCAGTTACAGGGTAAAAAAGGCTTTGACTGAGGAGAGATCAATGCAGCAGGGATTACTCTCTTATGTGGCGAAGGTAAATTAGGCAGAGAAATTATACTCTTTTGTTGTTGTCTAAGTGTCAGACTTTGTTGTCAGCCAAGTTCCCTTGAATTGCAGTCACTTTGCAATTCACTGGAAAGTGATGCCCAGTCTAGGGCACATCCCTGCCTTTCCCTTATAGATGTCCCTTGCACAGAGCACTTTGTGCCCTGTGGGATACAGGTATAATTTCTGTCTCAATACTTTAGCTGATAATATCAGACAGTAGCAGAGCTTTTGAGACTCATTATGATAAAACAGTTTCTGAGACGTTGAACACTGTAACTCCAGGTGGCTCACTGAAGAGCTCAGTGTAAAGAATGCTTCAGAAATATTAAATTCTGCTCAAAAATGTATTTTTGTGGGAAACTGGTTTGCAGTATCTAGTCCTGACTTACATAGGGGGTACATAATGGGTCTTGTAGCTGAATCCTCTTTCTTCTCTGTAATCTTCAAGACTCAACTCCATTTTTATATGAAAGTGCATTCCCATAAAGCAGATGGTGGGAGACAGAATTAATGCATAGGAATTTTGAAAGAGATTTTACTTCAGGGGGTCATACCTCTCTCTCAGCTCACTGAGGAGTTTGAAATCATCCTGTAGGTATTATATTAATAGTAAGCATTGTTCATATAGATTTTGATGTTCCACTTCATGCTTTCCAGCTATTGTGCTACTTAAAGCATTATGGGTGAACAGTAGTTTGAAATACTTTAAATAACAGCTATTTCACACCATTTTCAACTGACAAGCAAAGAAAAATGTCTTGCAAAAGTATCCTGGCAACAGGGCTTATAGCATCAGTGTAATTCTTGTACATGTATTAGGATGCTGTGGAACATCTCTGTTCAAAAAGGAGAGCTGCAAGTACATTTTTTTTATCCTGAAGTGACAGTTTTCCTGAACTATAATGGTAACTAACCACCCAGACTAGGGTATCTGTGTAGAAAAGACAATAAAAGTCAAAAAAAGTCAGGTTGCATAAGCTTTTTGTAAGACTTTGCCACTATTTGAATTAAAAAGCTCATCCTGTTTTAGAATCAGTACTCCTCGATGTCATGGGTATTTAAAATGCTTATGAGTGATTTAGAAATACTTATAGAAAACGCTAAGCATTGACACCTGCAGTGGGAAAGGTGGCTTTTTTTCACAAAACCTTTCCATTAGGAAAGAATAGTAGTTTAAGCCCAACCAACAGGGCTAATTTAATCCCAGGCAAAGTAAACAGTAGCCTACAGTGACAGACTGCCTGAGATGGCAGATGAGGACAGGCAGTGAGTGCATTGCTGGAGTAGCCAGTCTCTGCCTCCTACCTGCACAGCCTTCTGCTCCTTCGCGGCTGTCACTGAGCAAGGGATAATGTTTGTGCAGCAACAAGAAAGAACCAGTGGGAGTAGGAAGCTTAAATTGCTTGGGTTCTTTGCAGCTTTCTGGCCTGGCACTGCTCTTTCCCCTCCAAAGTGCCTTGTCCTCATTTCTGTAGCAAAATGTCAGTGTTGTGTGCACTGTCAGGAAGCCTTGAACCAAGGAGAGAAGTGCCCCAAGTAACCCCAAGTAACCCCAGTTCCAAGTAGCAGAGCACCAGGGAGTGCCATGGGGACTGATAAGGACTCTACTGATTTTAAGTAAAGGAGTTTCAACTGCAATGGGTAGTGATATGGAGAATGAAAAGATATCACATATATCCAAACATCCAAAATGTTTCTGTAGACTACAAAACTTCAAAGGCCCCAATATGTGACGTAATTCAGAACAGAAGGTGAAAAGAAAAAAGGAAAAAAGAGTATGTGATATGCAACTGCTGTTCAACAATGTGAAACACTTGAAATAAGACTTTTAGTGGTGTTGAGTAATTTGTGTGTATGTGTGTATTCTGTGACAGCAGTACAGTTACAAACATCCCTTACTCCAGCCATGACAGATATCACCTGTTTTCACATATCCAACATAAAACCAGTAACAACGTTTTATCATACATGCCATGTAATTTAGCAGGAGTGTGGTTCTGTGTCCGTGTCTGATTCAAGCTGAGTTAGGGGAGGCTTAGGCTGGATATCAGGAAAAGGTTTTTCACCCAGAGGTTTTACCCAGACTGTGCAAAAGGTCAGGAATTTTAGTTAAGCTTTAGGTTTTGACTGATGTTCTCTGTAGCTTAATCATCTCTGGGAATGTCTTCTCTTTCTCAGTTAAGATGGGATGGCTAAATATCTTATGAAGCATTTGAACATGAAGGTGTCTAGGATTGTATAAGTATGCAGGGAACATCAGAATTGGATACATTCTTTGCATTTTCACTCAACGTAGGAATAACAGAATTTACTAGAGCAAAAAGTAATTTATATAAGGCTAATTGGCAGCTGTTGGTGCAACCAACAAAATGAAAATTCTGAGCTCTTGTCATTAATTAGCTCTGAGCATTTCATTTGCAATAAGCTTGTAAAGTTTAAATAGGGTAAATATGTTTTAGATCTTAAAATTCCTCAAAGTGCAGAAAGCTTTTTCCTACTCTGCTCTAAAATAATATGTAAATTTGGGTAGTAGCAGCACAGGGTACTGCAGATGGAGATGGTATTCCAGTGGCAGATAAATGTCTCCCTGCTGAACTCCCTGCTGCAGAGCTTTCGTTGACTTGAGGCTTTTGGTGTTTCAAGACTGCTTTTTGTCAAGATTCTTGTACATGAGGAGTACTTGAAGAAAAAATGGATAACAAAGGATAGACAATTCTGGCTTTTTGCACTGGTTCACCAGGCATTTCTACACTGCAGATGTGAATGAGAAGTGGAAGTAATATTATAGGCTTGAGGATCTAATGTCAATGATCTTTAAGATGTCTCCTGACGTAGAGCGTTAATTTCATATAAAATAACTTGGTTTAAATATATTTTCTTGCTTTAATTTTTAAAAATAACAACTAAAATTGGCTTTTGTGTAAAAAAGATGATTTAAACCAGTTCTGTCTAGTTCAATCTAATGTTAAAAAAAGAAACTTCAGATAGTGGGGTAAAAATATGATGGGCATTGAGATTTAGGTATAGAAGTACACATTTATACTTCTCAAAATGTTTGCTTTTTTTTTTTTCTTTATCATTAAAGAACCAATGTAGATAAGAGTGCTAATGACAACAAATGCAATGATTAGTGAGATGAACAATTCTATTGCCACCATCCATCTGCCTATGGCATCACATTTTCATGACACAGTGAAAAGAGACAAAAAACCTGTCAACCAAGAAAAATATTCCACTAAACACCTCAAACACATTTTATAGATGACAAAGGGAGACAAGTAAAAAGGAAGGCTAGGGAGAGTTCTGCTGAGAGCCTGCTCAAAAAGTATGTGTTGAGGAAGGATCAGGGGATAAGACAGAAAAGGAGAACTGCAATCAGCAGGTCGACTTGCTGCAAGACGTTGTGTATTCTAAAGAGGACCGCAGGAAATTTCCAGAGGGCAGAGGCAGCAAAATATTAGAAGGCAATTACAGCTGTTTTAAGTGGATAGAGCTCTGCCAGGCCTACACAAATTACATCCTTAAGTCTGAAGAGGAAGCAATGAGGGAAGAAATAGGAAAAACCTTGGCAAGGGTTTTGAAATCTTGCCAAGGATGGCAGTGACCCCAGAGAAAGGAACAGATGGCTAACTCAATTCCTGATGCTAAGAAATTAGTAGGAGAAACATGACCACAAAGTTGACTTATGCTATGAGAAAGATTTTGGGATAATCAGCAAGGTTTTTCAATAATTTTCATCTCTTATGCTTCATTTTTTATGCTTCCAAGAAAACAGGATGGACTACGTGGTCTCTCAGCATCTTCTGAAGTCTTGCATTTTTGATTTCTCTGATTTAAACTAATATCAGCTTTTTTATTACAAGAAAATTAATTTTAAAATAAAGATAATTTTCTTTCAGCCTGCTATAGATACAGACCTAAAACCCAACTCCATTACAGGAAAATATTTGAAAAAAAATGCTATGAAATATAGAAGCTATCATGTTGAACATAGCAAAGACAAACTAATAGTGTATTTGAAGTAATTTGTATGGACTCTGAAGCATGGTGGGAGGCTGGAGGCAGGTAACACCAGCAGTGTAATATTTCTTACGTATTTTATAAACTGTTGTTTCCTTTATGTTTTGTTCTGAAAAACAACTACTAAGGTACATAAATTATTACTCTTTCAGACCCAGAAGAAAATACATTCAGTTTACATTATGGTGTTTAGCATCAGTGAACTGAACAATATTCTGGGTAGGGTAGGAGAACTTTGTAAAAGCCTCTGCTTGTCAAAGGAATTACTCTCAAGTATCAATTAAGATTCCTTTCACTTAACGGAATGAAATGTTCCATTCATTGTGCTTGACAAATCATCCTGCAAAAACTGCTTCTGAAGATGGTGTTTGATCACTTTTTCTCATGTTCCTTCTCTAATGAAAGAAGGGATGGATGTTAAAAAGAAAGAGTAACAGGTAAAGATGTATAAAAATCAGCTTTTATTGACTGGACAAACACAAATGTCACAAGTCACACATAATTAAATTCCCCCAAATATCTTTACATTTACAATCCCTTGATCCCATTATGAACAATAATTTTCAGTAATTATTTTTACGAGTTTAGTAGTGATGATCTCACAAATATGAGAAAGTAGGGAAACATATTTAACTTTATCCTTCTGCATTAATATATAGGGAGGTTTATTACCACAGATAAATAGAATATAATGAAAATTCTTTCAGGAGAGGAAGTGATAGCTCAAAACTGGGATTTTTTTTTAACGTATTTTCTTTTTTTCTGATCTCTATTGTAGCAAGGGTGTTTTATCAATTCTTAAGATGTTCAT
This sequence comes from Aegithalos caudatus, assembly GCA_013389925.1. Lineage (NCBI taxonomy): Eukaryota > Metazoa > Chordata > Aves > Passeriformes > Aegithalidae > Aegithalos > Aegithalos caudatus. The sequence goes on along the minus strand of WEIU01005258.1, from coordinate 302,072 downwards.
TTCCAGATTTTTTTTTTAACTTTTCTAAGGCAGAAAACTCTGCTAAACTTACAATCTTTCCTAGAAAATGGCCTGTCTTCACCAAGAAAGTTGCAGAATGTTACTCAGTAAAGTGCTAGAAGAACGGTTTCTTTACAGAAGGAGACTTCCTAGAGAGGTAGAAATCATAAATCATCAGACAGAGAAGAACAGATTCTGATTCTCATACTTCCTCTGGCCTGAATACTGAAATTACCCTTTTGTTACATAAAAATTGGGTAGCAACACCTATTCTGGTGATGCTTAAAGACAAGCTGTATCTGTGATCAATTATGTTAGATGGTACTTGGTATTTTTCTGTAGGGAATCCTTATCTTTGGATTCAGATATACCAAGAGGTCTCTTGGAGCTGGCCTATGGATCTGAAAGCAGGCTGCACTTTCCGAAACTGGGGATTCCAAATACCTTCTTACTCAGTGTATAAGGTTTCTCACTGCCTTTCTGAGCTCTGGGACTCTTCTCAGTCATCATATAAAGAAGGGAGAAAATCTAGATCTGTGGACTTAATTCAGCAAATGAGATGGTGTAATGCCTAGTTTGCATCATTCTGAGTTTCTTTTATTCAAAATGTTCCTTAGGTGTAGAAGCCAATACATGAAACCTATGAACAAAATCTCTGTGGAATTGTTGGGTCATTAATGTGATAATGAGTGCTCCAGGCTTTATAATACTCCAGGCTCTGTAATTCTGACAGCAGCCTGCTTATGTCCATCAGTCTTACTTGCAACTGTTCTCTAAGTATAGAACTAGCAGGGACTTCTTTTCCTTTGCCTTCTCATGCTTCCATCTTTGGGAGATTTTTGTTTGCTTCACTGCATATATTTATGCATAGAGTCTGACTGATAGGCAATAACATTACTCAGTGGAAATAAAAATATAACTCCAGGTCCCATTAAAAGAAAGCTGTTGAAATCTTAGTGGAATCATGGTGCAAACTTGTTACATTAACAACAGTTCTCCCTTGAAAATAAGAAAAGGTTGAATGCAAGTAATTCATTATTCAGATTCTTTATCTGGTTTTTGCAGCCTTGAGATCACTTGCCTGTTCCCAGCTAGCCAGAAATCAAATCCAATTTGTAAAAATAAACTATGACTTTGAATGGATCAATCACAAGTGGTTCTCTTTATTACTTTAATTGAACCACCTTGTAATTACTGAAGTATTTCTTCTTAATTATCAGTTCTCATTTGTTCTGAATGACTATATTCTGCTTCATTCCTTCAAGAACAATTTAGAAATACACCATGGAAACCTCAATAGGTTCCATTGTGGAAAAATAATAATGAATTTAAGAAGTGAATAAAGGATAATGATCATCCCAGAGATATAGCAGTTAAAATTTCAGGGAAAATTATATTTCCAAAGTAAAGCATTACTTTTCAGCCTTTAATAAAAATGTCACTATCACATCATGAATATCCCTAATGGTATTAATTCACCAAGGCTCTTCAACTTTATCTGTCCTTCTGAGCTTAGACAATCAAATGTACTTCTCTGTTCCTCACCTGACATCAAAGCTTTCTTATTTCTCTGAGCATACAGGTCAGCTGCTGTTCCAAAAATGAGTGAGTTACCTGTTTCCTGTAAATTCCCCTATCATTGTTACAGATAGTTTAACGAAATGGGAAAAATAAACTGGCTGGACACTACAGTGAAATTCCAAGATATTATGAGCTTAGCTAAATTTACAGAGGGGAAAACTTGTCCTGGCTTTTACCACAGCTCAAAATACATTCCTGACTAACCACTGCTGAAGCAGAGAAAGAACTCTGTCTAAAAGATACAACCCCTCCCAAAGATGGAGGTAGTGACATATTCACCTCCACCACCTCTGCTCTTTTGGAAATGCCTGCCTCCAGACAGAATAGTTCACTGCTCTGAAAGGTGTAAACAATTAATAGACAAACAAATATTTTCAGATGTTCTGTGAGAAGGAGTATCTTTTCCATGGTCACTTGAGAGTCTGTCATCTGCCCCAGAGTGTCCAGTTTCCCAGTACTAGGTGTTGCTGCCCATTAAGGCTTGGTTGCATTGATAACATCACTGATGCAGTGCTGGGAAGACACCAGCAGCTGCAGTGCTCCAGCTGCTCAAGTGTCTTGCCAGTGGTTTAAATGAGACATTAAGGGTCATCACATGAAATGTTAGAAGGGCTGGAATGGCAGGGAAAAGTACAGATGTGCTGTTCTGTTATCTAATTTTCTTTCTATGGAAGTGATCCAAACGTCTTTAAGTATCTCAGGTTTGATTGTTCCACTGCTATCACCAACACTGAACTTACTGTGACTCAGTACTCTTAATTTCTTTGCTTATTTGGGATTTTGGAGACAATGAACTTTGCAACATCTATTCTTTCACTAAGAGATGGACTTGATTATTTTTTATCTCCTTTCACAGGGACATAAATTAAAGTAAAGCTGTGGTTTTTGTAATGTTTCAGAGCTCCTCATTGTGGACACTCTGAAGCTGGCTGACCTACAAGGAGGTACTTCTTCTGAGAGCATCTTGATGATGCTTATGGGTCCTTTCCCATTTGAGACATTCTATGATCACTTAATCCTCCCTCTTTGCTTTCTCTGTCACAGTTAACTACACAAATAACTCACCGTGTCTTTTCCAAGCTGGGGAAACAGTTCTCTTTCTAAAGCTGCACATCCGGAAAATATTTTTTGACAGTCATGGTAATTAGTTGCCAGTGAGAAGGCTCTGAAGGCATTTGATTCACTGTCACTGAAGGTCTCCAAGAGTAGATAATGTACAAAGAGTGAGAGACAAACATAGATACAATCCCTTTCCTAGACAGAGCAGAGGGAAATGATCCAAGCCCATCAGGTCTTTTTCATTTCTATTAGGTATAATTAATTCAGGAAAATAATTTCACACACACACAAACCCCCACACCCAGATAACCAGATTTTTGGGAGCCCTATGTCTCCCTTTCTCTCACTCAGGTCACTAACTCTTCGTTTCCCTTTCCCTATGTACATGTTTAAATTCCATTGATGTTAATGGAAAATACATGTGCAGAGAATAATAAACATATAAATATTTAGATTCTGATAATTTGGATTCTGATAATTTAATTAGGCTTTAATTTAATTCCTAATAATTTAATTCCTCCTTAGGGCATAATAGTAAAAATTTCTAGAAAAAATGCATTTGTGCAAAAACCCAGAAGCACAGGAGGAACAAATTTGAAAATTTGATGTTTCTTTTTTCCCATTGCAGTGAGATAAAGAAGCAATGGAAAGTATTTTTTCATTCTCTTCAGATAAATCTGTTCACATAAAAAATAAGAGACATTCTAGATAACAGAAATTACTCCAACAACTGTGTTTGAGGAACACGGCTTATTTCTGCCTAGAAGGGCTAGATATGACATCGGTGTACTTGTTGACTTCTTAAAAGATGGAAAAGTTGTTCATTAGAGGCCTGGAAGAGGCAGCATCCTGAGAAATGCTTATTCAAAAATCTTACTGAGATTACTAAATTAAGACCATGGCCAAATTTTGCCTTGCCTGTCATCACTGATGAATGAGATAACAGTGGCTTCAGTGAGTTCAGAGGATCCCAGGTGAGAGGAACCCTCTTGGAGTGACAATGTCTTAAAAGCCATTAACAGTGTGTGGTGTGTCTCTCCATAGCATGTCTGCTACTTTATCACAACACTTTAAGGGTACCACTAATATTCCAATTTTGGCCCTGTTTTACTACTTTTATTACACCAGGACTGGAAAGTACCATCTATGTGAGCAAGGTCAAACCATAAAAACTGTTGGCATTCCTGCCTCTGTCAAGGGGGTTGCAATTAGATGATCTTTAATGTTCCTTCCAACCCCAAAGCATTCTCTGATTCTATGATTCTGTGTTTCTATGAACTATAGGAAACCATGCATGAGATGGTTTAGTTAGGCAGGTCTTATTCTATGTGTCTTTGTGACCCTCTCTCCACCACCCTATGAAGTTACTGAAGATCTGCAGCACAAGACCAAAGCTGTAATGACAAAGTGACACAGAAGATGGAGACTCAGAGGAGACTGACAGCGTCTGAGAAGGTGCTGGGACTCATTGAACACTTTAAATGATCTTAGGGGACCATGTCCCATGCCACAAAGAAGTGAAAATAAGCACAGAAATGTCCTTGCCATTATGATTCAGGAACTACAATAGCCAGACAGATCTGGTGATCTGATTCTCTAAACAAGCTACACAAATTTTCCCGTACAAATTAACCACTGGAGAGAATGCAATGTTCCAGGGACATCAGAGCAACTTGACTAGTTCTGGCCAATATTCTGCATCTTGGGAGAAGGTGAATGTATCCTCACCACTCATCACTATCTCTGAAGCCAAATGAGGAGATCATCAGAACTCAAAAGAACAGAAAGAGAATGCCATAAATAACTTGACAGCAAGACCTGTTTTTGGACTCCTGTGCATCCAGCAAAACACCATAGAGACCAGGTTTCATTCCAGGAGTCATCCCAAAGGCAGATGCTTTCCTGCTCTGCAGGTTGCTTGGGAAAAGAGTTTGTCTATGTGTGTCAGGGGAGCGGAGGGGATTTGTTGGAGCAGAGAGGCATATGGCAGCGTTCTGCCACGCTAATCTCCCAACAGGGCAGTGTCCGTAAGGGAGCCTGTGCCTCTTGGATCCATCTGGCAGCTGCTCCCGGCTGCCCTGGGCGCTCTGGTCCCGCAGCCGCGGAG
>WEIU01005258.1:271629-286018 GCA_013389925.1 Aegithalos caudatus | reverse complement strand
TACTATGTAGCTACAAGCAAATGAGATGAAGTTTGGGAGTTATGAAGAACAATTGAAGGTATGTATACCTGTGGTATTTCAAAGATTGTAAAATTAATTAAATAAGAAATAATTCTAAATTGAATTTTGCAAATATATCAAATTAAGCAAAGACTTTCTTATATATTGATTTCACACATTTTAGAACTTACACTGGCCAATCTTCTTGTAAGATGATGAGATAATATTAGAAAAAAGACAGAAAAAAATATACTGAGAACTGCACATACACTTCTGAGCATGGAGCATGTGAATAAGACCTGTTCCGTTATGCTTGTAGGAACTAATTGTAGCTGATCCATTTTTCAACCATTATTGAAATGTCTGATACTGTATTCGTGAGAGCTCCATCTGCTCTGGATTTCTGTGTTCCAGGAAAATTGTCTCTTCCATTTCCCATAACATATTTCAGCTTTGTAAGCTAACCATACCCTATCCTTTTGTACTGAAGCAATGAAGTAATAAAAAATAACAATAACAATAACAATTAAAAAATAAAAATAATAACATCTTATCTTGGATTTTACAGAAGTAAAACAGGTAAAGTTCTTAAAGTGTTCTTTGCATGCAAAGTTTTTCAAGGCAGAAATATTTTACTCATTTTACATAGTGCACCTGTTATTCAACAATTCCTAATTCTGCCTGATTTTTTGTTAAAAAGGAACTGCTTTTTGGAATAGTAAAGCTACTCTTGTGGATTTTTACCCCAATTTAGAAAAAATGCCATGTACATAGATTAAATGAATGTTATCCATTCCCGGCCATGGAGTAGAGAAATGGTATCTTTTATAGACTTTAGAAGTTTGCATCTGAGACCTAGCTTTTCTCTGAAGCAGGAAAAAGAAACTAAAAAACAATTAAAAATTCTCAGTTTCCAGTCCTTGCTCACTAGTAAGTTTACAGAATTACAGGAAACAAATAAAACCTCTTCTTCAAACAGCCTTTTAAATGCAAATTTTAAATTGTAAATTACCTTATAATTTGGAAATCAGTGTCATTCCAGCAGGTGGGAAGAATTGAGGCATCACTGGAATGCTGAAGATGAAACTTTCCAGACATGCTCCTGTCAGGTAGATTAATATTTCACCTGAAACCTTCACAGTGCTTCTTTTGCTTTCTGCAAACCCTGTAGTATCTGTGATTATGCTGAGATAGCTTAACCTGAGATGTCAGGGGCTGATCTGTTGATGTGAAAAATCTCTGGAAAGAAAAACCAACCCCTTTATCACAGCAGCTCACGTATCTTGCCTGAAAAACAGTTTTATGAAGGGAAATCAAATAATTTATCTTGAAAATAGATCTTGATATCTATCTCAGATGTAGTCTCAGACAGGTAAAAAACTCTGAATGTAGGAACTGAATTAATGTAAAAATAGTCCTTGCTCTTCCTGCAGTGTACTACTGCCATGTATTTGAAATGGAGGAATGGTCTTTTTCTCCAGGAAAATGTATTTGACATTGTCTTTCAAAAATTAAATCTAACAAATATGTTGTATTGAAGTAAATTAAATTTGCCAAAAAAGTGTCAACCTTTTCTCTTAAAAAATTATTTTTTTCCCATTTTTTATTTAAGATATTCAGTTAAAAGAACAGAGAACAGAAATATAGAACAGGACATGTCAATAACTAAAAGCTAGGGGAAGCAAAATATTTCAAGTTATACCTGCAACCTTCTCAGGTAAGTTTTAGTCTAGGATACATCAAATAAAATGGAGTGTTATTATCATGATATAAAGCACTTGATTGATATCCATGTAAAATTAAAGTTTTTTTCAGCTCTTTCCCTGGTTAGCAAAAGTACATGTGATGTCTCTTAGCCTAGAATTAAATTCCTTGATGGACAAAGGCTTTTAGATATGGAAGCTGCAATACAGCTTATCTCTTACATGTGGCTGGGAGACCAAAAATACTCAGAGGATCACGCAAGGCACTAGCTTTAAATTCACAGTGAACTCCTGGTATATGGTAGTTGTTTGTCGCCTTTCTTGACTAGCAGTATTTATAAAAACAATGTTAAAGGGAACAGGTACATAAAAATATTGATGCCTTATAAAAAAATTTCAATAGCCCCAGCAATCACCCTTTGAGCTCTGTAGTAAAATTTTGCTAATTATTCATTTTAATATGTGCCTAGAAAATATCGACCTTAGGATTCCTGTTTCAAAAAAACCCTCCTAATTTTTAAGGTAAAGTATAATAAATATAAAATAACACAGGCAAGGAAAAATGAAAACCCTAGATTTAAAGTCATACATTGGCCAAAAATTATACTAGAAATTTCCATAACAGTTTATTTTTGCACAGAAAATTATTTTCAGACTTTGTTTATTGATTTCCACAGACAAAAGGTGTCAAAAAACTTAGATAGAAAGATACCAGATTGGTGTCTGGGGAGGGGGAAGTATCAGAGCCTTCTGAATTGCTGCCCAAAAAAATTGCTAAAAGATGTCAAGTTGGTCCCAAAACCAAAAACACAGGCTTTCAGCTGCTGCTCCACAAGTTTTACACGTGCCATATTGGCCACGAAACAAAACACGGTTTCTCAGCTGTTGTTCCAATTCTTCATACTGAGCACATAAAAATGAAGTGTAAATAATATTTTTATTTTTCAGAATCAGCAGAGCTGAATCTGTGCAAATGAAGAAAATGCCCTTGGGTCTGAAAGTGCAAAGACTTGGAAGAAAGTGGGAATGTTGGTAGGAGCAGACTTATGGATGCTTATGTTGCATTGTAGAGTGTGTATGGGAAAGATTATTTAAAAACTTTGATCAGTGGATGTTTCTGCTGTATTTAGGAACTCAGAGAGCTGATGGAACCAGAGAGTTCAAAAAGATTCAGAAGAGGAGAGTGAAGGCAGTCAAGCAGAAAAATGTTCCAAATGGAAATGAGCTGTGCAACTGTGAGAATGAGGGAGACAAGGAAGATGTGCTCTGGTTTCTGCCAGTGTCACTCCCGACCTTTTCTTCTGGACATATTCAGAAGACATGAAAATTTAGAAGAAAACATAAATAAAACATGAAAAGAGACACTGGACTTCAGAGAACTGCCTAATTTACTCTCTGGGTAGAACCACTTTTCCCTGTGTAACCTCTGCCTGTGTTTTCCTGGACACTTGTGTGGCTTTAATGGAATGCACTTTCCAAAAGACCGGGTCTGTCATTCCCTTCTCCATCTCAGAAGTTTTCTTACCTTCTTCACAGCTTCAGGAATCATAACCCTTCTTTACATTGGCAAAGATACTTTTTGAACTCTTACATAAACAGTTCTATTTCACAGCTCAGTAGAAATTTATCCATCTTTTTCTGGTTTTGTTTTTTTGTTTGTGTTGTTTACTGGTGGGTTTTTTGGGGTTTTTATAGGTTGGTGACTTCTCTCATCTGAGAATTGGAACCAAATGGGAGTGTGTGGCCAGGACCTGGTAGAAGAGGAAAAATGAAGACAGCACCCTGAATTCCTTATTTCACAGAACAAGCTGTTCTTGAAGTCCAGCCTCAGTACTTATTAGTGACAATGACATAAAAGGATCATTTCAAATTAATCCTTACTTTTCTAGAGAGAGGAAACACTGACAGTAGGTCCATGCTCTAGCTTGGAGTCTATTTCATATACTTATCACCTAGAGGATAAGCTATAATAACTTGCCTTTCCAGTGATTAGAGATACCTTTGAGCTATTGTGCTTAGTTTACTTATTGATGCATGAAAAGCATCAAATACAAAATTTAATAATAAATACTGGAATGTATATTTAAAGTCTGATCTGTGGTAAATGTCTACAAGGAGCCAGCATTTTATAGAAAAAATATCATTATGAATAGGTTATGTTATATATGTTAATCTGTATGTTATTCAAAGACATTAATATATGAAATAAAAGTGTCCTTGCAGGATGTTGATATTGATAGCTATTAACAGAAACCATAATAAAAATACATTTTGATTACCATGGTCCAAGGGAAATGAATTGAAATTGTCAAAAGATTTAACATGTTTTTCTAGAGAATAAGAAAACCTTTCATGCATGTACATTATGGATATGGGAAGTCCAAAATTTGACTATTTCCAAATGTATCACATGATATTATCCCTCTTGACAAACCTTGCCTAAATATTCTGGCCTTCCAAAAATCTTGCCTAAATATTCTTGGTAGGGAAGCACAGTAAAAATTATGCATTATATTACCTTGGTGTCTCTTTGGCTTGACACGTGTGAACTTCGGCATTACATGGTGAACTTCCCTCTGCTTTTTAGTTGGGTTATTTGTTTTAAAGAAAAGAAGATGGAGACCTTCCAGGTAACTAGCAAAACTAGGAATACCTTTGTTGGGCAGGGAAAGACTGGAATGAAAGACATCTCATCAGATTAGGAGGAATTTTAATGTATTATTCTGCTATGTTTGAGACTCAAGGTGTCCTTCCCAACCTCCATTTTAAATCCAGCATAAAGGCCCTGGGGAATAGTAAGCTGTAGAGGAGAGATTAATTGGTGTCAAGTAGGGACTAGTAAAGGATCAGCTGATGCTGGAAGAATTAGGCTGCAGGAAACATTTTATAGTTGTCTTTCACACTGAAAGCATGGTATTGTTGTTCAACAGTCTAGTGCCTTTCCTTCTGTCAGCCTCAGTGAAGCTTTTAGCTGGGGAAGAAAGTGGATAATTAGCATTCCACTTGGATGCCTGCAGACCAGCAGTCTAGAATATTAAATAGCTTTTCAAAACAGGAATGGTCTGAACTGATTCATATTTCTTTATTTAAGGACTTTGAAATGCAGGTTTATATACATCCTAAAAAAAAGCCTTGCTCATAACTTCACATCTGCTTTTGACATTTGAAACTAATCCCCTTGATATTTGACAACAAATTCCTAAACTGGAGGTGTGGAGGAAGGAGATGATAAAAGTGCTTCTGCACATGTTATAACAAGTATCCCATGTCACTCAGATCTCTGAACACGGTGCTGAGGGTATGGAAATGCAGGATATCAGTAATTGTGGTGGCTTAACCATAGTAGAAAGATCAGCCCCACACAGATTCTCACTTCCCCTGGTGGGATGGCAGAGAGAATCTGAAGGGTAAAAGTGAGAAAACTCATGGGTAGAGCTAAAGACACTTATAGGTAGAGCAAAACCAGCACACTGGAGCAAAGCAAAGCAAGGAGTTCATTCACCATTTTCCACAGGCAGGCAGGGGTTCAGCCATCCCCAGGAAAGCAGAGAACCTTCATGTTTAACAGTGACTTGGGAAGATGAATTTTATCCCTCTGAACTTGCCCCCATTCCCCCTCCTTCCCCCACCTCTATATGCTGAGCTTGACATGCACACGTTATGGAATATCCATTGGGTCATCTGGGGTCACTGTCCTGGCTGTGTCCCTTCCCAACTCCTTGGGCACCCTCAGCCTCCTCGCTGCTGGGGTGGGGTGAGGAGCAGAAAAGACCTTGATGCTGTGTGAGCTCAGCAATAATTGAAAATTCCCGTGTTATCAACATATTTTTAATGACAAATCCAAAACATAATTCCAGATCAGCTACTAAGAAGAAACTTAACTGAGAAAAAACCTGTACAGTGATGCAGAGGACCAGACCTGTGTTGACAATAACACATACTCTTGTCTGATTCTGTTTTATCAATGGCCACAATGCTCCCTTTAGAGGATTCATCATTCTAGTTAAAGGCTTTTTTCCTAGCTATTTTTCTTGCCTTATCCTAAGGGCATATGAGGTATGGGCATTTTTTTTTTTTTTATTAATTCTTGTGGCATTCTTGTATCTCTTACATCAAAGCCATTATTTCTCCACCAAGCAGTGAATTATACTGGCCATACAGGAATGTGCAGCCTTTCTTGGAAGCATAAAGGTCAGGAAGTCAGACAAATGCTTAGTATGAGTTATAATGTTGTGGAAACTGTTGACAGAGGTTTCTTTATACCTGTTCTATGGAAATGCATCGTAAGTGGTGAATAGAATAAAAAAAAAAAAGATGTGGAAACTAGAATGATTTGCTTTTCTTCCCAAGGTGTGGGCAAGTGTGGAAAGTGTGATGGCAATCTGGATAGTTATTTGGGGGCAGGTGAGCACTGATGAGCAGCACACCAGCTGTCTCTGTGGCTCTCCTCTCTGACCATCCAGACTCTGGAGGTATCAGTTTCAGCAGGACCAGAGGAGTGGTCAAGTTCTCTGTGGCAGGGTGGCTTAGTACAGATACAACTTGGTTCTGCAAAATATACCCAGTCTTCTCTCCTGTGAAGCACTGAAATGGTGATCTTCATTCTCTTCCTTTCTGTGGCCTAATACAGCTGTAATTTTCTCTCCTGGTCATGATTTCCTCCATATCTTGAAGCCTGTGCAGATACCTCTCATCCACCACCCCTCAGCAGCCTGTCCCAGGCTCCTTCCACCTTTCTCACAGGCCAGGAGCCTATCCTGGCTGCCAGCCCCTGGCTCAGCAGTGACACAGCAGGGCTGGTCTCCAGCTACTCGAGGCCCAGCCCTGCCTGGCCACAGGTCCTTTGAGCCTGGCCCACCCACAAGCCCATGTCCTAGTCCATCCCCAACCCTGGATGGGGGTGTCCCATGCCCAGGGCTGGAGCTGGGCAAGGGAGAGGATGAAACCCAATGAAGCATATCCTCCTCCTAGCCATGCCCAGGCACAAGAAGACTGGTACCAGCCAGCACAAATTTACAAATCGTGCCTGACCAGCTTAATTGGTTTCTCTAAAGAGACAGATGGCTCTGTGGGTGAGGGGAGACCAACAGGGATTTTTCCGTGGCTAAGAGGGCAAGATACAATCAGGATGTTTGGACTTGTGAGTGCATAGAAAATTACCTGGATGGCTGGCCTCAAATGTCTTGTTCAGTGTTGTGAAGCCCAAGGGACATCCAGTTTCCTCAGGGGTCAATGCTGAGACCAGTGAGTACATTTTAACATTCTCCCTGGTGAGCTGGGTGATGGAATTGAGTGCACCCTCAACAGCATCAGGGTGTGGGAGGAGCAGCTGATATTCTGCTAAGTAGTGCTGTAGTTCAGAGGGACCTCAGGAGCTGGAGAACTTTATGACAGGAACGTCATAAAGTTCAACCAAGGTAACTGCAAAATCTTGCATCTGGGATAGAGTAGCCCCAGTGCAGGCTGGAGCCAGCTGACTGGGAAGTTACTCTGAAGGAAAGGACCTAAGAGAGCTCTTTACCCTATTCAGTATTTGTGAAATGGCTTCTGAAGTACTGTGACAAGTATTTGCCATTAAAGTAGACAAAAACCTCAGCAGTCTTCAGTGTAGGTGTTTATGTCTAAGCCAGTCAACCTATATTCCCTGTATAGAAAAATAAATGTTTTTTAAAAAGTATTTTCAAAATATGATTCAGTTGAACCATTAGGGATATCTAATTGAAGAGGAACTAAACTGTGTTATAAGAAGTGCCCATGTTTTCCCACTCCTTACTAAGGACACACAAATTTGATCAAGTGCCTCATGACAAAACAACTCCTCTGTGCATGTGGTACTGGCATGGCTGTGGTTTGAATGGTCTGAGCTGCAGCCCTGCAGTACTTGTGAAATGGCTGGTAACTGCCTTCTCCATCCCATCAGGAACTGCAGTATTCCCAATCCAACCCCCTGCCTCTGCTCTCAGACTCACTGAGATTACCAGACTTAAAATATCCTTCTACAGTCCCTGGACTTTAGAATTTACCACAAATATCCTGCACCTATTTTTTAAGACAACTTTTGAAATTCTCCCTCTTCCTCTCTTACAGAAGGACAGATGCTAATGCCAGAGGGAAAGGGTGGAATGCTTTTATTGTTTGAAAATTGTCAGAATTTTTAGATGAGCTAATGAAAGGAATTCCATATTAGAAAAAAAATTTTTGGATGTACAAAAATACTCTCAGAGGTGTCTACTTTTGTATATATATATGAAAATAAATAAAGGTTAATAATTTAAAAAGACAGAAGCTAGAAGCTAGGGGGTTTGTCTTATTCTAGGTTTGCAAACAGACTTTATGATGTCTAGATAAGTAGAGAATATATATTCACCTTTCCTTTTTCCTGTTCTAGCATCCATGTTTGAAGAGGAACATCCTGACTTTTTTTCTTAAGTGAAGTATGAAAACACTAAGCAGATCTTTTTGAAGGAGGTTAGAAACAGGTTTTTTATCATTCAGAGCTCCCAAAAGGACCATTTGAGCATAATCTTCCTGTTCAGGGAGGAAATAGCTGTGTCTGTGACTCAAATGGACTCTGATTTCCAATAATTTTCCAGTGGTAAACTATGATTCAGTTTCCATTTATAAAGTGAAATGAGTGCCTAAATAATCAACAGTAAAAAGCCAGAAGTAGGAAATGAACCATCCCTCAAAACAATTCCGCTCTGTTTAGTTTGAACTTCACTCCATTGTTAAAGGATTTCCTTATGGGCAAGGTGTTAGAGATTGGCAAACTGAAGCCATTCTCGGCACAATATTTCATTTTATACTGTGTGTAAATATGAGATACTATCTGTATAACTTTAAAATCATCTGTTAGAAATACCAGCTCTTCCAGTGCTTTAGAGGAGAACTAGTTACAGGGACAGAGGAAAGCCATTACTGATGAAGATAAATAGGGCATCTCTTAAATTGCTCTAATTTTCAGTAAGTACAAAAGCAGCCTGGCTTATTCATCTTTGTTTAGCTGAGGGCAAAGTGGGAACTTATGGCTTACTTTATGATATAACCTCAGCAAATATTATTATCTACTGATTTTCAGCTACAAACATAGATAAGATTAGCAAAATTATATGAATTCTGGAGGCTCTGTGTCTGAAGGATACTCAGCACTTCAGGTGGTTCAGGTAGAAGGGAATAGCATCCTTTGGGGTTAGACAGCCAGTCACATTCAGGGGCGGGGGAGGTTGCAAAAAACAGTACACTTAAACACATTGCCTAAAAGCTGGTTCATCATGTTCCCAAGCAGTCACCTTGCTACCTCTTCTCAGCAATCTATATGTACAAAAGATAGTTGTTGACTGCTGAGCAAAAGGGATCATAGAAAAGTTGTCATTGTACCCAATGGGTTCACTTCCCTGTGACCCCCACTCTCCCACTCAGTCTTATTTATGCTTCACCATGAATTAGAGGTGACTGCAAAGCAAAAGCTATAATCTGGAAACCTCCCAATTTAGATTCTGAGCTGGAACACAAATTCAAATTTATGAGTTAGCTCATATTTCTTGAAAATTTTAACAATAACTTCTACCTACTCCCTGGTTGCTGAAGTGCCCTTTGTGTCAAGTGTTGCCAAATTAATATTTAAGATTTAGAAAATGGATTTGCACCCCCAAAAATCATTTAAGGTTGATTTTGTTTGCATAGGGTCTTTTTTGCTTTTGCTTTTGTTGGGATTTATAGATATAGATATAGATAAATATAGATATAGATATAGATAAATTAATACTGCATTTTCCCTCCCTTCTTTTTGTTTTCTGAGTAATATGCGTTGCTTATTTCATAATTCCAGCCAATTCACACTCTGAAGTGTCTCAATCATTCGTTTAAATAAAAGTTTCAATTCTTTTACTTTCTTTTGATTTTAGCATCTGAGGTTTTAAGGAAAATAACAAATATTCTGACAGTTTGGGAAGTCTAAATTGGAAATAGAGTTTTGACATTCAGCCTTATTTTTCTGTATTTGTTCCACAAACTTATTTGTAAAGCCAATATCATTTTACATATGAACCTGAAGGAAAGGAAAGCAGAGCATTTTATAAGGCAGGCCATAAATAAAATATGAATATGTACAAAGAATCCTTTCCAGTCACACTGAAAATTAACTTCTGGGATATCCCATCTTTTTAAATATCTATCCTATATTTGATTTTATTGAAAGAATATTAGCTAATTATGATATATTCAGGAGCATTAGCAGAAAAAGTCTGTCTTTCACAGACATGAATGGACTATGCTATGTCAAATGAATTTTTGTCCAGGTGCACAGAACATTTCAGACTATTTCTGAACTTCTTCCCAATTTAGTTGGCTATGGATTCAGTGTTAATGATTCACACAGTAAATAGTGATGTTCAGAGTGTTCATTAAGTTCCATTGTCTGTTGCTCCTCTAGACAGTTATTTACCTTCATTTACAATAAGCAATTTTCCATCAAGAAGAGCTCTCTTAATTTGATTGGCTGTGTCAGGCTACTTTTCTGTGATATTTCTTTTTTGGCAACAGTTTTTCCAGCTTGTTCTTTAACTGTCATTTGCCTTCTCCTGTATTTTAAATCTATCATGCTTCATGACAGACAGACTTGTAATTTGGACTCTAATCATTTCTGATTCTCATGTTTTGACAGACACAGACTTGTCTTTCTGCACCTCCTTCCACACTTTCTCTCTTTATTCTGCATTTGCTTGTGGCACACAATACTCTCTGCTTAACCCTTTCCTTTTCCGTCTCCCACTTTACACAACACATATTCTGTAAGCAGATATGCTTTAAATTATGGATATGTTAGAGAGACTTCCAGAAATTACTCTGTTGAACTAAAAATGATGGTGTTTAAAACTATGTACAGACATTTTATTTCATTTTCCAAGGTTCCACCTGACTCAGTTTGGAAGGGCTCTAAGTAAAATTGATTTAGTTAACTAAAGCCCCTTTTCAATATGGTTTTTCTTCCTTAACCTTGATTATTTTAATATTAAATTCAATTTCTGAGAAAGTCTCTTCCACCATTTTAAATATTCTTAAGATCAGAACATCCTTACCTTGAGAACACAAGGATTCAAGTTAGAATGCAGTTGTTTAGTTCCACCTTCAAACAGCAAGATCACACGTATCTGCACTGGTGCTATAAGGCTGGCTGCTGGGGAAGAGAAGTTCACTTCCCACTGAGAAACCACATGAGGACTGTTGTTCCTGGTTCCAGGAAGATTCTTATGCTGTAACATCAGTTGTATGCTTTCAAAAGGTGAGAAGATGTTTCTTGAATTCAAAGGCACTGTGTTCTGCTCAAAATCATGATGTGTGACATAACTGTGACTGTGTGGAAATCATCCCATTGGCAGCTTGTCCCTGGAATGGTGCCTGACTATTACATCTATCCAAGGCAGAGGTGAAGATTTCCTGACCATCCTGTCCTCATCCTTCTGGTCAGGACAGTCCACATAAAGTGATTTTTAAAATAAGATACATATAGTTGACTTGTATTCAGTAGTCTTCAGTATAGATAGACTATAGTATATATATAGTCTTCAGTATTTTCTGCACCTTTTTTTTTTGTTTCAATATATATTTTAAATATGCATATGCATGAACACACGCACAGACATATAGCTGCCCTGAGACAAGATACTGGGAACAATGTTGCTAAACATCTTCATTATGGAGCTGGATGATGGGACAGAGCTTATAATTTCTAGATGATATAAAACTTGGAGGAATGCTTGATATACCTAAAAGGGCAGGCTGCCTGATGGCAGCTTTGTCAGGCTTGAGAAACATGCTGACAGGAAACTCAATGTGTTCAACAAAGGGAAATGCAAAGCACTCCATTCACTGTGTTAGACTAGGGGCTGTCTAGCTGGAGACCAGGTTTGCAAAGAATGACCTTGAGGTCTGGTGGACAGGAAGATGAGTGTGAGCCATTTATGTGCTCTTGCAGCACTCTGGGCTGCTAACAGCACTGTGAACTGAATAAGGAGACCAAATCAAGGCAGATAATCTTTCCCCTCTGCTCCACACTGGTGAGACACATCTGGGCTCTTGCAGTTCTGGGCCCCTGATAACAAGACACACATGGACTTATTGGAGACAGTGCAGAAACACAAAGATGATGAAGGGATGGAGCCTCTGTCATATGAGGAGACAGTTCTGGGACTGTTCAGCCTGGAGAACACAATGCTCAGGGGGATCTTATCAATGTGTATAACATACCTGATGGGATGGTATAAAGACTGTAGACAGACTTCAAGTCTGCTGAAATATACAAAACTCTAAACTCTTTTTTCTATAAGTGCAACAGACAGTTCAGCAAGGTAGTGCAGTCTCCATCTGGGAGATTAAAGACCCAAACATACACAGCCCTGGGTACCTTGCAGGAAATCTGCTGGCTTTGAGCATGGACATTCGACAAGGCAGCCTCCAAAAATCCCTTCTGACCTCAACTATTCTGCGATTCTGACTTGTACTTCCATCTCACTTTTACCACATCTATGTTAAAGATTGATTTTTACAAACACAATTAGGCAATCTTTGCAAGGCTTCTTCACAAGTACACAGTTTGGTGATGCTTTTGCAGTGTTTGACATTGGAGTTACAGAAACCTTTCTTGGTTTCTCATCTGTACAAGTGAACTGGTATGAAGATGTTCTCTTGTCCCTCTAAACTTGAAAGGAAATATTCTGGAGAGACGCTGTCTAAGCTGTAGAGACTGACTGAAATTGTTCCATTTTGTCTCAAGGATCATCATCTTTTTGCACTATAATATTGAAACTGAGTTTAGAAATCATCAGTGCAGAGTAGTTGGTGTGAAAGAAGACAAGGTAGAGCACAAATAATATTGGAGTGAAAAAAGAACAAAATTATTGAGCTGATATGCTCTTTCCAGAAGAAAAGTGAACAGGAAGAAATAATTTTGTTATCTCTTCATGAGGCACATTAACAAAGCTGAAAATGCAGTACATTAGAACTAGAGTGGCCTGTTTGGCATGGAATTTCAAGGAAAAAGAGCTGACAGCAGAAGATACAGCAGGGAATGTGCAATTTGCCAAAACATTTCAAGGATGGAAGAAAAGGAAAAATACTGAGATGTCAGTGCTTTCATGGGAGAAAAATTCTTATTCTTAATCTCCTTCAGGGTCTATAGATGGTATTGTCCATTTCAAGGTTATCTTTCTATATTGTTCATTGTTAGCAGCAAGCCAAATGTTAGTAAAAAGAGGAGCATGCCTGACACCAGGTTTGGATGGACATCTTGTCGGCCTCCTGGCCCTGAAGAATTCAAAGAAATTCAGTTGAGGGTGACACATGGAGTGTTTTGCCCTGAGCCACCAAACCCCAGGTGGTAACATGACATATACAGACGTCACTAGAGGATCTCCAATATTTTTATTTGTCTCTGTGAACAGCCTTTTCCTTGAGAAAAATAAGCTTTTTCTATTTTCAATTTCCTTTTTTTATTAGCCTGTTAGAAATTTAGGGATAGGCACGGAGTTGGGAGCATGACTCGGGAGTACTGTGTTTATCTATTTATTTACAGGTTATCTGTAAAAAGATCTGCAGGTTATCAGCAAAGCAGGTTATTTAGAGGAGAGTATATAATGAGCAGAAGCTTGCTGCAACATTCCTTTTCTTTCTGTATCTAGTCTGTTTTTTACAGGAACTTCAGAAGATCTAGACTGGGGATTATGGGCAGTGAGTTTCTTTTTTTTCTTAGTAACCCATGGATCTGTAGAGCAGAAGTTGAAAAATTTCTCAACCCCTGAACTCTGTGTTTCCTCACTGTCTCTGCCCTGATTTGTCTGTGGGCATGGGGGTTTCTTATTTCCAAGGCAGAATATGAGACGGAAGCAGGTTGCTTGGGTGTCAGCCAAACTATTACAGGCATAAAAAATATGGTGACCATGTTTAACCAAGCACAGTTCTGATGGAAATAGAGCAGGTAATTTCTCAAGCTTTCCTTTTGCTTGGTAGGATACTGGGTTTGTGTGAAAGTTTTGTATGTGTGTGCACATCACAGATGTTATACACAAGTGCTTTGAGGCTAATTGTCCCTGGCAGTCTAACATAATGCCTCCAGAACAACTCCAACAATTAAATCTCTGTCTGTGGAAAGTCAGGCAAATATTTGATTCCTTGATCTCAGTACAAACAACAGGAATTCAAAGGGCATAATCCTCACAGTGCTGCCTCCAGCTATGATAGTCTTCATAAAGCTTGGGGTAAATAGCATTGGCTGAAGAAAGACTTTGGAGAAGTCTCTCCATGGCAAGTGTGACACTGCACAAATGCCTCAGTTGAAGAAGTAGCAGCTATGTGTATTTTTTCACTTCTGTGAGAAGCTAGATTAGCAATAAATTATTTTCTGCTTTCATCCCACTAGTTACATTAAATAATGCAAGTTCTTTAGTTTTGTTCTTCTTTATTTTGTGATTTGGTTTAAAATATATGTGATTTTAGATAAAGACTTTGTGTTCTCTTTCTGCTTGTAAGGAAGTGTAACAATAGATGCCATAAAATTACTATAATTAAATAATGAGCAATTGGAAAAGCATGGGACAGTAAGAAGAATAGTTCCTGGCATTTTCTTGAGGAAAAACAGCATTTTATCTTGGCCTTTTGGATCTTTAGATTCTTTTTTAACTGCTCCTTTCTCC
>WEIU01005258.1:236858-271604 GCA_013389925.1 Aegithalos caudatus | reverse complement strand
TTTTTTTTTTTTTTTTTTTTTTTTTTTTTACTCAGTGCAACACTCTGAGAGCAGCTGCCGAGCATACATGATGTATAAAATCTATTCTGGGGAATGTGCTGTTGTAGTTACTTGCTTTACTGGTCATTCTTTTTTTAGTGTTTTGCATGCTGTATTTTAAACAACATCTGCCTTACCCAAGAACATAATTCGGAAACCATGTAACAACCTTTGTAGCAGTTGGCCAGGTTCCCGGTTTGAGTTCCTCAAAAGCCTTGGCTATGGGCCGCAGATGAAAGGAAAGCAAAAGAAACAAGATGATTTGAAAAGTGGTCAACCCTCAGTAGTGGCAGCCTAACAAAGGCACTTAGTCCTCCAGATCTCTTCCCTGTCTGTGTGCCTTTAAATACCTGGTGGCTTATGTGATTAACCAATTTTTTTTTTATTTCATGATACCCCTGTGAGCTTGATGGAGGAAGTGCTGATCCTAAAACCAGATCGTATTTTTGTTTTTTAAGATTTCTTTTCAAAGTAGTAATTGGTAGCACCATGGAAAGCCCTTTGAAATAGCTGGACTCATATCCACAGTTTAGCTGGCACACCTGGCCTCCTCAACATCTTTTGTAAAAGAACCTTGAGGTGCTGGTCAACAGCAGCTGAACATGAGCCAGGAGCACCCAGGTGGCCAAGAAGGCCAATAGTGTCCGGGCCTGCATCATGAATAGTGTGGCCAAAAGGACCAGGACAATGATTTTTCCCCCTGTACTTGGCTAATTTGCTACTAATTAGCCTAAAATAGATTAGGACTATGCTAAGTGGTTTAGAGATCCAAGTATTATGTGTGAATTGTGCCTCAGTGTTGCTTAGTTCAGCTAAGATAAACATGTGGCTACATGCTGAACTTTAGACACACAATCTCAAAATGGGACACACATATTTGAAATTAAACATATGGTTGTTTAACTAGATCAGCATCTGAGTACTTTGAGACTATTGGGTACCTCTTCTTTCCATCTGGTTTAAAGGTTTTATTGATGATCTAAAGGGAAATATGGAATAAATGAAACACAATCTTTCATCAAACTTTTTCTGCAAAAATATCTCAAAAGAGCCTAGACAACAATGCAAATCTGTACTCTGAACAACTGATACAAAAGAATACCCTGTCTACACATTTCATTTGCTATTGAATAATGCTGTACTTACACTGCATTTTTTCCCCATTTCCCTTCAGCTCTTCCTGTTGTATTAAGTAATATTCTTGGCACTAACATCCCAGATAAAGGATGTTGTTTCTGGTGTGTAATTGGAGTAGTGTAACTCGTCATTTAGCACTTCATTTCCATTTCCATTCACACTTCATGGTGTATTATCAGCTACAACAGAACATGTCTGTAAACCAAATTTAGGTAATGCTGTATAACAAAGGCTTTCTGTTTATTTCCATTGTAGATTTTTACCATATAGATTCTTCCTTTCAACATATTTAACCAAATTCCAAAGAGACTTCCAGATACATGAAATGTTTGACAATTTTAATGTGGGTACTTTATTTCCTGTGTAATTTATTGGCTGATGTTCTCAGAATACTTTAGAAATGCTAATTGATTTGATTTCAGATACAGGTAAGTCAGAGAGAAATTCCCTCTAGTTCTAGTGAGACACAAAGAATGAGAAACTGTGGAATAGTCCTGAGCTCAGTCCCAGGTGTTTAGGCATTGGTGATCCATCAATGTGCAGCTTAAAGCCTCAGAATCCTTAAAAGACAGTCAGTCAACATTGTAGGTATCTCTGAGTGACTTCTTAGAGTTATCCTTTTCTGTCAGTTAGCCTTTGAAGGGGTTTCCCTGAGAAAGTATGATGTCGGCTTCCCTAATGACTAAAGAGTCTTTATTTTTCAGAATAAAAAGGGGAGTATCTTTTTTGTTAAAAACAAACAAACAAACAAACAAACAAACAAAAAAAGACATAATGTTTTCTTTCAGTGTTCACCAGGATTTTTGCAGCTGTAAATGTTCCCCATTACTTGTCCCAGTTTCCAAAAAGGGCAAAAAAAGGTGATTCTGGAAACAACAGGCCTGTCAATCTTATTTTCCTCCCTGGTGAAATTACAGTAAAGATTATAGTGGAAGGTATAGAAAAGCACCTGAAAGGCAACACAATCTTTGGTCACAGCCAGCATGGCTTTATGAGAAGAATGTCCTGTTTATCACACCTGATTTCCCTTTATGACAAGACAACCCATTGAGATGATCAGTGGAAGCAATCTCTTTAGATTTCAGCAAATCTTTCAATACTGTCTCCCACAGGATCCTTCTGGACAAAATGTCCAGGCCACAGCTGGATAAACACAGCATGGGGTGAGTGAGAAACCAGTTCATGGGTCAGGCACAAAGGGTTTCAGTGAATGGGGTGACATCAGACTGGTCACCTGTCACTAGTGGGGTTCATACTTGGCCCTGTGCTCTTCAGCATCTTCATAAATGATCTGGATGCAGAAGGGACACTAAGCAAGTTTACAGATGGTACAAAACTGGGAGAAGCTACTCATTCCATCAAAGCCAGGGGTGGCCTGCAGAGGTACCTTGACAAATAAGAGGACTGGGCAATCACCAACCACATGAAGGTCAACAAAGGAAAATACCAGGCACTGCACTTGTGATGGGGCAAGGTGGGATGTACAGACAGACTGGGGAATGAGAGGCTGGAGAGCAGTGCCGTGGAAAGGGACCTGGGGGTCCTGGCTGATGGAGAGCTGAACTTGAGCCAGCAGTGCCCTGGCAGCCAGGAGGGACAACCCTGTCCTGGGGACATCAGGGACAGCATGGCCAGCCAGGCAAGGGAGGGGATTGTCCTGCTCTGCTCTGGGCTGGGGCAGCCTCACCTCCACTGCTGAGGCAGTTTGGGGTGCCACAATATAGGAAAGACATTAAACTGTTGCAGAGTGTCCAAGAAAAGACAACAACAATGGTGAAGGGCCTTGAGGGGAAGCCTGTGAGGAGTGACTGAGGTCACTTGTTCTGTTCAGCCTGGAGGAGACTGAGGGGAGACCTCACTGCAGTTACAGCTTCATTGTGAGGGGGAGAGGAGGGGCAGGCACTGAGCTCTGCTCTGTGGTGACAGGGACAGGACCTGAGGGAATGGCCTGAAGTTGTGTCAGGGGAGGTTTAAGTTGGATATTAGGATGAGATTCTTCACCCAGAGGGTGTTTGGGCATGGGAAGAGTCTCCCCAGGCAGTGGTGACAGCACTGACAGAGCCCAAGGAGTGTTTGGACAATGCTCTCAGGCACAGGGTGTGATTCCTGGGCACTCACGTAGGATCAGGGGCTGGACTTTGGAGAACATAGTGGGTGACTTCTAACTCAGAATATTCTGTGATACTTTTAACAAGAGGGATTCATGACACAGGGAAAAATTGACCAGTACATCGCACTTCTCATTAGGGTATTTTTGACTTTTTTGTTATTGTTGGTCATGGTTATTTGGTTTGTTTAGTTTTGTTAGTTTCATTTCAATTTCATTTTTAGGTTCTTTTAAAAAATATATATTCTTAAAATTTCTACTCTTTTTAACCTTGTCTATAATTATAAACATTAAAAAAGAAAAAATATTATTTCTCAGACAGTAAAAAGAAGTTGACATTTAGATTCAGAAAAGAAAGAGAAATAATTTCAACTTAACTGCAATAAATTTGTTTCTTTAATATTTTAAAAATTATGTTTTTTCTCGTTTATGTTTAAATAGTTCACAGCCTCATTTTCTTTTTGTCATATTCCCTTTTCAAAAAGGATTGATTTATTTCATTTCAGGATATGAATTTTTAAAACATTAAGATAGTTTATAAAACAATAAATTATGTTTGTAGCTAGAAAAAGAGTTGATATATTTCTATGAAAAATATTATTCCATTCATCCAACCTTGTTTAACCTTCTGTAGATGAAAGACTGTTAATGACTTGTTGTTGACAATAAATATGAAGTGCCAAATGAAGTAACAATGTACTTGCTTACATGAAACTGGGAAAAAAGCTATTAAATATCATAAAACTTAATCTTTTGATATTGTGAACATCTTATTGTTAAAATTTTAAAAGTGTTGTGATACAGTTTATCTTTATATTATTTTTAAAATAATGTTTGATAAATAGTATTAACATGTTTTAAAACTGATATTTCATTAGTGCTTACATTTTAATTCTTAGGGAATAAAACTGAAATAATAGGAGAGTGTGGTCTATAGATTACTTTATTAGAAAGAAAATATACGGAAATACTTCATTTTGTAGCCACTATAAATAATCATTTCACGCTGTACTGAGATAAAGGATTGTGTGGAATTCTTACCAGAAACACAGTATATGCCAATTTCAGCTGTCCTTTGCAGAAACTATGAATTCATTTGTAAATTCTGAAAATCATCTTGATGCAGGACATCTAGGAATTCAAGCACTCAGCTTCATTTTATTTGTGGTGACTTAGTTTAGCTTGTTGTTGAGTAGTGATGAAACAAAAAAGCCTGAGCATTTGATTTTATTCCAGGGGTATTTTTTTGAATACTTTCCAAATCTGACTGGAGAGTAGAGCATATATATGAATGATTATGTGTAAGAATGATTTAGCACAAAAACTTAAACTGAGAGCTTTCCCTTTACTCAAATTTCTTCTAACTACACAGTCTTGTTGACTAGTTGAAGTTAGCTTAGCTATTTATACAGCTTATATTTGTAGACCTATAGATCTGTACATTGCTAAATTATATTGGGATATTTAGATTAATATTTCTCACAGCAAAATAATTCAGCATGATTTAAATAATGGGTAATCGAAAATGGACATGACTTTTTTCTCTAGAGTAGATATGTGCTATAAAATAAGAGAAAGATGTAAACAAACAAAGGAAGATCAAATAGGAAAAGTAAAAACAAATGTGCAGATGAAAGTATTGTTTCAGATGCAAAGCTCTTACAAGTGGAACATAGCTGATTGGCACAGAGTAACCAGAATGGTATTTTCTAGTTCCCCAAATGTAACTGAGGAGTAAATACTGGGTAGAATGCTAAATACTGGGAATAACCAAAGAGAATAACACTTCCAGTGGACATGGAAAAAGGCAAACCCTGGATCAATTTTGAAAAGGGCTAATCTAGTAGCAAAGATTAATTTTCTTTAAAAGCATGAGATAACCCTACAATGCTGTATCTTAAGATAGATTCTTACAGAGTAATTCAAGTACATGATAGCAGCTCTGCCTCTCATCATGTGACAGAAATATCACTTTATTTAGTAAAATTTTAAAAAATGAAGAAAATTTGAATCATATGTCTCACATTGTCAGTCGTACGTTGTGGTGTGCAGACAATATCTGGACCAAATATACTAATATGAATATACCCTACCTTTGTGTGACTAGATTTCTGTCTGATCTGTAATCTGATATGGAAAACCTACATTTTGTCATGAAATGAAAATAGTTCCATGACAGGGAAAAAGATTCACCATGAATCAAGGCTATTGGCTGTATGAATTGTTGAAAGTATGCTGTGCACCTTTCAGGTATGTGAAGAAAAATCTGGCTTCACTTAACTTAAATCCATCCTTGAAAATAAGTGCTGAAGTACTCTTACCAGACAAGTTAACATAAAAGATCATGTTTATCCTAATTTGAATGATTCTGTGGGAAACAAAAGCAGTTTTCATATTTTGCTTCTTTTCTGAAAGGTACAGAAGTGTTTGATCAGTTTGACTACAGAACATATGTTTGATTAATTATATATATATTCAGTCCTAAATTTTACACCATAGCACTCATAACAAGTTGTTTCAAATTATAATATCAATTTAAATTTCAAGGCTTTAGCTTTCAAAAACTATCTATTGTAATAGATGGAGAAGAGATTAAATCTACCATACAAATTAAGGTAAACAGGTTTCAGGAGGGTTGATTTTTCCCTGTCAATTTACCTGTTAGTTATTCCATCAATATTGAGTGATTAATTAGATAGTACATTTGTTTTTCTCTTACAGTGCCTTAGAGTGGTCACTAGAAACTTTCAAATGCTCTAAATGACTGCATGCATGTGCCAAAATGCCATTCCAGCAATTTCAATACATCAGGTATTTTTCATAGTGAATACAGAGGAATATAAATGAATACTGCAGATGAAATGCACACAATTCAAAGCCTGAACTATGTGTGATTAGAAAACAAAAATTCTTCTGGAGTTCTTCAACATGAATCTCAGACTAATATTTTAGGCTAATCTGAGCTATGTCAAAATTATAGAAATTTCATTATTGAACAGGAACTAAAAATAAGAGCACATAAAAGCTGACACTCAGCAAAACTTTTAAGATCTTCTTCTGTTCACTTCTCTCTCTAGCACTTCCTTAGCAGCCAGTGGCTTGGACTCAGGATTAGCAGCTCTGAGTAGCTGGAAATCAGAATTCATAACCTAGATTTGAAGTGCAAAAGCTTTCAAAAATATGGCATTAGCAAGAAAATATTCACTCTGACAAAATTACTATACAATCTTGTTTATTAACAAGCTACTTAGATCACAGTTTCTGCTTAACAGAATCAGTGACACTGCTAAAGATGATGTCCTTGTTATTGCCAGTTACAAGAATATATCTGGCATATACTAAGTAGTTTAACATGCCCAAATTAATGCACATTAACTGTAATTGTTGCATTGAATTTTAATGACTATATTCAAGGCTGTGTTCCTCCCACAGCTATGATTGCTGGCCAAGAGTTAAGAGCAGAGGTTCCACTTCCTCCCAAGTCAGAAGCTGTAATAAAAGGAAATGGAACAACATCAATCTACTTTTCCTGACAGAGATTGTTAAGCACCTGGTAAATGCAGTCACATAGTCTTGCTTCAGTTTCAAGATTATAATCTTGTTGGAGAAATTAATTGCTAGGAAGAACAATTTTTATCTCTAGGCTGATAATTCAAACACAGTCAAGGTCAACAGAGTCACAGCTGATCAAGAGCATTTCTCTGACCAAAGCTTCAGCAGACAACTTTTGTAGAGAAAGCTGTCTGTGAAAAATTACTCTTTCCACCCCCAGACCTTGCCACCATTGGAAAAGGCAGGGGAAGGACCATCTGAGAACATGGACAGCCCTTCTCTTAGTGGGGGATCTCTAATGTCTTTGATGGCTTTGTGAGGTCCAGTAATCCATGGGGAATTATACCTCTGCTGCTTATGATATACCTCCTTACCTTCTGATCTAGTACATTTTGTCAATAAAACATTCACAAGATTTCAGATCTCAAGAGAATTTCAGATCCCTTAGTTAAATTATTAATACAGTCTGTACATCTCTCTGAAGTGTAGAGGAAAGGAACTGTGCTTAAAGAATTTTTTTTCATTTAGTGGCATCAATGGAGAAGTAATTTCTACACTTTCTGCCTCAGTATTTTTGCAAAAACATTTCGACATCTGCCTTCAAGCCTTTCCCTCATCTCTGCAGCAACAGTCTTGACTGTGTAAAAGCTGCTGGTGACCTGTAATGGCTCTAAATGGTTCATTGTGATCAGATCTCACTGGGAATGCCTTTATTTTCTTCTCAGTTATGCACTGCAGTGTTTATTAGCTTATTCCAGGACTGTAAAGACTCCACTTGTACACATGTAGGATAAGCAGAATGACACAACCTACATGGAACATGTAGGTAAACAATAATGGTAACACCATGGCACAATTCAGATTCAGACTGAAGTTAGCATGCACTCCGTGATCCCATTTCTCTTTATAATAAAAATAAATCCCATTAAGTACCCAAAGGTCATCATGACATGGTTAATCCTTACTTGGTAAAAGACAGTCAAACCATGTTTCCTTCACAAAAAGATAGTATGTCCAAATTTTTAAAACCTATAATGCTTTGAGAGTTTCTTTCTGGTACTTGCATTCTAGTATTTGAGTTTTTAGGATTCCTTTCCACTAACTCTTATTTATAGTCAAACAAAACCAGCACACAGCATTTTTGTTTCATAAATAATGAAAAATGATGTTCCCTAATATTTTGCTTTGTGAATAGGAACAATAAGTAACCCACACATTATTTCAAGGCTGGGGTTAGAATACTGAGGATAAAGAGGACTTTAATATTCACAGTTTGTGTTTTTTACCATAAACAGTATATCTCTGATCTCCCAGCTTTGCAACACCATCCATAATCTCAGAATAATATTTTACACATAGAGCAACCATATACAACATGGTTATCATCACAAGGAAAACTGAACTTTAAGGAATTTTATTTTATTTTAGATTAAGAAAAACTTGAAAACAAATAAGTGTTTTATAAAATGCTATAAATAGTATCTCTCCTCCCTATGACAGAAGTAAATAAAGGTGCAAAACACAGAAGAGCAAGACAACATTGACAAAGACAATTCTTCACACTCACTGTAATCAAACATATTTGTTTCTATATTATTTATTCTTCCTCTTGTGAAGGCTTTAATATTTATTTCATATATTGTGTGCCATCTCACACCATTTTGTAAAGTAGGATAGCATCATAGCTGATTTCAAACTCTATATTTAATCCACCCTTGAGAAGTAAAACACAGCCCTTTAAAAACCATTTTAGGCTAACTGTCCCTGTTGTAGAGACTATATGGAAGTAAAGAAAATTAACTTCAAAAATTGAATGCTGTATACAGGACTCATTTTTATGCTTTCTCTTCTGTTGGCAATTGTGATCATAACAGGCTTAAGAACTCCATCAGGATATATTTTTTCCTTTCTAAGCCTTTGGAGCACTATCTATTTGTAGATATCATATATTACCTCTGTGTGGGGCTTGCAGATGAAATCTATTCCAGGAGTAGTCCTTGTTGGGAGATTTCCAGAAAGCCATCTGTTCCCAATGGAGCATCTTGTCTGCCTTCCCAAGCAATTAGAAAGCAGCAGATGAAGATGCAAGGCATTAAAAGGGAGAAGGACATGAAAGAATAGAAAATTATGTCAGAAAATCTTGTGTGTATGAAGCAATGTGATAATAAACTGTTAAAAACAGAGAGGCTGTAGCTACCTGAAACAAAGGATTTTTCTTTTTTTGTAAACTCTCTGTAATAAAACACAGGTCCTGTAACACACTCACTCCCCACCAGTCATCAGAACTTAACTAAGTTCCTCACTGCCATTATTTTCTGATTAATCAAAATGAAAAAGATAGACACACATATTGTACTTCATGGAGAAAACAATGGCTGTCACACACTCATGAAAAAAAGTCCATAAAAATATATTTTATTTTGTAGTTTTAGTCTTTTTAATTCTCTGATTCTGATACAATTATGTTTTATTTGAAAAATTAAGAAATAGATTGATACTAACATACATATGATTCCAATCAGTAGCCTATGATAGATCACAGTGGAATAAAGTCTTAAACTATAATTTAAGATATTCACTTTCTTTTAGTGAATATATAAAAACACAAAGGGAGAAAGTGTCAAACTATATTTCTCTCTAAAAGATGTGGATGTGGTCTAATCCTAATCATTTGTGATCCTTCTACACATAGCAGAAAGAAATCAACGTCTCCAGAATGTTTATACCTTGTTATGTTTGATGTTTTTCTTAGCAGGAGTATTTTCCAGAAGTGTCTGCACCTGGGGGAGCCAATATAACTACCTGAGACTACACTACTTGCATTTGGGCAGTTCTCATTAAATAAGCTGAATATTTTGCCTATCAGTTTAAAACCTAATTTTAACATGTAATTTTATTGATTCTTTTTTTTGTGTGTGTGTGTGTGTGTTTCTGAAAATTAGATACCAAATGTAAAGAAAAGTCTTAACAAAAACATGGCATTTTAACTTCATGTATTATCTTATCCCAGGTCTTTGATAGAGAAGGAAATGATTCTGAGAAAAAAATAACATGTAATTTCTTCAGGAAGCTTAGAAATTAAGTCAAAAGCAGCAGATCGAAGTAGAATAGCTAAAAAACAAAAGCTCAGTTTGAATCAAAATTCTTTTCATTGATCTGTATTAGCTTCTCTAACTAATATAGATATGGATATAGAAATATCTTGAATTTATTACAGTGGTGAATACTATTGGGAATTGTGTCATTGTGGGAAAATTTCTCAGCTATAAAATGAGTTAAAAATGAACAATTTCTCAACAATTCAACTAACTAAAAAATTTGAGTAACTAATATTGGTAAAATTCACTTATGTCTGGATATATTAGTAGATAGGTTTACATCTTACTTATTTCATGACTGTATAGGGAATAAATTTCTTTTTGAATCTCCTTTTCTAAATTAAGGATGTTGAAGACCTGAAGAAAATAACTTTACTGAAGTGACATCAAGACCATTCCAATTAAATTACACTGAAGAATAAGCAGAAAAATAGGTCAAGATTCCTATATGAAAGGATAAATAGGAGAAATTAAGAGATCTAATGAGTGAAGTCAACTCTTGCAGAAATTAGAAACTAAAATGTGAAGGTGACTTCTTTCAATAGGATTTATCTAAACTTCAGAAATTTTTAAGGATGGAAATAATTCAAAATAAGATTCAAAACCAATGGGGAAGTTTCCATTTATAACTGAAATGAAAAATCACATAGGAATAATAAAAGTCATTTGGGAATAATAAAACTCATTTAGGAATAATAAGACTCATTTAGGAATAGCAAGACTCTATAACGAGTGGAAAAATCATGAAAGATACATCTTGAAGAACAGGAAATTTAAGAATAAAGTCCAAAACTCTTGCCAGTGCTCTAATTCAGTTTGTCTTTGCAAAGGAAGTTAAACCAAATAATGCAAAGATTCTCAGCCTTATTAGCAGAAAAAAAAGAAACAAACTTTTGAGGAAGGGGGGAAAGAAATTAGTTTCAAGTTTGTTTTTTTTTTTTCTTTTTAGACTAAGATGGCTGTTTGACATAGAGGTACTGTAATGCAGATTCCAGGCTACATGGATTTTCTTGCTTGTAGGAGGGTGGCTGCTCCCAGTACTGATAAGGAAGCTGTAAATACCCTTGCAAAAGGCCCTTGTATGATCTCAACCAGAAAGCCCTAATCTCTTGTACTTGGTAAGCAGAAAGAACAGAGGATGGTGGTTGACGAGACAGAAAACTCATTTTACAGAAGACACTAAAGACCTTGAATTTATTTCAAAAATAAAGGAAGACTGAGAGCATCAAAAGGTCACTGGGAACCCCACCTTTTGTCCTATCTTTATTTAGCACTAGCACTGTTTTCCTTCTTTCTGACTCTCTTCAACCCAAGATTCTTGTACACATGTTTATCCAGAGGGGCTTTAAAAGGATGAGGGGATGGATGTGTGTTTGTGCTCAGGACATGGCAGCATCTAGTGGTGGGTGCACAAACCAGGAGCACAGGCTCTGTCCCTCCCAAGGCCAGAGGATGGCCCTAACTCAGTTTCTCTTTCCCCTGGGTGGGTGATTCCCACCTGGTCTATGTGAAAGGTGCCATCCATGGGGCAGAAGCTCCCAACAGGGCACACACCTCTGGCTGTGCCAACGTGGCCCAAGGGGAGTGCCCAAGGAACTTGCCTGGTAAGTCAGAATAATTCTTCAGCATTAGGTGGAAAGTTAAAATCTGACTTGCCTTTTGAGACTTGTGTTTTAAACATAGCATTTAAGAATGCTGGACCTCACTCCTATGTAACCAGAAAGCTTCACAAGGATTTTTGTAGAGGGAAGTCAATGAACATTGACCTGACAGAGAATTCTTAAAATTCCTAAAAGATTTTGCCATTGACCACACTAAAGAATCTTTTAAAAATTTAAGCTGTCATGGGATCAGAGGAAAGGTGTTCTTGTACAATTATTAAGTGATTAATAATTAGGAAACAAAAGGTACAAATCAATGGAGGGAGATTATCAAATAAGTCTCCCAGAATCTCTTCTAGGACATGAATTGTTCAACATCTTTGTAAATTATCAGAAAATTATGTGAAATAATGAAGTGACAAATATTCCTTATGAAACACAATTATTCCTGACAGTGAAGAATTGTAGAATGATCTAATGATGTTAAGTGACTGAACAATAAAAATGCATATAAAATTAATTGCCAATAAAGTCAAAGTAAGGTATGTGGCAGCTCTCCCCTGACATTTAATTATATTTGAGGAATACTGGAATCTAAGGTATCCATTGCTATGCAGGAAAGTGATCTTAATAAGTGTATGTCCATGGTTCCCTGAAACGTTCTGCTTAGGAGCATGTGACACTGGCAAAGTCTTAGATTATGAAGAAAATAGTAAGAACAAGAAAGAAACTGGATAAATATCTATTACATGCTGATGGGGGTTACAATAAGCTATCTTGGGTCCAATGTGTAGTTATAGTGATCCCATCAGTGAGATGACAAAATGGGTTGAACTTACTTTGGCATCTATTGGAGGGAAGATGAAAACTGATCTGCTTGGAAAATAAGTGCTTGGTATAGGATCTATCCTGCTGACTGTCTGTAGATGGGCTCTCTCTACTATCTACAGGTCAGTGTCTATTTGATTGGCTTCTATGAAATAGGAAAAAATATGTAAGAGTGTTCTAGGGAATTACTGTCCACTATAATTTTCAAAAGAAGAATGGAGATGACCAGGACCTTTAAAACAAACAAAATAAGTAGTTTTCCTTACAGTACCTAATTACTTTGTGGAATTCATTGCTACAGGATGTTGTGGAAGCTAAAATTATCACTGGATTCACAAAGGACTAAATGGATTCATAGCAGAGGGGCTATTAATCACAGTGGTCTGTATGTTGTTTCCAATTCAAACTTAAAATGCTGGTCACCAGAAACAAAAATATTTGAGAAGTAGGATCAGTCTATACGTGCCCCTTATATTGTCTCTCTACATCCCCTCTTTCTGGGCATCTTTTGTTCATCTCATCAAAAAGAAGATATTTTTATATCTTTTTCCTTGGACTTTTTCCTTACTATTTCCAGGATTTTATGTTTTGGTAGATTAAACTGTGAAGAAAGAAGACTTTCAAAGCCAAGGCTCAGCTAATTCTATAAAAAATGAGCAGCACTAGTCACAAACTATGATTAGGCAGGAAAAGAGCAGAAAACTGATGAATGAGCAGAAGAATAAAATTCTAGGATGTCTTTCAGGGTAGAATAGTGAAAGAGAATTTCTAAATTTGGTTCAAAATGAAGAAATAAACTATTTATGAATAGACTATAGCAACATGTTTTCTTATGATGGTGGTGATTCACAGCAAGGTTTCTTCTAGTCCTATGTCCTAAACAGAAACCTGAACCTTTTGAGACAGCCCATCACTAATTGAAATACAGAGCTGTGTGCACGAAGCTGAGCTCAGTTGCTGTAAGCTCCACCTTGAAGTTGTATTAACATTTAATGGTTAAAAGAAAGCTAATAAAACTGGAGGGAAGCTGAGATGGCTAAGTCATGACTATTTTTATGATACATTATTACCAGAGAACAGAGAACAGAGAAGGCTATTTATGATACACAAAGGTTTCTCTCACCCTTTGCATGTGTTTTTGGACTATCTAAACCAATTCACACTATAGGGAATAATTTTGTTCTTGGCCATATCTTTGCAATAACAAAGTGATACTAGTACCACTGGGAACAAATCTGTACCATCTTGTGTTTCACTACCACATTTATTACATTTTTATGGGTAAATATGTGTAGTCAAATCCTAACTTAGAAGACTAAAGACTAAAGCTTTTAAGCCTGGCATAGGTGTGGTCAGTATGACTCCCCTTTCATAATCAATAGCTAACAAGAATACCAAGCTAAGTTATCCTAAGTGATCAGACAAAGCAGAAAAAGTAAGGAACATCCTGGAAACACTTTTCCAGTCTCTGCTACCATGGTTATGGAGTTCATGGCTAAATGTCAGTGCTGCAGGAGAAGCAGATTGCAGTACCCTGACATACTTTCAGCTGAGTTTACAGTGTGTCAGGATGTTCAGCTGTGTGAGAAAAGAGCAGGAGTGATTCAATATGATGGTATGATATTTTTTCCTGGTGTGTTTTTTGTATACACATAAACACACAGCCTGGAGGAGGCAGAGGAGCTGTGAAGAAGATAGAGCATCTGAGCCATTGCATTTCAGCCAGAGGAGCACATGCTCTGTGAGTCACTGCACAGCACTGCTGTGCCCTGGATAGGTGAGTGATGTCAAAATGTTACTCTTTCCTTTTTCAAAGAAAAAGGAATAGGGTGACATCACTGCTCTCTGTGTGTATATCACAGACATATCATCTTGCCATAGATTCCTTAATAAAAAGTTATTGACTAAGGGGTTCTTGAAATTTTAAATTGCTTTCAATTAAGCCCAGTGCATTATTTTGGTCATGATCTAATTTTTTTACACTATTCTTTGGTGACAAATTCCATCAAAAAGAAAAACAAACAAACAAACAAAAAAACACCCCCAAAATGTCCAAACTCCAAAATTTCCATCCTATTTAGTTATCTGGACTATCCGACATTAACATAAAGCTATGTGTCTCTATGTGTAGTGTAGAGTAACAGTAATTGCAAGGAAATAATGCCTTAGTATGAAACACAAGCATAAGCTTACTTTATTTATCTTAAATGACTTCAGAAACCCTCCTCAGAATATTGAATAAAAGAGTTTCACAATGGTTTTTCAAATTCAATTACTAATTATCAAAAAGAATGTATTGGGAAACTCCCATTTTTGCATTCCTGTGGTAATTTTAGCAATGACTTAAAAGGAACTGTAAGAATAAGAAAAACAAAAAACCACCCACCTTTTTTCAGCTGTCAAAAAACCAGATCTTATAATAGTTAATAACACAGTTTCCTCATTTCATCTCTTCCTCATCTGCTTTCTTCCTTTCTGCCCCTTCACTTGTTTCTCTGCCTGTCATTTTCCTTCCTCTGTTTCCCTCAAAACATGCAATTTCCTGCTCTTCTGCTGCATGAAAGTGTTCCTCTGCCACATGGTTACCCATGCAGAGACCCCCTTTCTCTAGGAACATCCTGCCTGTTTGTCTCATCACTGGCACCCCCTGACTGGGCATTTCCCTCAGCAGCTGTGCAGGTTTCAGTGTAGCTGCTGTGCCACTTTCACCAGAATGACTTCTCTGAAGTGAAATAGTGTCTGCCCCTTTCTCTTTTGTAGAGTTGTACTTCCCCACTGCCAAACTCATTGTGGGAATCATAGATTATTTCTTGTCTAAGGAATCAAATGCACTGTGAGATTTGCATCATTTTACATAATTATATGCAATACTTTAAGTGCTATTAGTCCAACTTAAAGTTTCCCTCTTCTATATAGCTATTTCAAGCAATCAAAACCAGGAGTCAACTCATGGTGGAAAAGCAAGCATTAATAAAAATCTCATTTTAGCTATAGCACTGATCCATGTGTGATGATATTTTTCTGTGGTTACTTTATCATTATAACCAATGGCAAATCCATGCAATTATTGCTTCCTAAACCAGAATATTCTTCAGTTTAATCAGAAGTATGTTGCCCATGGTTGAACATGGTACTACCAAACAGGACAGTCTAGGTCACTGCTGTTTGCTTAAATAAGTTGACTTCTTGTGTCTTACTTTCCTGGCCTTCATTTCTGATAACCTTGAAGGTGAAAAGTCCTTTTCTTTTGGTCCCAAGAAGAGGAAATCAATCCTAGATAAAATAGTAATTTTTGTACATTTTAAATTATTTTTGTCAAGTCTTCATTGTGAATAAAAACTCAGTCTTGAGGAAAATTGATAAAGAAAAATAAAAAAAAACAACCTGAAAAATCCATTTTTCCAGTTAAAGCAATCAATTAAAAAACCCCCAACTTTAATATTATAACATAAAACCACAACATGTCAGGTTGTTTCACAAGGATGTCAAATCATTGCTTCTGCACTGAAGTTAATTATGGCTTATATCCTACATATAACTGTGTGCTTTTCATTGTTTTAATTTTTTAACCACAGCTGTTTCCTTACACCCTGTTTATCTGTTTCACCTTGAATTCGGAGCCCCTTGAATGCAGTTACACAAGTTGTCCTCTCTCATTTAATTTCCTAACCTAAAGCCAGAAGACAGAGAAAAAATTAAAAGGAAGGAACCAGCACAACAACAAAGTAATAGAGACCTCTAAAGCAGCCTTCAGTCTAACCTTGTATCACTTCACCCTTTTGCTCTAGTTCCCAAATACCTCTGGTCACAAGTGACTCCAGCAGCTCAAGTTTCCCTGAACCTTTCACAGGGAATGTGTCTGACTTGCACTCCAATATGGCTTCAATGTTTAAACATGCTTCTGCCACTGTTGTTACCTTCCACTTCTCTGAAAGCACTAGCTGCCACACAAAATGAAGTTTAGCAGTGTCAGATTTCAAATTTCAGAATTTCAGATTTTGAACCATGAATACTTACAAGTGGATTCATAAAGTCAAGTTACAGGGAAAATGTGTTACTACAAAATTCATCCCAAATATCTGACAGATTGAGATGCCTATTGCTAGCTATTGTCTACAAAAGAAGTGTGAATTTATTCAATTTAAGTGGAAGTCCAGCTCCTACTCCTGGATCATAAGTGATAATTTTGGAAACCTATTCCATGCATCTCATACTCAGTAAATATTCTTTGTGGGGAAGATATCTGTCATGGTTTGACCAACACACCACCTCTGCTTTTTTTTGTTTGTTTGTTTGTTTTGGTTGGGTTTGGTTTGGGTTTGGGTTTTTTGTTTTTTCCCCAATACATTTCTAATGTTTTTGTTGTTGTTTTTGGTGGACAGTGCTGACAGATCAAATGTGATTCCTGGCAGTTATTCTCCCTTTCTTTAGTGGATCACTAAGCACCATACCTCAGCATCAATTACAGACTCATTTGGTCTTCTACCACCGATTGAATGTGATATTTGAGCTAAAATCTACTAGACTGGCACACTGGCTCGATCCTGCCTAAGGTTACTGCTGTGCCAATTGTCAGAAGATTTTTTTTTTTTTTCAGTTATTACATTTGAATCTCTTAAGTAAAATCAGGCTATATATTTCTTGTTTCAGATATTGAATTGATACCTACTATACAATTGTGTGATCAGGCAGAACTATGAGTGAGAACCTTCCCTCCATGAATTTTTGTTTTTACTATAATTAAATTAAAAGGTTTTTTTGGTTGTTTTTTTTTTTTGTTTTTTTTTTGTTTTTTTTTTCTGTGTGTATTGGTGGGAAGAGGGGAGAATTTCACACATATGTGAGGGTACTTCAGTGGCACTGAAGTTCTTATTTCCTCATTTGGCTACAAATGGAATAGCTAGACATACTTATATTAAAAAATCCACACTCAGGTTTATATAATTCTTAGAATCAGAAAAAACACGACTGCATTTCAGAGAAGATTGTCACAGTAATCTGTCTGAGCTTTTGTGTTTGACAAAGCAAAAATCTCCATTTAATAATTTCATTATCAAGCCCATGTGTTCTCTTTGAAGTTCCTCAGAAATATTAAAGCCTTGTTCAGCCATTGTGGGACACAATAAAATTGTAAGTATATTGACAGTACTGAATACAGTATCCATCAAATCTTCCATAGCATTTGAGGGAATGATGGGATTGGTAAATTGGATGCAGTATCTCTGGAAGTCCAGAATGTAATCTCATAATAAACCATCTGGTCTCAGTATGACAAACAGCAGTGTAACACATTGTCAGTATTTATGGATTAATAATAATAATAATAATAATAATAATGATCTGTTTCTATAGTGTTTCCAGTGGATAGCAGCTGATCATGCTTACTGCCTCCAGGGAAGCAATGCCAAATAGAAACAAATCTAACCAGCTGTGGGGCTATTTTTGAAAAGCTAAAGAATTCAGTTGGTTGCTCTCTATTCCCTTTAAAGGTGGTGAAGCAGTATCTCAAAGCTATCCATACATCTTTCATACAAAAGGGTTTGATTTGTTTTTCAGATGTTTGAGGGAGCTGCAGGAGCACAGCATCGCACGGAATACCCGTGCCCGTGTGTGATGCACACGAGCACTGCCCCGTGTCTGCTGCCTGCAGCCCAAGGCCCCTCTGCCCGTCACCTCTCCCTCTGAAGGGAGTGGCAGCGTCAGAGCTGTGCCCCAATGTCACAGTGCAAGGCCCAGCCGTGCCACACACGGGCTCCAAGGCCGCCTTGTGCCTCGGCTCTTACGTGGATGGGAACGCAGCCCCGCCAGCCCAAGGCCTCCTCCTGCCAAAACTCTTACACTGCACTTGGAAAGCAGTTACAAGGCCCTCGCTTCTGCCAAGGAGATCTAAATGGGGATGAGTGAAGAAACTTGGGAAGGGTGTGATTTTGAGTGTCTTGCTCAAACATGCTGTAAAACCAGTCTTCAGAAAAAGGAGAAATGCCATAAAAATGTTTTGCTGTATAAGACTTGGCAGGTTTTCCTCAGATCCCCCAGCAGCCTTTTTCTCCCCCTTTTTCCCTCTGGCAGTGAGCCTTAAAAAGATCTCAAAGAGGTTTATATGCTGACCAAAGAAACTCTTTCTATAAACAAGCAAATAAGGGTTTATATTAAATGTATGTTGTTTATCATTGCCATTGTTGCAGTATATTAAGATAACAGGCGAGACGAAACATTGACAGCTCCTAAAGCCACTGAATAAACCTAAGCCTGCACGTAAGTTGCTGCTTGAGGCTCCTTAAAACTACTGCCTTGGTTTTCCTCCTGCCTATGCTTGTTGATTTCTATCAAAACGGGTTAGAAAGCAACTCATCTTGCCTATATAATTCCATGCACACTTCCTCTCACCTCCAAACGGGAAGGTCAGTTTCTGGACAAACTTTGTTTCTACAGCTTTGAAAGAGTCTGCTGTGTTTCACTCTGTTTTGAGTGGTGTAATTATCAGTAATTATTGGGAAATGAGCAGAAGTCAGAGGCAATTCCAGAGCCACCCAGAATAAACTGTGCATTGTTGCAGGACTGCAGCATGGCTGTTTTACAGAATTAACATTCTGAAATAGTTGGAAGTGACAGCTTCCTTTCCAGGGAGGGAAGAGGGCAAAGAGCTAAGCTTCTGCTTTAAGGTTAATCTTTACATTCAGGAAGAATTTTGAGTTGGAGACCATAGGGGCATGGAACAGATCCCTGTGTAGCTCACTTTTCCTTTTAAGTGAATTATCTTGGGTAGGGGCTTTCTCCGTGCCCAGAGAAAGACTTCAAATGTCAGTACAGGTGGAAAAACTTTTTTAAAGACATGTTAAGGCAATCAATGATATTTTCTCTACGGAACACTGAATCATAAGGAAAATTACAAATAATTATATTATTCAGTTTTAAATGATAGCCTTTGAAAGATGAGGATCTTAGAATAACTGATTTAGTCACATTTTAAAATAGTCCTAATGCCCTTTTCTTTTCAAGCAAATTAATAAATAAATGTCATGTTGCATGAGTTCAATTAACTGTGAGATAATGAGGACTGTAGAGCAGAGACCTTGATGGGTCACTGATTGCTAATGGACTACAGATTCTTGTAGGTCATGAGTTCATTGCCAAGCTGTGTTTAAAGATTTGTCTTTTTACCTTTTTATTTATTTATTTCCTTAAAAAACCTGCTTAATTGCAAAACAAAAGTGTCCTCATGATCTGAATGTAGATACTAGTGTCCACATCTAGACTGTGATGGATAATGGTTGTGGAGCCTCAAAAGAGAGCCACATTTCTCAGAATATTTGGCAGAACAAAATTCCTCTGCCATGAGGATCCATCCCAGGTCAGCAGTACCCCCTGATGGCAGTGACTGAACAGTTCTGGAGATGCTGTGGGTACAAAGTGGATACTGGAAGGGATCTGTGGAAGGTTGCACTGGTTTCTTCCTTTGTTGCCATTTTTTCCACTGTTTCCCCAATGCTGACTCTGACACCTGACTCAATAATTTAATTCCGTGGTGGCAGATGCGAATGAAGCAGGACAGATATTTGGATCTTGTGTCAGTGTGACCATGGAGGAGATGGCTAGGTTACTGCTACTGAATGAATTCTAATTTCCACATGCAAGGCTGCTACCTCTCATCTACCCACAAAAAAACCACATAGATGACAGAGAAGAGAACGACAAATGTGCAAAGTATGGAGATGTCTATCCAGGTGTGCACGTGGATGCCTCAGGCTACAGGAAGCAGCTTTAGAGCAGCACAGCATTGGCTTGTGGAGCAGATGCCCAGACTGGGATGAGGAGAGAGCAGAAGAGCAGAGGTGAAGAATTAATGACA
This sequence comes from Aegithalos caudatus, assembly GCA_013389925.1. NCBI lineage: Eukaryota > Metazoa > Chordata > Aves > Passeriformes > Aegithalidae > Aegithalos > Aegithalos caudatus. Next base: position 251,393 of record WEIU01005258.1, on the reverse strand, counting down.
AGAAAGAAACTTAATCCTTTTTCCATCCATTAATCTCTAGCAATATCAACTGTACAGATTGTTCACAACTGCCTGACACATTCAGCTCTTACAGACAGCAGTGCTCCTGGGGTTTGGTGCACAAGTAAAGGTATAGAAAGGTTTAACAGTCTGGAGCTGGTTTTGCTGTTCTCACACTGTTAGATATGCATAAAACCAACTGCCTGGCCTAAATGAATCCCAATTGTAGTCAAGTCCATTTCCTGATGTCTGTCTGAATAAAAGTCTATTTCCCTTTAGAAGTTCATACGTTAAAATTCAAAACCTATTTGTTCATATGGAAAAGAAGAATATGCATAATTGAAAAAGTCCATTAAAAGTGCAGAGAGGAAACAAAGGATGTGAATTTGGTGATATGAAAGTGAGTTATTAATATCATGTGTTAGTGCCAGACATGATACAGACAGACACTGACCCAACCATGCAGGTCTGAGAGTCTTTAGAAATGATATCTTCCACTTTTCCAACTCCAATCTTAAGCTATCCTGGCTCTGGAAGCAGTCAACGGTGCTAAATTGCCAGAGATTGTAATGAGAACATTAAAGAGAAGAATGCCTTAGTGAACATTTGTCCTTAGGATTACAGGGAATACCATTCCACTTCCACTTGCAGAATTTATTTTTCTCCTTTGAATGGATGTAAGTGCATGACAATACATCCTACTGACCCTGCAAACAGCAGGAAAGCAAAACAACATACAAAAATACTAATTCTGCTTGTCATGTGTGCCAGATTCCCTTTACCGACACAATTTTGTAATTAAAACTTTAATATGTATTTATGACTTAAAGTACAGAAAAGCTTCATTGAACTTTATTTCTGCATTACCATAAAATACATTTTTCATTTCTCAATTGCTCTGCCCTTCTTTCTCCACTCAAAATACAAAAAGAGTTGACAAAAGCAGCCAAATCTTGCACCAGAGCATAAACTTTGCTTTCATAATGTCTTCTGTCCTACTAAGCATCTGCGTTGTGATGCACTTACTTCAAGTTTTACTGGGAATATTCTGTAGAATAATATTTGGCTTTGGCCAAAGATGTAATTTCATTTCAGCATTATGGAGTTGTATGGCTCACAAAGCAGGAGTTACCTGGATTCAACATATAGAAGTTAATTGCATTAATGTACTGACAGCACTGGTCATTGAAAATTTCTCCTAAATGACTGTTCAGCTCAAAAGAAATACAGCTGAAATTTTCTTTCAGTTGAAAATATGTCAAGATGTTATTTTGGAAAGAAACTCCTGACACAGCTTCACTGCTTGTAAAATTAGTGTCACTGCACTTGTCAAAATTTCCCCTATAAATCTGAGCTGTGAGACCTTGAGCAACATGTGAATAGGATAAAATGCTGTGTGGAACAAAATGATAATATTTCAGTCATATCTGGTTTTGAAATAGTATTTTAAGTGCAGATATACTTCCAGATATACAAGTAAGAGGGATGAAGGCACCTTGGACTGTGAAGAGATGTTTGTTCTCTGTTCCAGAAGCAACTAAACATTAAAATATTTAATGTTTAACATTTAATACACTTTAGTTGCAACTCGATCAACACAAATGTTAATAAAATAAAAGAACCAGGCCCCCTCCCCCAAGCCAAACCAGAATGGTATACATAATTTATAAAGGCTTTAAAATGAGAAAAATTAGATTGTCATGAACCAGACTAAGGTATTTGTGACTGTGGTACATTGAAATGTGAGAAATTTGATTTATATTTGTGTTTCTCTGAGCTACAATTATGTTACCCCTCATAGTTTCTAAGTTTACTTTCATGTACAGTTTTTAGAACTGCATATATCTAGAATGAGGGATAGAATTCTGCTGAGATATTTACTAAACCATTTCCTAAATCTCCACAAGCAATGAGAAGTACAAATGGAGGAAAGTTCACGTAGTTCAAAAACTTTCCTGAAATCATACTTTTCCAGAGTGGCATTATATGAACACATTTTTAAATATCTGATTAGACGGATAGGCAAGTGTTAGACTCTAAATACAAAAGGTTAGCATTCATAGGCCAGATGAATTTTCTCCTGTGTGAATACTAAATCTGTGTTTACCCCTTTTGGCAGCAAGATCAGAGGAAAGGTGGTCTTCAGTCAAAAGCTTTTCCCTCAGGGCATAGTCCTAGAATTGTGATGTGGCAATAATTTTCTAATTGCTACTAACTGCTCCTTAAGGGCTGAATTGTAATGGAAGCCTTTGCCTTTTCTTTAACATGAATCAGCTTAATCAGAACTTTTACTCCTGGTGGGGAGTTTAAGACCAGGATTTTAGGTTTAAAGACCTTTTTTCCTGGAAACCCTTGGTCTGGAATGCTTGTGTGTTTAAAATGAAAGGAGGCTGCTAAAAGCGTTTTCAAAGTCTTAACATTCCTCTTACAAACTGCATTTACAATAAATTCTTAGAAATTCATTATGCTTACAATAAACCTTTAGCTTGAAGCAAATTGTTCTATAATTATCTGTATCAGGGTTTGTGTGTTGTCCTCCAAAGCATCTGTTCATGGGCATTGCCCAAGGAGATGCTGTTAAGGACTGCAGATCTGACCCTGGATGCAAGTCCCGGGATAGCCAACCAGCTGGGAAACAGCGGCAGATGGAGGTCTGCTCCAGCCTTCCTCCTCTCTCACAGAGTTAGTCACCACACTGGGCCAGGTTAGCCCTGGATTTGTCCAGCTGAGTCTGGGAAAACTCTAAAGACAAAGAAGCTACTCTCTGGGTCGTCTGTTCCTTGCTGCCATACTCGCCAAGTGAACAAGTTTTTCCTGATGGACAGCCTGGCCCTCTCAAACTGCAGAATGTAGATCTTGTGTCCTCTTTTATCAATTCCTGCCACCAAGAAAAGTTCAGCTCCATCACATTTGCAGCTCCAGATTGGAGAGGCTTGGGTTGGGTTGCCTCAGTTTCCATTTTTGACAGACTTAAGGAGACAAACATCTTCAAATTTTGCTCACAGGTCCTCAAACATAGTAGTGGCCATTTGGCTTCTGGACCATGTAATTTCTGAACAACCTTTTTGAACTAGGTGCCCCATAACACACATTCCAAGAGCAGCCTCAGCACTCACTACTGGGGGTACTGCCTTCTCTTCATCACCTAGCCACTGCACTCCTCCAGCTGTAGCCAAATAAGCAGTTTGCCTTATTATAGAGCACATTGTTGGCTATATCCAGTGTGCCATTTTCTGTAACCCCAGAGTCATTCTCAGCAGGGCCAATATTCCTGGCCTGTACTGATGCAGGTGGTTATCCTCCTCTTTGTTGATGGTCCTGACCCATTTCTATGCTCTGAGCAAGGATTATTTCCTTAATCTCTATTTCCCATGCAAAATAGGTATTTGCTACTGCGGCATTTTTGTGGATGCTTTTTAAAATTTTTTGATGTCAAAATTCTTACAGAGAAATTGGTGCAAAGAAAGTAAGTGTGGTCTTTCTGTCACATTAGACTTTAAAATACATATCAGAGTTATATTGTGAAAGTTTCCAGAGAAGTAGAGTTAATGTTTAGATTTATTAAAAGGTTCCCACCTTCCCAAGAAAGAGCTACATCATTACACTGAGCTGGAGCTGAGCTTGATCAAATTTTAGGAAGGCAGCAGAAGGGACATGTTTCCACCTCTATTTTGTTCTCCTGTGTAGCTGGTGGTTGTAATTGGCAAAAAAAAAAAAAATTATAATCAATCAACACAATTATAATTTATAATACAATAAATAATTGTGTTGATTCCCAGAATTCATATACTCTGTTAGGAACAATCATTGTTTTCATTCACTAAATGTAAATTTTCATATTTTATTTTGTAATCTAATGATTACATATTCCCTGAGAAAAAAAAAAATTGCAATAATAAATAAAACTTTCACTTTCTTCAACATGAGTTTGTGTGCTTAGATACAATATAAAGTAAAACAAAACAAGACCTTTCAAATGTAAAGGTTCCTATTGATGAAATCAGGAACATTAAAATAACCACTTAACAGGTATTGTTGACTGCATTTTACAGTATTTCACACACTACATAATAACACTACATAATAACAATACAATCATCAAGACTGAGTTACTCTTTCCATAAACTCTATTTTAGCAGCTCTGCACTGTTATCATTGCATGGATGTCAAGCTTATAGCCTTATTTTGAAATGTTTTCTCATCAGGAAGTTTCAGTAGTATTAGAAAAGCTTTTACAGAGGAAAGCATAAAGGACTTGCAATAGCTAGCAAGCATGACATCATTAAAAAGCAATGAATGTTAGGAATATTCCTGTTCTAATCCAGGCCACACATCCTGCTGCCCTGGAAGACTGCCAAGCTCAACATCCTTTTAGGGTTACAGGGCAGGCTTCGGCCTTTCACAGTTTGCTTTAGAAATCTCTGCATGTGGAATATTCACTGGCAGGCATTACAATAAAATCTAAAATTACTCCATCAGAGAGCTGGTGTTCCACCCTTCCTGCATTCTTCCCTGACAGTGAAATTGCCCAAAAAGAGCTCTATTGCATTTCATAGATTTCTCTGATGGACTGTGTACAGAGGTGATGGGGGATGATTTTGCACAGAGGTTCAACAGCACGTTCCACTTGAGAAAAAAAAAAAATATTTAGACAGCTTAAAAATACGTTGTGATAATATTCTTTTTAGTTCCACTGTATGAATTCATTAGGGTTCAATTCTATAGGCTTTTATCTGTATTTTCAGTGAATGTTTTAGATGACCAGAGGAAAAATGATTAGAACTTTCCTTTACACAGCATAGCTATACACAACTATACAGAGCATTGCTCTCTGGGGCCAGGCACTCTGCCATGCTAAATCCTTTTCCACCATTCCTTTGGGGAAAAAGGGAACAGAAAACTGCAGCAAAATGAAGAGTAAAAGGCTCCTGAAGTAGTGATGCTACTTAGCTGACAAAAAATGAGAAGCATAAGTGATTTCAGGATGCTGCTGTATAATTCCCAGTTAATGTCCTCAGCAGCATCCATAGGAGACAGTCTTACTGTCTAAACTTACCCAGTTTAGACAATGAAGTAAGATTATAGTGGGGACACAAACTCTGTTGTTTTTATGAGGATTTAAGGTGCTTAGGGAGTAACTTAGGGAAAATATTATTTTTTTGACCAACTAGTGGAAAGAGACTCAGGTTTCTGCAGCCCTCACAATGAGCTTTTGTCTCTCTAAACATGGATAGTAGCTATTGCTTGGCTTTCTCAATGAACAGAACAAGAAATATATGTATTTCTGTTAAAGTTTTCATTAGTGGCCTTAAATTCAGGTGTGTTACAGGTGCTTCAGCCAGCTGATTTTATAATATCCCATTCTTCCTAGGCTTCTAAAACCACCAGTGAACTTTCCCTTATAAAGTATTCAAATTTTAATTCCGTTCTGAATCCCCCAATAATATCAATCATGTCTGAAAAACGTGGGAATTAAGAGAAGGGGGTTACTGTCTTATTGTAGCACTTTTAATGATGTGTATTTTGGAAAAAGCCTTCATTAATAAATTCCTAACCTTCATGCCGTATTCCTGCACCAGCTGAACCAACATTTACTAACTCAATGCATAAGGTTATGCAGCCAGTGAACAGGTGAAATTATCCAGTTAAATATAACTACTCCCTCTTTTTCCACAGAATGACCTATGATCTATTTTACTACCATGGTATCATAAAGGGTTAGGTCACCACAGATCAGTAGTTATGAAGTACAGCACAGTTTCTTAAGCTGTCTTTGACTCAAAAATTAGAATATTTTGAAATTACACACAGAGGCACATAAATTAGGTGTCCAAAATACAGATGAATGAAATTCCTTAGTTACTACAATTTCATTTTATTTTAAAGAGTAATTAGTAATTACACTTAGACTGAAATATGTTACAGGATATCATACAGAAAACAACATTTTATGCTCAGAATTGTTTATTAAGTGTTTAGTTACAAAGACCAGTATGAAAAGGTATGTTTAGAAAAACTCTACAGCGTTTTTATGTCAAAATCAGTCCCCATAAACTGGATAATTATCTGGAAGAAAAGAAGTTATCCAAAAATAGCCATACTGAAAAAGACAGCGGGAACTGATGATTTATAAGGAATAGAGGCACTTACCAGTCAAGAAAATCCCAGAGAGACAAGATGAGGGAAACACAGACACTCTGAATTGTATTGTTACGATGGTAGTCACATCAACTCTTTTTCTTGCTGGTTTGTAACTGTTATTTTGTATAAAAGGAAAGGATATATAGTACAAAAACAGTCTCAGGATTTGTCTATAGTTCCCATTTCAGTGTTGAATCTATCCCTTTTCTTGGCTGCAGAATATATAAGACTAAAAAAAAAGCTGTGTCAACAAATGTTGATGGGATCATGCACCCTCTTTACATTTTGGTATGAAGTTCTTTGATATTCACTGTCAGAAACCTTGAGAAGTATAGAGTTGTCAAGAGATGAAGCAGGACACACTGCTCTCCTCTGGCTCCTTCATATCTGATGACCTTCCTCCTGGAAGATCCACATCTTCCTTGACAAGGAGTTTTTACTGCAGGAACTGTCTCCCCTTTCCTGGTGATCCCCCTTTCAAAGCTGGTCAAAGTAATGTGAGCTTGGGAAGGGTCCAAGGAAATCCAGACATTACTACATGTGGGAGCAACTGAGAGACTAAATTCATCATTCACTGCCATTGTTAGCTGTACTCTTGAGGCCAGAATTGGGGTTTCATGGTGCTAAGTACCCTGAAGGTAGGTGAGAAGCTCTGACTGTGTGATTTGACTCTGTGCACCCAGGTGAGTCCAGTCTGCACACCCACACCTTCATACCTGGCTCCAGCACTGGGAACATTGATGAACCCACTGCCTCACAAACTCAGCTTTTCCTTAGCATGACTGTAGCCACAGGCTCTTAAAGAAGACAGACATAGATGTGCTATGTTGTCTTTGGAGTCTGAAGGCATTCTCATGTGCCCCCAAGTGTTGTTGCAGTGTACCTCACTGCCCTGCTGAGAGTCCCTGCAAAAGCCCCTATAGCCACACGAGACACAGGAGCAGACCCCAGTGAGCATTTTGGCTATGTGCCCCTGCCTGCAGCACACTCATGTTACAAGAAATCATATGTGAAAACAGTGAGGCATGCAAGCAGGGGAATGTCTGGTAATGGGGTTTAAGGACAAACATTCCTCAGGCTGTGTGACCATAAACCATTCCCTGTACTAGCTCATTTCCCTGCTGCCTTGTCCCCCTCAACCTTGACTTCAAATGACATTTTGTAGGACTGGAAAACACCTGATTTTCCACACTCTGCATGGTGCTACATGACTCCAGAGACAGTCGGATTACATTCATGCAAATCAATTATAATTACTGGACCTCTTCTCTGGACCTGTGGTCAACAGCTCCAGTCTGGTAGCTTCCATATAACTTAGCAATTTGGGCCTTTGAAAGCATGTGTTCATATCCAGACTGTTGTGAGTGATCCCTCACCTACACTAATTCATACGCACTGCATCTGAGTTCTGATTTGGGCCAATTTTGCAAGCGATCATTCAATATTTTAATATTTAAAGACAAATCTGGAATGGTAGTTAAGCATAGATAATGACAACTGTTTTTCCTGAAGAAGTGTCTTCTTAGAGGCTATAATTATGAAGACTTTAAAATCCAGTTTAACAGCTATAAATTGATAAGAGCTAAACATCCCACTGGATCTTTGCAGCTCCTGGAAAACTGCGATGCAGAACTTAAAGCAGCAACACATTAAATGGTTTTAATATGACCTAGAACTACAATTAAAAGAGGTGGATATATTCACAGTTATCTGTAAGGTTCATATTCTCACTGTATGCATGGGACAGTCCCAACAAAAAGGCTATATTTTAAGAATCTTTAAGAGATATTTCCCTGAAGTATTGCACTTCAGAGGAAGTCTGCTCCTCCCTTCCCTGTGTGATATTTCCTGGAGAAAGCCTATCTGCTCTTCTTGATATTGCTCTTAGTGCATGGAAGTCCACATGGAAGTCCAGACCTGACATTTATTTAATGGAGAATAGAGATGCTTATTCCTTGTATACTTTGGATGCTCAGGGAAGAAACTTTATATGTAAACTTTAGAGATTTGACATTATTTCTGAATTCTTCAAGTATTTAGTCTCTTCAGTTAGAGAAGAAAGAATATTACCACTTAAGCATCCAATAGTATATGACATTTTTATTAAACGAGTATCCCATCAAGATAGTATCCCATCAATTGCCAGTATCCCATCAAGAATTTTGAATGGGAACATTTGTAAAATGCTATTGTTTGTAATATTTTATTTCCTTCTCTTTGTTTAGATACCACTTGTGCTTAGACAAATTAATAGGTGTTTATAACTCTGTACCTCTTGACATTAACATTGTTTGCTTGAGCTCTTGGAAAATTTGTTAAGGTGGTCTCTTGTTCTGTGTCTCCAATAGTTTGAAAGGTTTTGCTAAAGGAAAGGACTCATACCTTCACAGCTATGGCAGCTCTTGCAGGTTCCATGCAGTGTCACACACCAAAATACTCCAGGAGAGATTTGTGTCCTAAATATTTATGGAAAGAGAGGAAAGCTCTTGATGCACTGCTCCATGTGCACAGACATGGAAAGGGAAAAATAAAGCAGTGTTGGCATAAGTGGTGGACCTAATCAGCTTCAGTATTTTAAGGAACACAGGAGAAACCTACATTTTCAATATTTTGTTGTGCATGTTGGTTTTTTTCAAGCAGTCTCTAAGGTGAGACAAAAGATGCTCCCTTTTTTATGATACATTAATGGAGACGTTGTCAGCAATGTCAGCCTCCATAACTTTTCTGTAGAAATAACTTACTTAGAGATTAGTGTGGATTGCAAATAGTAACTCACTCCTTATTTGTTTTTGTTTACTTAATGGCTCTTCTCCTCTGAGATAAGGAGTGTTGTGCTGTTAGTTTGCTAGTTGGTGTATATTTCATGAGTTGTGCAAGAATGAAATTGTGATCAATATTAAATCAGATATCCCAGAACTTCACATGGAACTGAGGAGCAGATCATTGGAATCAGAGTTTAGAGAAATTTGAAATATTTTGCTCCTGTGCTAATGGAATTGCACCATTTTAGAACAAACCTGTATCCTCCAGCACCATGATTTTACCCTGGCCAGCAGCTCAGCCCCACGTAGCCACTCACTCACTACCAAACAGGGAGATGGGGGAGGGAACCTGAAGGGTAAAAGTGAGAAAACTCATGGCTTGAGATTAAGACAGTTGAACGTTAAAGCAACATTTTTGTACACCATCAAAGCACAAAAAGGAGTTGATTAATGACTTCCCATGAGCAGGCAGGTGTTCAGCCATGCCCAAGGAAGCAGGGCTGCATCATGCCTGGCAGTGACTTGGGAGGACAAATCCCATCACTGTGAATGTCTTCCCTTCCTTCTTCTTTTCCCAGCTCTATATGCTGAGGTGGCATCACATGGTCTGGGGTGTCCCCATGGTCAGCTGGGGTCACTGTCCTGGCTGTGTCTGCCTCCCACCTCCTCGGGCACCCCCAGCCTCCTCTCTGGTGGGGTGGGTTGAGGAACAGAAAAGGCCTTGATGCTGTGTAAGTCCTGTTCAGCAATAACATAAACACCCCTCTGTTTTCAAGACTGTTTTCATCACAAATCCAAAATATCACCCCATACAACCTCCTATGAATAAAATTATCTATTCCAAAATTAGAATATGCAGCTTCTACAGATGTCAGGAATATGGGGGGGGGGGTGTTTCAGACCTCTGCCCTAAATTGTTTGAACAGAAGAAGTCTGAATGAAATACTAATTTTCAATACATCTTTACTTAAAGTATTCCTACCAATTTTTATCCCTGTCACAGAGTTTGGCTAACAAGTTACCTAAACTGAACTTTTCCTTTTTGTTCATTAATTACACAGTCCTCCTTTTTTAGAATGTACATTTTTAGACTTTTATGCCTTGTTTGCAGAACTGCTGAGTACTCACAGCTGCTGCTCCAGCCATTGTACTTTGAACATATGAAATAAGTGTTGATGCAAAATAATATAACACAGACTAAAGTGGCACCAAGTTGCAGAGGCAACACAGGATGACAAGGTAACAAAACTACAGGGGAAATGTCAATGGATGAGAAGTGATGCAAATAGGAAAAAGAAAAAGAAAACAGGTATTCTAATTATGCGCATACAATTTTTAAAAAATTTTAATTAATCATCACTACTTAGAAAAGAGCACTGGAAGATGTCACTAAATACACTGAAAAGTGTTCACTCTGGAGGAATTTGATTCTCTGTGATAGTCAAAAGACAGGTAGGACATGTCTTTGAATATTATTTTGAACACCAAAGGGATTTTTGGTCTGACACCATATAGCCATTTCTTAAGTATTTTAGAAAAATCTCTGAAAACTTTGATAAGTGATATATCAGACTAACATGTCTAACTAAACATTACTGGAAAATGTGGATGTTTGTGTCTAATGATCACATCAGAAAATCACCATAAGCCCTCCTTCAGCTCACTTAGAACTAGAAACACCAGCCACAGACTGTGCAGTAACTGTGTCTTTTAAGCAGGTAAATTTAGGAAGATCAAGACACAGACTTTCATGTTTGCACACCAGCCACACTCTCATTTAATTGTTAAAATGCTCCTGGTCTTGCTTTTGGCTGAACACAGAGATCTCTTGTCACAAATACCCTGGACACCTTTGCAGGACAGCAAATGTTGCATATGATTATGTCTGTTCCCAAGAGACTTTAAGGATGAGGTGATTCTGCTCTGCCAGGAGGAAAGTTTGATTTTCTGGATGCAGTTGTTTCATTCTACTTGCTCTCAGTTTCAGAAAAAAGGCCCTGGCTCCTTTTATTTACTAGGATATATATAACCTATGAAGAAGAAGAGTGCTGTAAGAAAGTCTAATAGATAATATATCTATCTTCAGAGCAGGATTTGAATAATGTACAGAAAATAAATGTGCATGCATTCATACTGCAAGGAGGAAATAAAATAAAGTAGTGAGTGAGTAGATCTCTTCTACAAGCAATCATAATCTGTCATGTGTAATGAGGTAGGGGTCCCACAGAGAAAGAATGTTAACCATAATTCAAAGTTATATCATAATCATCTCCAAAGTAGAGGGATTGGGATGTTCTAGACAAATAATTTCACACTTTTGTATAGTTTATTTTCCATGTCAATACTGAGACATAAAATATGTTTGTGTGTGTTTTTGATGTCAATTTCACTCTGTAAAGATGTGCATGCACATAGTCCTTACAAGATACATCCCATCAAAGTTTTGGACCCACAGGAGAAAGGTTTCATAGCAAAATAGCCAATGCCAAGGTCCCAAAACACGAGTTTCAGAGGAAAGTAAATTTGATTAGCTCTGGTCTGGTCCTGTGGATCTAATTGTCATTGGTAAGTGAAACTGCACCTCTGTAGTGCATCTCCTGTGTTAATTCCACAAGAAATAATCACAGTCCAGGGGCTCTGAAACTGTTCCATGAAGCCAATTAAAGTAATGTACAAGACGACAACCAAAGGATTCACATCAAATGTACTCATTCTGACTGAAATGTTAGTACAGGTTCATCTGAAAGCAGACTTTTGTTTATATGTGTAAGTTTATATAAATCAGAAGATTTTCAACAGAGGACTATGGAAAATCCAAGTTGCATCCCGTCTTTAAATTATGTGGTTGTTTTGGTGTTTTCTGATATTGTCATGGGAAGAAGATTTAGACTTCTATCCAAAATCTACCAAAATGGTAAAACCCTAGGTATGCCATGCTGGAACTATAATGGAAATGTGCTTGTGAGTACTATATCACTGTCAATGTCTGCAATCCAAATACATAATAACTTGCTTCCACATGAATTCATGTACATTTTGCTGTGTTTTGTGAATCACTCTGCTTTGAGATTACTAAGTGTTAGAGCAGAATGCTTCAAATGACAGCAAAGTTCTCTCTTGTCTTCATTTTGATGAAGTGAATCGTGATGGTTCTTTGCAATAATTTCTGTGGCAAAGTGTTTATGTACATACATGCATGTATGTATGTTCAATGTAGGTGGGAATACCAAAATCTTGGTTCTTCATTAAAAGTATACTTTTTAGTATATTAGTTAAATCCCATTTTATTGCCTTGGTAACAGATTAGTACAGCTATCACTGCATAATGAGATACTTACAAATGGAATGTTAATAGCATCTATTAATTTTAGCTCTAAGGTCTGTGTCTTGTTAGTAAACAGTGCAGAAAATTAGTTTCATGTTAAAGGGCTTTTCCTTGGCATAAAATTTCACCAAGATGTGTCTAAAATATTTTTGTGCATCTGAGTGGACTCTAATCCTTTAATAATATAGCTGAATCATCAGAAGAGAAGGCTACGTGGTGCTGTTATTAGTTGACTTGCTATATTTTAAGATGAGAGATTAACAGAATCTAAAAGTAGCATGTTTGCTGCAGCCATGGCAACACACATTTCAAGATGTGCAAATGTTAGCACACAATACTTTAACTAGGAAAAGATGGTATATCAGATAAGCTCCCCACATATAGAAAGTTAAACCTTTTTTATTTGGGCACTGTTTGTCTCTGAGCAAATTTAGAACTTTGTAAATTCTGGAAAAGTGAGATTATAGCCCAGATCCAACACAGTCATGACCACTAATAATATTAGCCTTAGGCTTTGGAGCTGGTAGTATTGTGGGAATGTTTAAACTGGAAGTTTTTTGGGTTTTTTTCATTTATTGCGGTTTTTCCATACAGAATAAATAAATCCATATAGAGCAGCCACTGTCGCTGATAATCTTAAAGCACTCGGATTAATAATATTTTGTATGAGTGTCTTAGCAGCTGACTGCAGTTAACTCTAGATTCTGCTTTGGGGCTTTAGTCCTCTGCTGGTTGGTTACACAGAGTGCCAGGCTGGTTTTTGCTTCCTTTGTGTGTATAATGACACTTTGGGGCAATCCAGCTGGCATGGTGAAAAAGAACTAGGCTGATGGCAGCAAGTACTGTGGGGTCATGCTTGTATTTCTTCAAATAGACTTCCTGCTAATGGACAGGAAAAATTAACATTACTACCAGAAAAAGAAGAGTCTGCTTTGAGAGAGCTACAGAAGAAACACAGAATGTTCTGAGTTGGAAGAGACCCACCAGGATCATCAAGTCCAACTCCTGGCTCTGCACAGGGCACCCAAGGGTCTCACCATGTGCCTGAACACACACAGGCTTGAATTCTGTCAGGTTTGATGCTGTGACCACTTCCCTGGGGAGCCTGTTCCAGTGCCCAAACACCCTCTGGGTGGAGAACAGACTTGATTTTATCTGTCAGTAAGAAATAAAGTAGAAAATGGGAAAACTAGGTTTAAGTCCTTGTACCAAAAGAAATGTTTGAGCATGATCACAACACACAAGCAATCACAGCACAGAGCTGGAATTGACTGCAAGAAACCCAGGACCCTTTGCAGGAACAGTGTCAGAGCAGTGCCAGACCAGGCTATGAACCCTTCAGAGAGAAATCCTGCTTGTAGCATTGCCCTGGTATGTCAATTCCTACCTAGGAATCATCAAACTCCTAGGGCTCATGTGACAACATTTGTCTGAAAACACCTTGTCCTAGGTATCTCTGTTCACTAGTCCTGCCTCTGAGTTCTGAAAATACATCAACAAGCAGATGAATATATGGACAGGAGGTTGGTATGAACGTAGACAAATCATGATTTTTTCAAGGGCTTATCAGTATTTTACACCCTATGCTGTAATATAAAATTGAAATGTGAGAGACACTAGAGAAAGTTCTTTTGCTGAAAAAATGAGAATCAGACTGGGGAATAAATCCACTGCTAATATTTTTGGATTTGTTTATTGACCTGTCTGCTGAGACAAGAACATAAAATGAAAATTATGCTAATTAGAAGGAAAAAAAAATTACACTGACTTTCTTCTAATTCTTTCTAATTCCCAGGGGAGCAAAGCTTTAGCATGAAAGAAAACAGAGAAACCAGTAGCACAATAAGATGCTTAAATAAATACTTGCTTCCAAATGATTTGCAGGTGTCAACTTATCTAACATCTGCAAGGAGTTTGTGCTGTGACCTTGCTGTTCATGAGCCCCTTCCAGAGCAGCTAATATTTTGTAATTGGATCAGCTGCTAATGCTCTGGAGTTTCATGTTTCATTAATTAGAAAACTGTTGTACGGTCTTCTTTTGTCTCAATTACATTACTAATATAGCTTGTTCACCTTGTTTACACATGACAGTAACGTTTTTCCAAAGCATTTTGTGGATGGTAATACATGCAAAGTGGTTACTCTCCTTGTCCTGCCCTTAAATGAAAATCAACGTTAAAAAATGGGTGATAAGCTTGAGGATTCCTTCCCCTTCCTCTATACCACAGAGCAGTATAAACTTACTAAACTGGATAATCTCTCTTATCTCTTTATACATATTGGCACTGAAATGAGAGCTTACAAAAA
>WEIU01005258.1:209112-236766 GCA_013389925.1 Aegithalos caudatus | reverse complement strand
AAAAAAGGTGAATGATTTCATGGGGATATACGGAAGCTGTTAAAAGGTTACCCCATGACATGAAAGTTTTGATCATATCTGGATGTCCCAGATGAGCTGGAAGATGGAAAAAAAAAGTCCTTTGAAGGATTGTATGTGGATAGAAGTTAGGGACAGTATTAGCTTTATTTTTGACAGGGAACAAAAGAACAGAGAGATTGAAAATTGGATTCAGGAAGATGAGTTGAGATACTTAACTTCTAAATTTAAGCAAGACTGACATGCTAAATTCCTTTTTTTTCCAATGCTTAAAGGCATAGGATCTTAGATATAAGTTCCACATTGTAGAGAACTAGAACTGGAATAAACTGTCTACCACATTTTTGAAAACTGATCTATAGATTTGTAATAAGTACCTAGGCCATTAGGTATCTAATAGATATGGAATTTACTTAGGCAAACAAAATTTGCTTGTTTTATTTCCAATTTAGGATTTTTGAAAATTATTTTGTCATATTTTAAATATAATTAACCTACTTTTGTTTACATTGGAACTACATATGATCAGGAAGATCTTTAAAGAGTGGATTTTATTAAAGGTATCTTCTCCTTTAATGTCTCCTTTGTCTTCCCTGATCTGTGATGAGATCCTCGTCTGTATCCACTTTAAGAATGTAATGTGAAGATGGATGATCACCTGTGAAACTGTAGTACAGTAGCACATGGTAAGACATAATGAAAAACATTTGGTGGATGCTAGACATAAATATGTTCATGAACTGGTTTGATTCTGCTGCCTTTTCTCTCTCATTGATGTTCCAAGCAGTTTCTAAATGCCCGTGTTCTGCACATTGTGAGGCAACAATAACCCTTAAGAAAGGAACATATTTGCATCTTCATTTCCCATTGCAAGGAACAAAAAAAGACAAGCAAGTCTACTGTTGATAATGTTTTTAATTCTTCCTTTATAAGCAACCATACTAGTTTTCTTACCAAGTCCTGGTGTTTGTTTTATAAATCCTATTTACAAGATATCAATAGAAGTTCTTAGAGGAATTAGGATTACTCACCCAAACAGGGTGATAGGATCAGCCTGCAGCATTAATAAATTTTGGATAACAGAATGTGGAATCAGATTTAGTTGATAACACTTGTAAAATCTATCATAATCTGAGAAACTGATAGAAGTCAGCAAAACTTTTTTTTTTTTTTTTTTTTTTTTTTTTTTTTTTTTTTTTTTCTTTTTTTTCTTTTTTCCAGAAAGATTTGAACTGCCACAGGTAGCTGTGGCATTTCATACCTAAGAAGCACAAATATACATAGTATTTACAAAGTCTGTATTAATTTATTTGAACTATCAACAACTTTGTTGCAAAAAATCTCAGATATACATTACTTTATTTTCATGAAGGTCTTACAATGTTGGTCATTCTGTAGCTGAAAAGTATTCTGAATTACTAGAAAGAAACACTCATCATAAATATATCAAAATCCCTCCAATGGATTTATTACTTCATAAGGCTTTTGAGTTATATTTGCTTGAGGTTATTTGTTTGGTTCTTTTGTTCTTATTGAGCATGTTGTCAATATTTGTTTTCTCTTCTGCAGCCAGGTTAATACCCCAATAGCATTTTGTTACCTTTTAGCTCAAATGAGAAGCATTTTTTTTTTTTTAAATCACCAAAATATCAAGAGATTTCAATTCTCAGCTTGGCTACATTTGTAGTATTTTCACTAGGTTGGTATGCAGAAATAGATGAATAACTGAAGAGAAGGGAAAGAGAAATGGTGATGTCTGTGATCTCATCTTTCATAGACAGTCCTCAGATATTCTGTGGATATTCTCCATAAATCTTTCATATTGTCAGAGACAGTGATGCATCAGTTATACCAAGAAGATCAGTACTGCAGGAAAGAAAGGCGTCTCTCTGGTTACATGGACACTGAAAATCAGAGTAAAAAATGCTCAGAAAATGAGCTTTTCTTAGTTGAAAACATTCCAATTCCTATTCCATGAGTACCATGGTGCCATGTTTGCATGTTCCCAATCATGTGCCTTGGATGAGACTACTCAGTTGTTCAATACTTCCTGCCCTGTAAGTCCATTTTATATGTGTCCATCTTTTTCATAATATTGAATATTTTAATCTTTATTATTATTAATAATAAAGTTGTCTTATTTTTGTCATTTCTTGGTGTAGGAATAGATGTTGTGACATCAATCAAGACAAGGGAGTCATTATATTAGGCAATGAAAATCTCAGCCAGTTTACCGCTGATTTTGAGATAAGAGATTTCCTCAGGTGTATCATCAGACTCCTGGGAATAGGACACAGCCCCCCTTGTTGCATTTTCCACAGTAAAATGTGTTATAGTTTTCTATTGTTTATGGTGCTTTGAAGCATCCATTGTATGTCAGCTTTTGATGTGTCTATCCTTTAGATGTACACAATATAATGACAAAGATCAGTGAGACTGAGAAGAAAAGGTGACAGTGTCTAGGTAGACTGAGATTTATGAGATTAACTGACAGTTCAGAGCAGAAAAATAACACAGGCAGTTGTTAACATGATGTTCTGACCCGGTGTTATAAGGCAAGGAGACAGAACACAAGATTAAAAAAAGTGAAATATTTACCTAGTGTCCTTGTCACCCTGTATGAATGTTGGCTGCAGGTAGCAGAAAAGTGAGGACAAACCCAGTAGCCCAAAACTGCCTCACATCTCAGGGGTACACCCAAAATCAGTAGGCTTTGAGCTGAGTTGGCAAGGAAAAGAATTACCTCTGGCTGGCCTCAAAACAGGAAGGGCATAAGAACACTGTAATTACACCACAGTTCAGAGCTAGTTTTTCTCCAGTAACCTACTTTAATGTATCTCACATTACATTACCTAAATGGTACTATAAAAATGAAGATACCAGTAACAATAAAATGCTTACTATCAGAAGCAATAATATATGAAATGTTTTCCATAAAGTCTTATTGCTAGGTAAGTAAAGAAAAAATATACACCATTGCAGAGGAGATTTACAGTAAATTCTGTTTATTCTCTGCAATATATGAAATTATTGGAATTAGAATATATCAGAAGACTGACATGAAATCAAATTAGCCTCAATTACAATTAGTTGTTTGGGGTTTTTTTAAGAAAGAAACTATCAAAATGTTTGTTTTGTTTGTTTCATTGTTTTGCTGTTTGTTTTTTGAAACACAATTTGAAAAGTGTATATAATTAAAAAAAGGGTATTTGCCTGCATACCAGAATTTTACCATGAAAACAAGATCCTTTTACTTAACACTTTGCCTTTTCATCACAGTCATACTCTCTGCATGGAGCATTTCAGAGTCACTGGACTGAAAAGCGATCCATATGTTGTAAATCTATATAATCTAGAAACCTCCAGAGGGAAGTTTCATCATTACATACCAAACTGCTAATTATCTGCAAACCTGAGTGTGAAGCTAGCAATTGATCCATGTCTTGTATTTGGTATCATGGGTGTCCTGATTTCACATTTCCCCATCCTGGGCTAACAGACATTTCCTAAAAATTTGAGCTGGGACAAATGGATTTAGTGTGTGTACGTGTGAGAGTATTGACTACAAAGAAATATTCTAAATATTGTTTGAAATAAATATTTCCTTCCCCATTCATTTAATTGAATGTAAAATTTTACAAGTTTCTGAAAAGAAAGAGAAACATTTTTTTAATATGATATAGAATTTCTATTTTTCAGGGACATTTTTGACATTTACATTTTGCAAATGATGCAGAAAAACCTTGTTTTTCATAAACCAAATGCCCTTTCTTTGCAAAAGCTGGAAACATCTATAGCATGTTGGAAGTCTTTGGTCCATATGCTATGCTGGGGTTTAAATTCTGTCACAGAAACTTGTTTCAGAATTACTCTAATCACCATTGTGTTCAAATCTTTGTGGGCAGCTACTTCAGAACTTTTGGTGGATGTAAACAGACTGTGGGTATCAGAAAAGTCTCCACACAGCCAATTTCCGAATTGTGATGGATAGGTCATAAATCATAGAGCCATCCCTCCTCCACTCCACATCCCACGTGTGGAAGCAGTATTTCTTTGATTATTTTCAAAGACAAATAAGGCTAGGAGCTGTTGCAGGCAAATGCTTTTAGATTATTATAGATTTTAGATTAGAGCTGATGATTATACCTGATACTTGACTTCCCAACATGCTTTAGTGCTATCTTGTGTGTATCTCTGCAACTGGATTCATCACTGCAGTTAGATTTTTGTTAAAATGGTCATAACACAAGTGAGAAAGCTGCAGTGTCAATTTGCAATCGTAACTAAATAGGTAAATCTGAATGTCAAGGATTGAAAATGTTTGTACCTTTAAAGTGTAAGTAAGACATTGTTTGTCCTCTACAGAAAAAGTAAATTTCTCTGCCTCTTCATTACTTTAGTGTTTTCTGTTTGATTATAGTCATCACAGCAAAAGCCACAACATTTATCATTGAAAAGCCTTTCTTCTCCTTTTACCCACCAGTACACTATGCTAGTTTGCTCTTCTCTCTGCAGAATAAGTACTCTGCAGAATAATCAGGCTTTAACAGAACTGAAACAAATCCTCTCCACATTATTCCGCCCTTCCCTGTCTCTAGTTCTCCAATGTTCATTCTGAGGTGGGTTTCAGCAAATCACAACCTTAACCCTCTTCCATGGTCCATTAGTGATGAATGCCCAGAAGTTGCACAGGACAACATGAAGCCCATTTACCTCTTCATGTGCCTTTCACGAAGTCCTGTAGGGCTCCAGATAATTTATAGCTGACGAGTCTCTTATTTAACACCATGTCCACTCAGAGAGATGTTGACACAATTGATCACTAACCTAAAGAAGAAAAGCCCAACCTGACAGACCTAACCAGAAATAAAGCTTTCTCTGTTTTGTGGAACACCAGACACATGGAAAGAATGGTCACTTGATTTCTATAGAAATATGTACACAAGCAAGATTTATGGGGCCCTCAAAGATGTACAGAAAATGCTATCTGAAGTAGGAAATATTTGAAGGCTTCTAAAGGAATATGTAGTGATTTTTTATAGTTTATTTGCTTTGCTAAAATGAATGGCAATTAATATTTCAATATTAACTGCAATACTTTATAATTTTAATAATTAATATTGCAATTATTTGCAATATTAATTTACAATTAATAATGCAAATAAATGGCAAGGACTTTTTTCCTAATGTGTCACTACTGATGGTCAGTTTTGGAATTTGAATCAATGTCCTATAATAAAAACCCACAAGATACAAGAGGAAATAAATCCAATTCTCTCTTTGAAAGACCTGGGTGAAAAACAAGAAACAAAGAATGTTATTATGAGTAAATCATAGTTTGAAATATGAAATTTGTCATATTAACACATTAATTGAATAATTAATTTCTTCACTTGAGTGTCAATGCCCATGTTTTTCAATGTCTGATCCTGGCCTTGCTTCCATCAGATTCCCAGGTAGAACTTCACTGAGGCACAGCTGTGCTGCCTGCAGGAGCAGCCAGGCTGCCAGAATTGGAGAAGTCCTGTGCATGCAAGGAATCAGAGCATGGCATAAGGGCAGCAGGTAGGCAGTAAATGACAAAACTCCAATGGTTCATTGTCTTGTACCCACATATTCCTTTCTAAGCTCCCTTGGTGATGGGATTTCCTTAAGCAATTTGTGGATTTAGCATTTATGCATATAGACAAATACTGAGGGAGGGAAGGACAGGGCAGATGAACAAGTATGTGGGCTAGGAATTATTTTCTCACCTTTTTTTGCATCTGTCAAAAAGGTGATATGGACTGAGCTATAACATTCAGTGAAGTGTCTTACATTTAGGCTGCAGAGAAAGTGAGCTTCTGGGCACATGGCTTACCAGTATGGTGGCTCACCAGCAGATGGGACATTCAGGCCCCCCCTCCCCCCCCCACTGCTGACTTTTTCTCAACTTGGAAATATCACTCAGGATGATTTTTGTATGGAGGTAATACAAAAGGGGATCTTTATTTGAAGGCCTTTGGGAGCAGTCATGGAAGTGTGTCCACAAAACTCACCCTCCTCAGGGGTGAGTACATTTTATAGGTTCTAGGAAATTAGCATAATTGATAAAAAGCACCAATTAGGAGGTCAAGTGGTGATGCAATTTCCTCCCCAGGCCAAGCCCCTTTTCTGGAGCCCCCCTTCAGCATTAGTTGTACTTTGTCCATGAGAATCTATCTCAAAGAATTGTTCTCAGCCTTGGTTCCAAGGTAGAACCAAGATAGGATAGGGGCCTTATACCTCCCAGGGCTTGAAGCTCTGGAATTTGTTTTGTCTTTCTGCTTAGGGAAAGGCCATGGAAAAGTACTGGAAAACTAGACACTAATACAATAGATGGCAGAGTTATAAATGTACGTGTGAAGAATACAGAGAACATATAAAAGAAAAAAGGCAGAATGCAAACAACATCACTACTACAGTAAATGTTCAAAGATCTTCAAATATGTGTTCCTTAATGCTGCATGTCCCGACTCAAATATTGGGAGCTTGGACCCCATTTGCTGGGGATATGTACTTTTCTGTGATATTACTGCTCTTCCCTACATATTGGAATCAAGAAGCTGGCTCTGAAGGCTAATTCATGGACAAAGTTCCAACAGTTAGGCCCCCCTCACCATAGAAAGGGTGGCCTGTGTCTGATCAGACAGCTTATTTCACAGATCCTTCCCTTTGCATTTCACAACTTCCTAATTCAAGATTCAAATTCCCCAACTGTATTGACATTGGTATCTTAATTAATACACATATGATTCTGCCTCAGAGCTGGGACTTCTACCACATGGCAACATAGAGGAGGCATTAGATCACTAAAGTACTTTTGAGGCTGTAGCTGGAGTGTTTTGGTCAAGGTCGCTTGCAGGCTGCACTTGCTTGGAAGACTTAAGAAGTCCAAGGCTTGTGCTATAAATACAGGTATAATCTTTTTCCAGGTAGGCAGTCTGATGAAAGGATTTTACAGAGGTTTTTCTGCAGATCTTTCTTGTGGCCAACAAGAAAACTTGACAAAAATGTCTTCATGGGAAGGAAAAGCTCAAACAGGCAAAGTGGCTGAGTAGAAAAGCAGCAAAGAGCATAAGAAGAAAAACTTAGCAGATGTCAGAGATGCTCTTGCATCAGTTTTTCTATAAGTAAAATATTTATGGTGTTTGAGGAACTCTCTTCCCAGGTGGGTGCGATTCAGATTCAAATTAATCACAGGGGAAGAAAAAGAATTTAGATTTCATAAATATGCCTTAAATCTTCAGGATACATTCCCTGTATTTATAGTGGCTATGTTGTGAGAATGGTCTTATGCTTTTGCTTTTTATGTGTGCTTGCATCTAATAGATCAGAACCATTGTACTGACTCGAGAGCAACAGCTTTGACTGAAATTCCATCTCAATTTCAATATTCTTGACTTTTCTAGTTATTATATTTGCTGTCTCATATTAAATTCTAATATTTTCATAAGGACGAGCCCAAACCAGCGACACAGTGTATGCAGCCCATGGTAACCCTCACAGTGAGCTGACTGAGATATTTTGGGGGTTGTTCCCCATCTTTACCCTTGCCTTTCAGTTCACAGATTGCTGGTTCACAGCTTGTTTCACCACTGGAGTCAGCCACCAGAGCTCTGGGGTGAGTGCTCCAGATTGCAGTGCTTGTTAGGGAGAACCTTTACTGCAGCGTCCCACTCCCACAAAGGTCAGGGGCCACATTCTCCTGGTAGGAGACCTGCCAGGAGAGCTTGCTCTGTGGCCAGCAACAGGTGGAAAAGATTAACCCTTTGAGAGTCGTGCCCCTCAGCCCATCAGGGGTCATGACATGGCAGGCACGGCCTGTTGTCATCAGCGAACAGTCAAGCTGCGGTACTGGATTTATTAGGTACATCACAAGGCACTCTGTGAAATAACATTTTCCTCTCTCTGTCTTTGTTTGGCAATTCCCTAGAGCTGATCCAGCCAAATGAATTAGAGAAGTGCAGTTAAACTGATTAGTAACTGAAAGCCCAGTAATTTGTTTATTTACCAGGGCTAAATTTATATGTCTATTTTCTTGAATTGTCTTTGCTCTCCTCATGCTATATTTTAAAACTCTGGCACTCTAGTAGAATATACTTGCTGAATTAAAACAGTGTTATAAACTCATGCATTCATTATATGTTATAAATTTATTCAGATATTGGTCAGGATCATGATCTTTGGAACATCAGACAAGTATGCTTTCTTTTTGATTTCTAAAGACTGGCAGGGAGCCATGGAGTTTGGTGTCATTTTTGGTGGCTCAGCTTTGCAGCGTGACCTTGCAATTGAGGTCCTTCCCTTTGGGAGCTGCAGCACAGCTCATCTGAAACATGGTGCAATTCAGTGCAGGATTACATTACCATCCTTATGGGAGCTCTTACAAAACCACACTGGAACCTTCCACACAGGCTTAGTTCACTACCCTGCAATAACCTCCTGTGTGGGGAGAGAGTACCTCATGCCTTGCTAATTTCCTCTCCCTCATTTTATTCCAGTTTTTTTTTTTCCATAGGGAGTAAAAATGGGTGACTCAAGCTCAAACTCTGTTGAAAACAAAGACAAAATTCTTGATTAAAAGCTAAGTTCAGGAAGCATAGGGATAAAGCTTGTACTGCTCAGACATCTCAATTCATGATGCACTCGAGTACCTCTTATATGATAAGGCTTCACTGACATGTGAGAATATTGCAGGTGTGAAAACACCACTAAGTTGGTGTGTCTACAGGTCTTAAGCATTTATCTCTGAAATATCAGTATTTCAAAAACAGCACATTTTGAATCTCAAGTCTTTAGAAACTAGGTGGTGTGTCTGTGCTGAGATTTTTAGCATTATGGGAATGCTTTACTTTATAGTCATTTGCAAGTAAATATTTTGCAAAAGCATATCTGAAACATAGCATTTAAGGTAGTATTTGGGAAAACATTTCATTAAAACAGAAGAATCCCTAATATGTGCACTTTAAAACACTGGTTAGAAAGAAAGTCCCCCTAACAATAGCTGCCAGTGCCATATTTCTATGAAGAGCACAAGTGCCATGTTACTAAAAACGAATAACAAAGCCATGGGAAAGCATTTTTTCAGCTGTCATCACTTTGTTCATATTAGAGTAATATGTACATAGTTACAACGATTGCTTGGTTTCCTTACTGTTTGTTTAGATCTTTCATATAGCAACAATGTAGTGAAAAATACTATGAAAAAGAAGGAAAAGGTTCTTGATACAAACCCAGATATGAATACCCTGACTTCAGATTATGATTGTATCCATATGATTTCCTTCTTCTAAGCAGAAAAATTCTGATTCACTAACCATACACTGAAATAATTTAGGCTTGGCTTTTAGCACATGCTAGTGATTGCAGGTATTGCCATAAATCATCATAATGCAATGAGATTTGAAAGCTTCCCTTTTAATTGTTAACATATTTTCTTATTCCATTCTGCTGATATTACAGATAATGTAAGCTCAGATGCAAATGGAAAGACTTGTTATGGAGAGAAATTTTAAATCTTAAATTTAAATTAGGCAAAATTTAGGTATGGCTATATCTAGAGGGTTTTTTGGGAACAGAAGACCAGGAAGCAAAGAAGATGAGGTTGAAAATTATAGAGTTTGTGAATCTATATCATAGTTCCAGGAGGCATGTTACTGCACCAAATTATTCTTTCAAAAACAAATAAAGAAATCAAACAAGAAAAATGAAAACAAAACACAACCCCCCAACAAATAAACTCTAAGATTTTCAAGGAGGCTTGAAAATATAAGACATGTTTCTGGTCTGCCTTGGAAATCCTGGAAATAGCTCCATGCATTTCTGGGATATGTTTACCTATACTACATCCTTACCAACACTTGTGAGCCTTTTGAGATGTTTCTAATTGACCTGAATCAAAATAATGATTGTTCTATAAATTTACTAGTTTGGATGATTGAATGTTAGTGCATGAGAATGTTACCTGCCATTATTTAATTTACTACTAGAGCACTGGTACCTAAGATATTTTCTGTCCAACATCACTCCATAAAAATTTTTCTGCCTGGAAATTTTGTGGGTCTATGGCAGATTCAGCACAAGGTCTTATAAATAAAAATATTTCTTAGGAAACTGATAGGGAGCTCATCTGTGGCCGTAACAGCTCCTGAAAGATGGAAGGAAGGGGGGTTCTAACTTGGACTGCAAAGTATGGATCCAGATCACACACCTTTTGAGTGTTGTTCAAACACTGTTTCCTCTTAAAATATAAGACTCACAAATTTTCATTGATTATTAGAGGATATTCTTTAAGGAATAAATGCACTGTTCAGAAGAATTGTGAAGGGACAGGAATCACAGAATCACAGAGTCACTGGGTTGGAAGAGACCTTTAAGATCATAGAGTCCAACCCAGCCCTAACACCACAACTAAACCATGACACTGAGTGCCACATCCAGTCTTTTTTTAAACACATCCAGGGATGGTGACTCCACCACCTCCCTGGGCAGACCATTCCAGTACTTTACCACCCTTTCTGCAAAAAACTTTTTCCTGATATCCAACCTAAATTTTCCTTGTTGCACCTTAAGACTGTGTCCTCTTGTCCTGTCAGTTGTTGAATAGAAACAGTAGGGCAGTTTTACTCATGCTACCATCTGAGATAGATCTGTCCTGCCTTGAAGGTGTCACCTTCCAGCTGAGGTAGCAGTGAGGTAATGATTTTCACTTGGTCATTATTAGGAGTATGATAATAGATGGGAAAGAAGGAGAAAATTCTGTGATTTTTAAAATTGCTTTGTTTTACACCAGAAAGAAAACAAAAGCCTAAAAAAAGAATTTTTTTTTTAATGAAAATAGAAAACAATGAAGTGGAAGAAGAACTTTGGTGATCCTTATGGGTACCAAGAACAGCATAGGATTTAATGCACCTCCTCAAGAGAAGTCTGTGAAACTTGATTTAGATGAGGGTAAATTCTCTGATGTGAACTAGACAAAGGAGAAATCTATTCCTTTACATATTCCTAGAAATTTATTTTGGAAAAATAATTGTTAATTCTGTAGAAGCTTCTACCATAATGTGTAGGATACTGTCTTATTTTAAAAATAATTTTTTTATCCAAGCTGTTCTGCAAGTTTCTTAGGGAAGAGTCTAAATGGATTTCTAAGAGCAAAAGAAAGAATTATCTAGCTGAAAAAAATACTAATGAGCATAAAATCTATAAGCTGAAATATAGAGACAGTCACACTCATTGGCAGAACTATATGAAACTTCCCTTCTGAACTTGCATTTAAGTTGATCTTCTCTCTAGAATCAGTTGTATAACGTCCCTAAAATGTGTCTTTTCTTACCCTGCAACATGGCTGAAGATATTTCAGACTCTGGCTTTACTGACTTGAGAGCTACTCTGTCCTTTCTTTGATGGACACTGTTGTCTCTCTCATCTATTAATTTAGAAGGTTTTTAGAAAGGCATCTTACACAGAGCATTGCCTTAGACCTGTCAGAACTCTAGTGACTCTCCCTTTCCTGCTTATTATCTTTTCATGACTATTCATGACAGTTATTTTCATGACTATTCTATTTTCCCCTCATCTATCAAACTGTATGATTCTTCTGCAGTTCAGACAGTGACCTCAAGCACCATTTGCTGGACTTTCAAACAAGAGTTCTGCAAGCATCGTGCACAAAGACAGATATTCCTATGATGCTGCCTATAGTGGGAGACAGAAGGATGTGGCAGGTCCTGCAACATGGACTGCCCCAGACATTTCCAAAGATCTGTCTAAGTGTTAATATTGTTGGCAAAGTTAGTAATTAATTTTGCATTTCTGTGCTTGACTCAGAGCTAGATGACTCCTCTGGCAAATTTGTTGGTGGCTTCACAACCTGGATCAACTTGTACAGATCCATGAAGTGGCAACTATCAATGCTGACTTTGGTGCCACTTCAAAGAGGAAAGAAGTTGCTTCCATCTGTGATCCTGTTGCAAGATCTGAGTTCCTATTAGAATTAACTATTCAGATTGACACATGAAACATCAGTAAATATTCTGAATGGATCTGATTTTTACTTAATATTGTGAAAAAAACTTAAGAAAAAAAAATCTGATTGGAATTGATGTTATGATGATAACAATAACAAATTCATTAGAGGAAGCAATCAGGAAGGAAGGAAGGAAGGAAGGAAGAAATAATGATAGAAAGTAACAGGCAAGTGTTCAAAATCTTTCAACAAAAAATCTTTCTAAAGATGAGAGTATGTCTTCTGAAAACTAGTATTTTCTCCTGTTATTATTTTGCTGTTATTATATTTGATTAATTATTTACACTGCACTATATTTGTGCATACATTTTTCAAAAGTGAGGTATTATTTACCCAGTAAGTACTATGTAAATCAACTTGCAAGAACTGTTAAATATTTATAGTCTGTCTGGAAGGTTAGAAGACGTGCAAGTTGTAGGGATTGCAACTGCATACTGATAACAACAGTAAAACCAAAAACATAAACATTGCAGAGGTCAAAAACATTTACTGTTTTCAAAATTTTTTTCTTGTCCCAAATCCCAAGATTTGAAAAAATACATTATTTTAAAATATATCTGTTACATTTCACTGGTCTAGTAAATTGCAGCTTGCCTCTCACAAAGCTTTCATGCCTGAGATTTGGTCTGAATTCTTTAGCACTTCAAAGCTTGACTGAAGAAGAGTGTGTCAGTAATTTACTGTCTCTTTGCATCTGTCACCTTGATTTTCTTCACCATAAAGCTTTAAATCTTGGACCCGGAAAAGGTGAAAGCAAAATGCTGGTGCAGCTCTCTCCTCTTCCCGCTATCCTTGCAGAAAAAAGAGGAGAATATAAAACTCAGAGCATGCAACCTTCCTAAATAAGGACTGGTTTTTGTTTCAACATAACTCTTTCAAGAGTTAGCAGATGTTTCAAATTGGATCTTCTAAAATGCTGATAACTGTGCATATCTCAGACTACAATCCTTTCCAGAAGTCACTTTACTTCCGAAATATTTATAAAAAGACCATATGTTATATTTGTTCTTTGAGTTGGGGGAGGGGGAGCACAGCATTTGCATTTATTATTGTTCACTCAATAATCACTTCCCATGAAAACAGTATAATTTTTCCCTTTCTGGACTAAAAATTTGTTTTTGCTTTATTAATTTGAGCACTTACCAAATCTATTCCCATTTGTAATCTCAAAAATAACAATAGTAAGGAAACACACATGTAAACATGTGTAAGTTGCATAAATTTTTACATATTTATCCTTCACATCTTTAATTTACAGCTGTTTGCCTTCCTGCTGCTAGATTGTACCCATGTTTTATGCTTAAACTGAGAAACTGAAGAGAAGAATAGGCTGTCACTTCATCAGATTGGAGGCAATCTTTGCTTAATTACTTGAGAGGTGTTGCTGTCCTTCTTGAGTCCTCTTTTATGTCAGGAAGCCAAGTAAAATGACACTAAATTAAGCTTCCCAAGGAGAGAATTAGGAAGATTCTGCTGAGCCATGCTCACATCACTCTCTGCATGCCAGAACTGCACACACATGATGGAATCTCCTCATGCAAGCTCCGAGGACAGGGACCTCTATGTTTGTGGTGAGCTTCACACAGGGAACATTGGCTGAGACCTGGCCAGTGTGACACTTTATAATAAACAGGGAGAGGCCAATTAGGCCCATATGCCTGAGATTCCTTTCATCTAATCCTGTCAGATAAAAGGGCTGTTTTGTCAAGCAAAGCTCCTTTTCTAGTCAGTGGGAAGAGATAAGCATCTCCAAAGGCAAACTCTTCAACATATTTTACACACCTAATGTGGTGATCTGAGATGAGCCATCATCCAAGGTGCTCATCTCTCCCTGTTGCCTCAAGGAGCTTTGATGGTTAGATAGGCCACACTTCCAAGTGGCTGAAGGAATAAAAATTTGATTCCAGCCAATCAGAGATAAGGACAAAATGAAAAGTCAGCAGGCTGGCAGGTACACTGAGAAAATACCTATGGCTTAAATTGTGTATTACTTATCATACCATGCACTGTTGCATGCAGTGTAAAGATCAGGCTCCATGGCCAACCTGGATGCTGTTTGTACTGCTCATGTAGCACTGTCTGCCCTTAATTGTTACGCATGTACATTTTTAAATATAATAGACTAACAGCTTTACCTTGTGTAGAAAAAGGCTTTAGGTATTTTTTATGAAAAATATTATTGTCTCATCACACTCCTTTCAACAGATCTTTCACATATTAGTTATTATAAGATAGTGGCTTCACCAGGAAGCTGTATTTCTTATCTCTCAGCAGGTTGTGTCTTGATATGGTGATACATTCAGGACACAAATTCAACATGTACATGTTTCTTAGGAAAAAGTTTCTGTTCAGAGTCAAGATGGAATCGAAGCGATATCGTACCATATTTCATGTTATCAACTATGAAAGAAAGAATTTAAACACTGGATCTGTTTCTAAGGCATTCAATTTGAGGAAAAGAATTAGCATTGCAAAGAGAAAAGGGAGAATAGTGACTTTTTTCTTCTAAATTCATTGTCTTGAATCAGCCTATTGTCTGGGGCTGTACGTGTGTGGGAGTGCAATTCACTGGTGGTTGAATTCAACTCTCAGTTCTTTCAGCTGTGTTTTCAGCCTCTGATTTCCTATATTTCTCTCTGTAGTTTTAATAATGAGGGAGATTTTAGGACAATATGTTCTACATTTTCTGCATTATTGAGCTTTCTTCATGGCCTCTCCAGAACAACAAAACAAGACTAAAGCTTCAACAGTGTGAAATCAACACTGATAGATTATGTGTCAGTACCAAAAAAATCCCAAGAGACTATTGGGAATATACCGTATTCCATATCTATATAATGAAAAAATGTGATATTCATGTAATCATACAATTTTCAATCATTGAGGTACCCGTTTTAATCACATCCCTACTAGTTAATTTTCAGTCCTGGAGGAAATGCTTTGGCCTTTTGTGATGCTTTGGCCTCTCTAACTCCTGGATCTGCTGGCATTGACATGAGGTTGGTCTCTTCCCTTCAGTGACACTTTGAATATACACATGCAGATTTTCCTGCACACATGTATGTATTTATGTGCACAAATTCATGAATACATGTAGAAGCTCACAGCTGGTAGGTCACACTATGTGACATATACATAACAGAGTCATTCAATAGTTACCTCTGTTACAAGACTGAAAGAGGGGAAATGGCAGCTAAAGGCAGTGGTGACAAGAACACTATAAATAACTAGGAAAATCTGATAAAACCTGACAAGACAAGCAACAAGCCTTTAAACCACAAGAATTCTTAATGATTAGGATATTTACTAAGAAATGCATTAAATTTCTCACTTGATTTGAACACCTTATTAGTACACGTTCCAGTGACTGCTGATCTTAAAGTCTATTAATTTAAACAACAGACTTCAAATTAAAGTATTTAGGGAAATAAAGAACATTTTGTTAAAATTAAATGCAAGTGAACAGATGCAGTGGTGCAGCCTGATTACTTAGCAATTGTCAGTAAAAATGAACTAGAAAGACAACAGGTAAATACATCAGTATACTGTAGAAAGTAATCTGAGGATTTTTCTCCTTCTCTGAAAGCAAAGGTGCTATTGCTATGTTCCCTTATTTTACATTGACTTGCCTTCACATGGATTGTGTAGTACAAAATGAAAATTTCCTGAGGGGAATAACTTAATATAAATGGCAGAATGTTTGCCTGCAGATGGAAAGAATAAGGACTTTCCCCACAAGCATTTGTAGAAACATGAATTTATAAGGCAAATAGTCCTTAAGGGCTAAATTATGATCAAATGCAAGGAAACTAGATGTACTTTGTGCTTCTGAGAAGCACTGAAAAGAAAATGAGCCTTGGTTTTTGCATAAAACATATAAAATATATTCTGTTCTTTTTTCCTTGCCCTTGCTTCCAACCAGATATCTTTAATGTCTTATTAGATGATTCTGAAAAAGGGAAATAATTTAACATGGCATAAAACTCTGGAGAGATGATTTCAAAGGGGTCAGTAATAAATAATGCATAGTATCAATAGCTGTACTTAAAAAATGATTCACTGATTTTAACTGGAATATGCATCTAAACTAAAGATGTTGTCTAGCCTACTCAGTTCCTGTCTCCATATCATTCATAGTTTCACATATTCTGGGAACTATAGTGGAGCATATTAAGATTATGTAGCTGTGTTTATGAAAAATTTTCTAACTTCTTATAAAGACCCAAATCCCATGTGTAAGCCAACAAACATCTTTTGATGTTCAAAAACTGAAGTGATTTTCTAAATATGTTATAAATTAACAGTTTTCTTGGAGGTGCATCAGTGTGATGTGTGCCTTGAGAAAGGCTGCTCATATGGCTGTAATAATAATCTTATAAATAATAAATATAATCTTAGTTACCCTGATATGTCCAGAAAGAGGTTTGCTAGGATTGTCCTGCATTAATGGCACTATAGATATCTCTACATTGTAATAAATCAATTATTGGTGAAGAGTTAAATCATATGTTGGGAATCCTCAGGCCACAGAGGTTTAGTTAAACAAACAAAAATATGTGTAAGATGTCTGTATGCAAATCACATTACTTCTAAGGAAACAATGCTTTCAGTATGGATGAGTAAGTGATTTGTTAGTTGGTGTAAAGATTATTTAGGAAAAGGGATTATTCCTAGTAACAGTGGCTCAATAATGCCAAACTGAGATCAGGCCTAGTAAGTCTGTTTTCTGTTAGTAAAGACATTTATTCATCTACAGTTATAATTTCTGGTTTCTTTCTCTCAAGCATTCAATCTCAATATGTGCCTTTGTTACAAGTTTATTTTAACTTCACATGGACTCTATTCTATCTGAGGGTCTTTACACTGTGGTTTTCAGAAGGCAACGTGGCCAATCACTTTACTACCACCAGTTTGTACACAGCTTTGAAATTAATCTCCCAAAAAAAGAAAACCATAAAGTGAAGTATCTGTATCTGTTTCTATCATGACACTGCATGGGACTCAAATTATGCCTGGCCAAGGCTGGACTTTGAACAAAATTACTTTTGGATCACACAAAAGGCATACCTGTAGGATGGGCTGTGTAGATGTTGGAGATGGCCCTGTAACCACAACAGTTACCCCACAGGAGAGGAGTGACAGCTGCAATAAATCTGAGATCAGGATGTATAGATACCATGATTACACATGTAAAATTACACAGTGGAGCACAGCAGGCATCTTTTCAAGTCAGTAAAATGCTGAAGAATAAGGAATATGAAGGCTTAGGAATTGAGAGGCTTTGGTCTTGTGGCATGAACAGAACTGCAGCAAGAGAAATTTATGTTCAGTTCCTGCTCCATTTGTGGGCAGCATTATTTGGCTGAAAGTAAGCTCTAACATTATGCAGTGTTCTCCAGCTATCAGATAGAGATGGGGCAATCTTAATGCTGTGAGATTTTCTAAAAATAAATTTATTACTGAAATGTTCTATTTTCAGATGCGGCTGCTATAGGGTCATGTAAGTACCTTTTATTATAGGGGAGAAAAAATAAGAACAAACTATAGAATTTATCAGTTTCATGAACCCTGCTTCTCAAAGCACAAGCAATGAAACTATCAAATGAACAAATGCCTATTTCATTTGTCGCCTTTTTGAAGTGGAAAATTAAATCTCAGTCACACAATATTCTGAAAGTGTTTTTTTTTTTCTAATTGATTTAAAACACTCGCTTTCTAAATCTGAAAAGTTGCAAACAACATCCACACTCTGATTTTTTTGAAAGAATTCTGCACCATATGTAAGCTGTTAGGCATCTGTTTTGTCCTTGTGTACATGTCAAATCATACTCCAGTTCAGTCTTGATTGTCCTATTGTGGATCAAAGCCATGCTTTGCAAAAATGCACGATGATGAAGCTATGCTCACTTACAGCCTCACTGTTAATGCCACCAAAATAAATTTTATCAGCTTCCTTGCTTCAGCAAACAGCTGACATTTCTCTTGGCAAAATGAGCCACAAAACTCCTGATCTGACGTCAAGGGGCTGACAACGGCTTTGTACCAGATGAAGCTGTTTGTGACTGAGGTGGGTGCTGTGCATCAAAGCACACGTACCACTGCTCTTCTGAATGCCAGCAGAAGCTTTCACAGTGTCAGTAATTTTCTAGGGTTTTTTATTCACACAAAATTTTGGAATTGTGCACTCATTTGATTTTGAAATAAGTGTAGTTTTAAAATGTCAGTGTTTAATATGCTGCATATTTGGTGTGCTGGATCCAGGAGGGCTTTTGCTTGGAAATTAAGACACTCTGATTAAACCTGATATTACATTTCTCTGGTAAATTTATTTACCAAGATCTTTCATAGCTTTCTATAATTAAGTAGATAGAAGTGAATTATTTAATTTTAATTTTCTTTCCTTAATGAAAGATCAATTGTGATTTTTGCTTTGTTTTGACTATTTTACTTCCATGAAAACAGTAGAATATTTCTGTTCGGCTAGGCCAGCAAGCAAGCTTTCATTGCAGGAAAGGTCATTTTATCATCTGCAGTCCTTTGGGTGGAAAAAATTTAAAGGGTTTTCTTAGTAATGGAGAGTACATGCTCCTGCCTGAAAAGTTCTAAGTCTTAAAAAAAACCCCAAACTTTAAACAAATTTGTAATTTTTATTAATTATTGAATTCTTATACAGGTCAAAGGAATTCTAGAAAAGAAAAAAAAAAGAGATTATTTTAACTGGAAGATCAATTTCTAAGTATGCTGGAAAGAACATTTCAAAGTTATTCAGTTTCCTGTATCTGACTTAAGGCCCAACTTAGTTGTGATTCCATCAGAGCTTTGTTTGCACTCCTTGTTGATCAACAAGTCTTGATGTACTTGTGTAACTTCAATTTCCTCTGTCAGCATTGCAGTTACACTGCACAATGAGCCCTTCATGAGGTTGCACAACATAATTTCCATATCGTGGGACCCAGCTCTCTCTAATGTTTTGTTGCTCCTCCTGTTTCATCCAATGCAGCTATACAGCATTTCCCACAAAATTACTCAGACGTCATAATAAATTTCTTAGTCATGATTGCTTTCATCTGTATAATGGACTTTGTTCTAGCTCTTTTTAAGCAATATTGAACTATCAGGAATGTATTGCCCACCAGGAAACTACCTAAATAATGTTGCAGCTGACGTCCCTATAGGACATTTGTCTGTTCTCAATAAGAAGCAGGAGTAATAGCTCCACAATGCAAGTTCTGCAGATTGAAGTGATATATACATTTGTGTCAAGATCTTCCTCTTTTCTGAAAACTTAGGAAATCAACAGTCTTTTTAAAAAGTACTAAATGTCATATGCAAGCCTGGCAAAACTCAGATTAATTTAAGGGCTTTTTCTGGTCTGGGAATCTAT
Organism: Aegithalos caudatus; assembly: GCA_013389925.1. NCBI lineage: Eukaryota > Metazoa > Chordata > Aves > Passeriformes > Aegithalidae > Aegithalos > Aegithalos caudatus. The sequence goes on along the minus strand of WEIU01005258.1, from coordinate 217,318 downwards.
ATCTATAAGAAAGGTTCATCTGTGCATTTGGCCAAAACTAATCTGCAGCTTAAAATTGTAGAACAATAAATAAAGAGACTGTGGCCACCACTAGCATTAGGATGCTGAAAATCATAGAACTAGACTAAGACACAAGGTCACAGATGTATTTCTCTGTAAGTACTGGCAGTAATGAGGAGCTGTCTTATAGTTTTGTGGCAAGGAACACATATAAAACATCCAAAACCAGACAGACTTACTTCAGGAATGATAGCTGTCCACTTTTTAATGATTCATGTAGTTTAAATTTTAGTCCTTTTTAAATAGTCATTTACCACTTGTCCTTCAGTAGAAATAGAGAATAGAAAATACATATGGCAAACAAAAACATTTAACTGCCCTCTAAGCTGCTTTGCATGGGAACCTGAATCATATATGATTTCATATCTTGGGTCATTCTCAATTTCAGAGCCTCTGAGGGGTTAAGGATTGCAGTTCAAAAGGTGACTGTGAGGCTTTTTACCCAAAATTGCCGTCCTGTCTAGATACAGAATGTTGGGTTTAATGTTTCTGCCTCCCACTTTTTGGAAAATTTTCATATTAGTTTTTAATTATTATTTTTGACACTATTCAAGCAAATATTACCTCAGCTTTTCAGAGAACAAAGCAAATACCCAATCACACCATATGTGTTCTTGGCCACCAATTAACGACATAGTTGTATAATGGCATAGCTGCATAAACAGTACAGGGGGAGGAGGTCAGTCAAAATAAAAAAAATTATCTAAGGGCTACGATCATGTTTATGAGCAGATTGATTCATGTAAATTCTCTCAAAGTTGAGAATTGTTTAACGATTCTGTTATGCAAACAAATCTGCTATACACATTGTTTGCAAGATATCAGTGTAAGTACTGAATCTTCATCCTCCATGGCTGGCTATATAAAGGATGTGGCATGGCTTTGATTCTTGGTTAGTAGATTTAGGCTGCAGACAGTAGTTTTACTTGAATATTAAGTGACTTTTTATGATTTCACTGCAAAGCTAAGTTTTATATATAAACAAATCACTGCAACAAACTCTATATATTCATTAATATTAATGAACAATATTAATATTATACATAGATTTCCTGCTTTAAGATTGTATTTTAAATGCAATTGAAATGCAATTCTATGGGATACTAATAATGTTTTATTTTTATTTAATGAGGATTCCATATATTTATCATCGGTGTAGTATTAACCTGCCTCACTGAACAGATTTTACCTGTTCCCAGAATTTGCAGTGTAATATACTCCATGCCTGTTTTTGGTCCTGTCATTGTTTGGGTCTCATAGTTTTATACGGTTATTGACTGAAACAAGTCATGACAAGATTCACAGTTACATGAGGAAAATCCCCCAGATGAAATCTTGACCTGTTGGACAAAGGAAGTATAAGCATAAATTGCAATAAGGACAAGATTTATAGGGCTAGGACAGCTATTGAGTGTTAAAATTTAAGCTCAATTGCTCATTCAGGTGGGAAGAAGGGAACACAGATAATTCAAGTATTGTCTAAATCTATATTAAATACTTATTACACTGCTTGAGTAGCTGCTTAACATTTGCTGCTGAAATCAAGACCATTTATAGCAGTGTCAAACCAAAGGATTTACTCCATCTGAAGTAGCTGAAGTAGATGCCCAGAATTCCTTCTATGTACATAGCTATTCCCCATCCCACTGGCAAAATAACCCAGTTGGTTCATGGAAAATGTCATGGTAGTGGGAGTGTACAAATGCACTGAAAGGTGAAGGGCATCACAGACTAAATTATTATAAATACCTGCTGCTGTGTCTTACAGATAAACTGCTGTGCCAGGCTGACTGGCAGTGCTTTTATTATGTAGTGACTGTATTTAATTTAATGTAAGAAAAGACAGCAGCAACAGATATTCACACAGGGAATGACTGGGCAGAGAGTGAAGGCTATAGAGCATTAGCAATGCTAAGAAGTCTCAAACAGTCCTTAGAGGAATGGGAGTTTCATAACAGAGTCTGAATGTGTCTCAAATATCATGCTGATGTTTGTCACCAATGAATCTCCCACACTGTGGGAGTTTTAAAGAATGACTTATTGGCTTATTGGCCTACTCAACCCATGCATGCAAATCCAGAGAGACAGATTCACTGCATTTTTGCATATCCTTAATATTCCAAAGCCTTAGGATTCAAGTAATGCTCACATGTTGGTGAGCATACAAATGCAAGAGTGTGGGGAAGGACTGGGAGGACAATCAAAACAGAAATTACAAGACAGTTCATTGTAGTCCAGTGTGTTATGAGGCAGCACAGAATAAATAAGTCATTCAGAGCAAAGTGTCTCATTCTGGAAATTAAGACATTTTAAAGGATCAAGTATGATTTTATAGTTGTAAGTTACTTGATTGAAATTTTCATTGTGTAATTTTTAAGCAGTGTCAGAAAGAGCAGCTAAGGCTGCTTGCTTTGTCACATTTAATATTGAATTTTCAAGTAATTTTAGTGTTGGAAAGCTCTTAAAATATTTGTCTTTCCTTGATGAAAAATACAATTCCCTGTTCATGGTTGATTATCATGGCCTAGTGTCCTCTGGAATATCATCCCAGGATGTCTGTGTGGACAGCCTTTGGCTCCCAGCAGCACTGCAGCCACCCAGAGCTAACAGCAAGTTCCCAGACTATCAGTTATCGAGGATTATTGATCCCAGGGAACAGTTCAAAGCTGTCAGTCAGCTGTCACCAGGTTGGTCTCTGTTCGGCCCACTCAGCCTTTCCCTCCCTCAGAGCAGTTTTTGGGCTGGTTGAAAATGCCTACACATGCGAGACAAGACCCTTGGTCAACAGTGATTATTAAAACTTTCTCAGGACAGATGAATGAAGCCTAGGTTTTTTGATCTGGACTGTACTAAATGCTTCTATCAAAATGTAATTTTCATTGAAAGTGGCTGACTCTTTTTTTGTGATCTATTTTCTAATAATACTTTTAGTGTGTTAAATGAAAATTTAAACCCACTTCATTATATAGATGAATATGTAGTAATTTTTTCTTTATTTCTCACTTTTTTCCTTTGTCCCACCCTTTCCAAGTTTTTTCAGATTAAAAGACACATAATGAGAAAGGGAAGAGTAAAAACTAAAACTTTACACAGATATGAACTTGTTACATAAAAAAAATAAAAATTCTTTCTTGATCTGAATGAAAGGAAAAAGCCTTCATATAACATAATATGTACACTTCCACATAAATTATTTTACATTTGAAATAATTTTTTCATCTGTTTGGAGAAGCCATGAAACTTTGGAAAAGAACTGTCACAAATACTTGAAGCATTTGTCATCTCTGTGTAGGTCTGTTACACAAAAATAAGAGTACTCACTGGGGGAATTCAGGTGGATTTATTTTTACTTTTTTTTCAGGCAAGTTGCTGCTGCTTAGGTGTTAAGGATTGCCAGCCTTCTGCAAACTTGCAAATGAGTGTAGGAAGCACACACTGAAGGGTTTCCAGGGCAGAGAAAGAGCATCAGGGAAAGATGAACAGGTCACAGACAACTTGAAAGATGAAAGAAAGATAACAACATGTGTATGGCTCTCCTGGTTACTTCCAAACAGATAAAGAACAAAGCAAAACATAAATCAGTGACAATCGGGAACACAGGTCTCACTGTCTATTCCTAGAACCAGGATTCTCAAGGACGGACATGTCACAGTAACTGTGTTGCCAGCACACAGAAATACCCTGCTGTTTGGTAATGCTGCTTTGCTGCTGATGCCAGCACCATTTTTCTTCATTTGAGGTACTGGGGGTTAATACTAGGCAAGATTTTTCAACCTATTTAACCATGTGTTGTGAAGCTGGTTGACCTTTGACTGCTAAGTGCTGACAAGGTCCTGTGAGCCCTGGAAATGATAGCAAGATCTACTGGTGAGGTGCAAGCAGATAAAGAACAAAGTAGCACATAAATCAGCAGAAGCCAATTAGGGCACTCCTACTCCAAAAAATTTGCAAGGAGGAGAGGAAAAGACATGAGCCATGATTATTATGCACATTGAAAATCTGTTGCAGTCATAAATTTGAAATGAATTGCTACGGGAACTGGGCAGCTTGTCAGTAAACACTCCAGAACTTGGGACTGGCAAAACTGTACATAAGAATTAATATTTTGGAAGGGTAAATATGTCCAACAAAGACCTGATCTTACCACATTTGCATTATATTTTGGCATTCCATTTCTCATGCAAGAAAGTTTCTGCTTTTTTTTAGCAAGATATTACACTGGGGAGAACTCAGAATAAATAGCACAGAAAAAGATGGGAGCAATCTTGATCTGATTTATCTCTTTTCCAATTTGAACAGTTCTTTACCAGTAATGAGGATTAAGAAATCCTGGGAGACAGCCTTGAGCCTGAGAAATGGCGGCATGCTGCTTGAGCTGCTACAAAAATTTGTACATAAAATTAATGCCTAAGGAAAAATCTGCTTCAGTTTCAGGTATCTGGGCACTTTGTAGATTCATTAATTTAAACAAACAATAATCAGCTGCTATTAAATAGCTGCTTCTTGAACCCCCATGCTAGAGATAAAATTAATACATAGAAAAATAGTTATTTCTCTAATTTTATAGGTGACAAGACCAAATATAGGAATGCTTTGATGCGTTGATAAGAGTCATCAAGAGTATAAACCAAAGGCACCAATAAAAATACCAACACAGGGCTAAAAGTCAATGCAAACCTGAAGAATGGGCAAGAAGAAATGTTATGTTGAAAACTGGACTGTTCTTAGTGCAGGGAAGATTTTAATTTCTTCTAAAATTCTGACAGGGTCACAATAATTGACTTGGGATCTTAAGACATAATTTTCAAAGCATCTGAGTGACATCTGAAAGCATATTACCATCAACACTCGATGAAAGAATTATTCCATTACCTTGCTGCTGTAGAAAAGGTTGTTTTCTCTCAAGACTGTTCTAGCCCTTGGTATGTAGCCATGCCTCTGTTCTAACTTGTTGGGTCATTCACCTGATTGATCTCCAGGAAAGAAAAGTGCAAAAATGTTCAGACAACTCAGGGTCACTGTTTCCAAAGCAAATTGTTTGTTCTTGCCTGATGCTGTTTGTTGTTTTGGATTTTGCCTGGATAAATTAATAGAATAGAGCTATTTGGTGCATTGGTTCTAAGAACTCCATATATAAAATATACAATTTTTGTGAACAAAAGGTGAATATATTTTTCTTGACAAAACAAATTTAAAGGTAATGGGGACATTTTCTGATTGTGCAGTCACACAGGTTTTCCACTTCTTTTGGGAAGCTGAATGACACCTACTTTTTTCAAATATTTTTTTCTTGATTTTTCTGCATATATTCTTCAGCTTTATTTTATCTAACATCTCTCCAAAAGGTGTGGTCTCCACATGGATCACTTATTTGTTCACCAAAATTTGAAAGTAGAGGTTCCAGCCCTATAACATCAGAAATTGTGTATAATTAATACAAGCAATATTTTTTGTGAATATATTCTGTGCATTTTTGTGACTGGGAAAATAGGGGGTATATATATTTTTCCATACGTGGTTTTGGTATTGGATGTGTTTTTATTCTACAGACTAAGATGAGGAACTTGAGAGAAGTTGAGTTGGTTCATTGATCAAAATATTAATTTCTGAGAAGCCCCTGATATTGTAAAATTGTACAAAAGGGAAGAGCATGTAAATCAGACAATCACTATCTGGTGTCTCATTCTGTGTATAAAGATTATTATTAACAGAAGAAAAAAGTTAGGACATGCAAGATACAGAGGTAGAACTAAGAATCTGATTATTTTCCTGTTCTTCCAGTTTTATAACTTTTCTGCACCTGTTGAATTATGCTGTATATATAAGTATGTTGTATTTCCCACCACCTGTCAACAGCTATTGGATATGCCACCCAAACATTGATTCATCAATGTTTTCAGTAATACTGCTGCTGCAAGAGATAGAAGAGGGGTTGTTAATGCCCTTGGAAATAAAAGCAGACTAGTTAAATGAAACCTTTTTGTTTTAATTATACTCCAAATCTTCCTTTCCTTCATTGAAAAAAATTAACCTGCTTCTGGCTGAAGTTGCAAACACGAGCATGAAATGAAATCCAAACTTTTAGTTGAAAATTATCAAGGGAACATTACATAACACAAAGTTTTGACTTTCTTGATTAAGCCATTTCATATTGATTTCTTTTTATCAGGGAAATGTTATGTGATGGGAAATTAGTAACACATTTGATGTGTTAGTTTCTATTGTAACACCTACCAGGAGCTTCACTGATGGGCTGGACGGCACTGGTTACTAGCTCAGCACTCGACATTGAACATGGCAAGAAACAACTTGTGGTGAAGATGGATGACAGGAGACAAAGTTCAAAGATTATGAGATGCAGCCAGAAGAAATCAGCTGTGCCTTATAAAGTCAGAAGGCTATGTGTGAACGTGAGTATTCCTTTCTGATAGACAGTTTTTTAAAGCCTCTCAGGAACCAAACATGTCTCGATGTTTCCTGTGCACTGGTATAGTTTCTCATCTCCCCTTTGTCACCAGTGACAAAGACATGCCTTGCACAGCTCACAACAGGGATCAGTATCCAAAGTGAGGTTCTGGGACATATGGGTGCTGTCTTATTTATACACAAACCACAAATATATCATCACTGCACAGAATGCCACCCTTGTTGCTCAGGCTCACTCCTCCATATGAGTTGTGACTCCCCTACAACACTTTGAACAAGTGCAATAACATCCACTTCTTTCCATCTCCTTACACTCCCATATCTGCTCTTCTTGCTCTTTTTCCTCTGAACATTTTTAGGGTCAACTGTGTTTTTTTCCACAGCTCAAAATGTCAGTTTGCCACTGAAGCTGCTCCATTGTCTGTGGGGTGTTGCTCAGGCTGTGTCTAAATGCTTTGGATTTGGCATTAAAGGGAGGAATCCTGTCTGGCTCCTTCTGGTCAACAACAGCACTCCCAGCCAACAGCTGACTCAGTACCTCCACTTCCAGGCTGTGAAGATGAGTCACTTACCCTGATTTCAAAAATACTTTTTAATAGTTTAGGTCCTGTGTACAGATCTTATCAAAATCATGACTCTCCTCAACTTTTCTGCTCTTAAAAATACTATTCTTCTCTGAGAAACAAAAATTAAATGGGCATTGTTTTAACATTTGCCCATAAAATGGCAGGTTTTTTCACTAATGAAAACAGATTTCCAATTTTAGGCCAACATGATTCCCTTTGGGTGATCTGACAATATTTACAAAAGTCCTTTACTCAAACGTGACATTGCTTGAAACTAAGTGAAACAGCTTTTGACGATGAAAAAAAAGGTATGCATTATTATAAAAATTCTCTTTTGCACATGAATGTCATTCAGATCACACAAATAAATGTTTAGTATTTTCATTCTTTACTCATGCAAAGTAAAGCAGGTAAAAAAAAAATCCTTGGAAATACATGCATTACACTTGGAAACTTAGCTACTTTGTGTGTAATGAAACTAGCTCTCCACATTCAAAATACACCTCAGTAAAGTGCTAGAAGACTTAGTGGAGTGTCTAGTATAAACCCTATGTGTTGTCAGGTAAATGAATGCAGGGTTTTTAAAATGTTATTAAAAATAGTTTTTTAAAATGTTATTAAAATAGTTATTAAAAATAATTTTGAAATTTTTCACTAATTTTGCCCATATATTATTTAATTAGTGATGTAGACTTCTGGTGATCTGTTCTAGTTTTCCTCAGTTGTGAAACATTTAGTGAAAAACAAACTGGCACTTGTCTGGATTAAAAAAAGACCCCAGAACTCTCAAGGGATTTTTCTGGTTTACCAAGATACTTTAAATTTCTTGAGAGGTAAGAAAAGATATACAATTCTGTGGCTGATATAAATGTTATTGTGCTTTCATTCCAGTGTAAGTACAACACAGCTATGTTACTTTTACAGTAATATTCTTAAAATATATAAGTGGAAAAAAACTATAATCTGTTTGAATTGATCTTCAGTAATAAAAGCAAACCAAATAAGTTTCAGGTTTTAAGAAGTCAGAAATTTGGCATATTTTCATTATAATATTCATACATTCTATTATATTAATGTTAAAGGCCCTTGTTGAAAAATGTATTTCATTACTTTGAGCCAGTGATTGAGTTACTGAACATTCAGAAACAACCACA
>WEIU01005258.1:149858-199639 GCA_013389925.1 Aegithalos caudatus | reverse complement strand
AAAAAAAAAAAAAAGTTCTAAACCCCTCATGTTTATTTGAATAGATGTTGGCAGGATAATTAAATGCTCCCTTCAAACATCCTGGTGGAAATATTAAATAGTAATTACCTTACTCAAGTCGTTCCTTTTGTGAGAAGGGGAACCACCTGACTGCCAGCTTTCGTTTGCCCTGACACAGATGCAAAGGCTCTGCTGCCTTCTGAGCTGTTCACACACTTTCTTCCCATGAGAAAGTAAGCATTGATTGAAACACGGCATTTTCTCCCAACTTGCACACACAACTGCTGCTTGTTTCAGAAAGATGTCAACTAATTTGAGCAACCTCTCCAAAGGACTCTCCAAACAGAAATGTCTTTCATAAATTTCCGGGTCAGCAGCCCTTGGTAACCCAGGATGACTATTCCAGTCCTGGAGGCACTGAAATAGTTCCATATAAATAGAAACAGCTTCTGTATCATATTGTTGCCTGAAGCATAGCATTCAACACCTCCTTGCACATTAAAATATCTCTCCATGACACAACTTTACACAAAAGAGTGTCTTTGACCATATGGTCTCTCTTTGATCTGTTGATTTTCTTTACTCTGATCCTGTCATTTACTGAAATATTTATGTCTTCTGGTCTGAAGCTTTAAATGGTCATCACGAATAATGCATGCAGGAGCCTTCTCCTCTTCTACTCTGTTTGAATGTCAGCAGATGTTGAAGTACCCTAGTGCTTCATGAAGTATTTCTATTGTGCGGGACTATTTGTAAAAGAAAAGCGGCATCAAGTTCTTCACAACAATCACCTTTTTCTTTTTCTTTCCTCTTTCCCTCTTTTACCATGATAACAAATATTTACTGAATCTCATTCTTTAATAATACTTTCCCTTAAGTATTCTGGGTTTATTCCAATGTTTTTGGAGGTCAGCATAATTGCTTTCAGTGGCTTCTATGGACCTCTGATATACTACACTGTATGTTTTATTTGCTGATTGTAAAGAGTTTAATAACTATACATGGCTGCAGCACTTAAAAAGGAAAAGCAGACAAGATGGATGGGAAAGAGGTTTTGTATTTTCAGATTAAGATAACTGTATTTAATCAGCCCAACATTTCTGTCCTCTCCTAGTCCCCTCTCCTTTTCCTTGATATCTAACTCACTAGACAGAGGGTGGCACACAAGGCAGTTTTGCCATTCTCTTCAATACTAAATCTGATGTTTATTCATCATCTAAATGTAAGGATTGTAAACAGTTTATAAACCAATAATATAAGTTGCTCATGAAGAATGTTATTAATATGCTTTTTTATCCTGTCTATATTGGGGTTTGAGAGCTCCTATCCAAAACTTGCATTTATTAATAATAAAACAATTCAGGTACGCTGCTCAAACCAGATTGTGTGAGTGCAATCTGGAATAGGAACTTCAGACTGAATGTCTCTTTTTGTAACATATTTCCAGCATAATTTTTGAAAAATAAGATTTTCTAAAGCACCTAAGAAAAACAAGTGGATCATCTGATCATTTAGTTAATGGGCATTTGGAAAATTGTTTTCTTTTAGAAGACAGTAGTGATAATTATTTCCATTTTGTGTATAACCAAACAGAATCCCTGTGCTGAACATTTATAACAGAGGACAACAGATCCAGTATCACTCAAACTATGCCTTACTGAAGTAGGTAAAGCATATCTCTCAGTTTTCTGGAGTAACAAAATTCATGTGGTCAAATGCAGAGCAACTGTTGTTGGTTTCATATCACGATCATCATGCTGGCATACAAACTTACAATGCCATGCTAAACTTGTGGACAGGCTCTTTGGAGGTTTCAAAAAACAGTCATTTTCTCCTTGATCACACTGAATACTCAGGAAACTTAGTAAGAAGAGTTTAGGCTGATGTTGTAGGCCTTTTAGTTGTGCCCAGCTGTTTGGAGCCTGACCATATTTTGGTTTTATAATCTTGATCTGGAATGCTGTGAACTGAATAGTCTTCATCATATGAAATTTACCAGTTGGCTGAAGGGCTTATCAAAATCAAAGAGATATTCCCTTTGCTTGTGTAAGAAATCTTCTCTCTGCCCCGAAAATATTCTCCAAGAAACTGTGCACATATAAATGATTTCAAAGTGGATCATTTCCCATAGACAACTTGCAATGAAATTGTGCTTGAAGAAAATAAACAGTGGCTATTTTCAGAAGCAAAGAAAATACCCAAGCCTCTGAGATTTCAGAGATTAAGCTTCTTGTTTAGTTTGTATGTCAGACCTATGAAAGAGGAATTAGGATAAGCAGTCAAGTCTCTAAGCAGTATAGTTCAAGGTGAACTCATCTGTAAGAAAACCACCCCAACTTTTACGTTTATAATTATTCTGAAAAAATTAAATTGATTAGATTAAACCAAATAGATTTTAAAATTTCTTTTTACAGAAAGGAAACACTAAACACACTAAACACTAAACTCTTTCATGTCATATAGAATGCTTCATTCTCATCCAGTGAAATATGTGTATGAAAAAAAATTTAAGGAAAGGGGATGGATTTCTGAGAGAGCCTGTTTATCCCTCTAATCTCACCGATGAGCAGTTAGAGCATTTGCTGGGGTGTGTGACATCCTTCCATCATGCAAACTACAAGTTTTACAGCTTCAGTTCCTTTTGTTGGACATGCTACTTTTTGCATGGAACAGCAAAACATTATTGTGCCAGGCATCAAAGAGATAATAATGACTCCACAGCCTGACTGGCTTCCCACAAAACAGGTTGGTGCTTGTTCAAATTCCTGTCAAGGATGAGAGCTGGTCTTGTCCAAAAAATCTTCAGCTATATGAACAAGAACTCTAACAAAGAAGGAATGAGAGCTATTTGAGAAACTCCCAGGCAATGTGGCTAAATCAACCTTCAGTGGGACAGAGGATGAGGGGTCAAGTCCTTTCCAAAAAACGACACAGCTGAACATACTTTTCCTGTTTTTTAGGAAAATGCTCTTTCTCTAGCTGTTTACCCAGGGGGGGATTGCCAACAACAACAACAAAAATATTGGTTTAATTTAGACAAATTTTAGAAATAGTTCCAGGTACATAACATTAATACTCCAGGTTAATTTAAAGTTGGAAAAAACTAGCTTTTCCAACGTGAGATATTTCTATTCAAGAAAGTCAGATTTAGTCATTTATCAATATATAATATTTAAACAAATACAATACCTTAGAGTAGAACTTACAGAAAAATCTAACTCATGTAACAACCAAGAAATAATTAGCAAGCTCTTGCTAATGATTTATCTGTTGCAGTTGTTATTGTTGAAGTTGTTATTGCAACTAAAACAACAAGATTTTCTCTGTTTTGGCACGCATTTAAAAACCTTGTGGCTTTTGAGATAGCATGCAGGTTCATAAATATGTGGCTAACATAATAAAATTATTTGTTTCAAATTATAGAAATACACAAGAAAGTATTAGCATGACTTCTGAAATGCCTTCACACACTTTCACAAATTCAAATTATATTTTCTTAGAAAAGAAAACAACCATATACTATAAAAAGTAATAGAAGAACAATAAGGAAATGAAAATGTGATGGTATTCAATAAAGAGATGACAATGACTAGGATTATATTACTAGGACTATGTACAAGGTTTATATTTTGTGTCAGGAACTCTCATAGCAGATAGATTTTCTAATGTGTAAAACTTGAAAACATAGCCTAAGCAATGTAATTTGAAAAATTGCAAACATCATCAAAATTAATTTCAAATTTTTACTTTTTTTAAATGAAACATTTAAGAAAGTAGTTTATTGTTTGCCCTAGGGAATCAAAACAAATACTAGTGCTGAAACATCTGTTTTTTAGAAATATCTCCTGAATTTAATTATCCATTGTAGTATTTGTATTTTCATATACCTCACAACATAATAATGAAGATAAAGAAATATTATTCTTGTGGCTTAAACTGATTGTTAATCGACAAGAGGGAATATTTTGCTTGTGTGTGGTAGTATATAATATGATTATATTTCTTTTAGTCCTCTGAGACACTTGGGGTGGGATACTACTAATCCAAGAAAAAAAAAAAAAAAAAAAGTGGCTTCCTTCCTCACACATATAGTTATCTTTACTTCAGTGAGAGTATTTATATTATTTGTTTAAATACAGGCTTAGATCCCAAACTATTTCCTAAGGATTTCCTTTGCTCTTATCGTGACTTTGGAGGCACTGCCAGCATTTGGCAGAATCAGATATGTGCACCTAAAGAAATAATTCCCACAGCAAGATACGTTTCAGCTGACATTAGAAATTTAAAATTTGAAACTGAGGCAGCTTTTCACAGTTTCTGTGTTTTAAGTTTCTCCTGAAGAAGTGAAGAGAGCAGCCGCCTTCAGGGTGATGCTGACGATCCAAGGGCGGTGTGTAGGATGCAGGGATACTTTGCCCTCCGGGCAAGGCTCGCTGCTCGCCAGATTCCCCCACTTGCCAGTGCATAGAAACTCCCTGATGGCTCAACATCAGCAAATCTCCTTGGCTGCCAGCTGTGCCTGCAGCTGGGGGCCAGCAAGGACAATGCCTACCCTGCTCTCAGTGGTGTGACACACGCATAAACACCTGGTAGATGGTTAAAAGAGAGTTATTCAAGTGTTACTGTAGTAATTAATACAGATGGTCCTTATCTCTACTTTGCTTTTCGAAAACATGAATTTCAAAAGGAACCTTTATCTCTCCTGGTTTTATCTCCCGCATAAAACAGAGACTGGGATTGAGGAGCAGAAGGCAGGAATGGACTCTTTCCTTCTCTCCAGACTCCACAGACAGGAGCAATTTATCTCAACAAGAGGAGTCCACATACTTTCTATTTCATCTTCCTTTTAAACCACAAAACACCTCAGCACCATTTAATAAGTTTCAGACTGCTTAAACTACAAGTTTGGTCACAAGTTAGCTATCCTGGATAAATCTCAACATTGAGAAGACTCTCCAAGCTCAGGCTAAAAACCCCAAAAGTTACAAAATGTAATTCTTCCCCTGGAAGTCTGTCCTGACTTCTAACTATTCCTGCTGCTAGGAAAATGGTCTTCATTTGAATTTAACAACATTCAACTTCCAGCTGTTAACTTCCAGAAAGGGCATTGTGGTTTCTCCCCTAGGGACAAACAGCCTTTCAAGCGTAGTTTTTTGGCTTTGCATTATGATCAAACCACAACTTAGTCTTCTTTTTAATAATGGGTGTGTCAATACTGACTTTAATGGAAACAGGATTGACTTCGTAATTTCAAACTAGACACCGAAAATATTTTTCTTATCAGCAGTTTTGCTCCATCACATGCACATTTTACGTTATTATTGTTGGGCTGCTCACATGCTGCGCTGTGGGTTGACACTGTTTTTGTTTTGTAGAAGAAGGAAACTCTGAATCATTTCTTTTTGGGAAAAACATGCAAAGAATAACACAAATTTCTTAAGCAGAGAGGAAGAAAAAGTCAACAGAAATTAAATCTTGGTACTGTATACAGCACAAGCTTCTTTTTAATGTCTACATCTGCCTTGATATGAGCCAAGCCTTTTAGAATGGTGGAGCAGTATTTATCTTTGGGAATCACTAATGAAGTAATGTATTTAAAAATAAGCCTGTTTTGGTATTTCTAAACTTGTAACACTGAGTCAGATTGTGCCCATGTTGCAGGGATAATCAGTATGAAAGCTTATCATATAGCAAAAATAACTGAGACCCCAAAAATATTTTAATACATTTTGCTGTAATAGTGATGGATTTCTCGTAGCAGAGGAGATTGCAGTGACCTAAGGAGATATATGCTGGCACATATTTGTGGTAGAAATACAAGTCACAAAAGCAGGGGGAAAAGCTGACTTACTCTCAGAACAAGAGAATTGAGGATGAGAGAAAATTATTCCAAGTGCATGCTCGGCAGAGGTCACATGGAAAAAGATGCCGGAAGACAATTTTTGTCTTGACACTTCACTTTCTTCCTGAAGGATGAAAGACCTATGTAGCAAGAAAAGAGGTCCCAGAACATCTCTGAGTCTTCAGACAGCCAAGAGAAAGACTTGTGCATGACTACCACTACCTCTGATTCCAGTTACCAGATAATGGCAAAATTTAAAATATGTTCATCCTAAAAAGGAGTTAGTGCCTCCCAGGAAAGGAACTAGACACACACTTAGAGCTCAGGAGTTCCATTCTTTTATGCCTGAAATTGAGTTGGCAATTAATAAAATGTTATCTTTGCACACATTATAACAAATCGCTTTCTTCCAAGCTAAATTAAAGGTAATATTTCTGCTAATGAAACTTTACAGGTGCCTAATTTAGCCAGTGTTAGAATAATGACCTTAAAGCACTTGTGAAGAGATTTAAACAGGAGAAAATGAGACTGTTATAATACTTAATTTCATTCCAGTCTATTCTGCTCCTACACATGGCCCAAATACACTCAAATATTTCTAACCTATAGGGCTGCTACAGTTTTGGGCTGGATTTTTGCTTTTGTTGTTTTGGCTTGGTTTGGTTTAGTATTTTTTCAGGGAGAGGAAATATCTCTTTTCTTTCCTTTTTCTGTTTTTCTATAGAATTTAGTCCATACTGATTTCCCTAGGGTAGGATGAGCACCTATTCCTACACAACAAGAGAAGAAGGTGAGGGAGCTGGACATCCTGTTGATTCAGCCCTAAGCTCACAAACTGCAATCTACAGAGACCATCTGGGTAAGTTTGCAAAACAAAGTGTTACCTTACAAAACACGCATTCCACAATCCCTGCAATTCCACCATCTGACTCCTGTAAGATGGATCATACTGAGGAGGCTCACCAGTAGTGGTAGCTGTGCTGACAGCTCTGTGTGAGACAGCTGTCCATCAGGGTTTGGCCAGACTGCACACAGGGGAACAAAACCAGGTGACATTTTGGCAACTCCAGGACACGTGGAATGTCATGGCATCGTGCTCAAGAGCATGCATAGATCTGTAGCATGATCTCAGTGCATTTATAAGTGTGATTAAAGAATTACTTTCCAAAACAGTTCAATGACAACTAATTTGGTGGGATAAGGCACCAGATTTGATTTGATTTTTCTGTTTTATATTTTTTAATTATTATCTCATTGCAAAGTACTTTTATTTACTTACAATATCACTGTAATAAATCCAGGCAGAACTGCAAATTCAAAAGAAGCACAAACATTTCCCTTCATTTTATTTAACTGGGACATGATCAGGTGAGAAATGACAAACAAAGAGAATGTGGGTCCACATAGGAGAAATGACACATTTGCAGAAAAGATTCTCTTGGCCAGCTGAAAGGAAAGGGAAGTAGTTTATTCTGTGCCTTTTATATCCTCAGTGGACATAAACTTTTATCCAAATATTTGTTATGCTTTTTCCTCTCCAAGAATACTGGTTCAGTGTTCCATTCCTATGTTTGCACTATACTAACTGGTGTTTTAGGATTCTATGGCTTTAATTGAATTAATATTTGCATGTCAATAAGTAAATGTGGGCAAAAATGAAATTGAAAAAAATGCTGGGCTCTAACTGTGCAAAATAATATTTAGTAAATATACATACGTTGAACCTAGTCACTTCTGCATTTATCCTTCTATGGATTATTTTGAAACTAGGCAAATAATTTTTCTCTTTAATCTTCCTTTCAGTGATAAAGGCTATAGCCTAGCAAATTGGTGCAGGATTCTGGAATATGACATAAAGGAAGATTAAAGGGAAACTCCTTGATTTAACCAAGGGTTTGAAATTTCACTGGGCCCATGTTTCTAGAAGAAACCAATTCCCAAGAAAAATGAGATTTTGCTTGAATTCCTTTCCTTATTTTTTGTAAGGGGAATTAGGAACTCAGAAAAAGAAGGGAAAAAGGAGAACATCCCCTCTGTTGCAGAGCAGACTGCAGTGTCTCAGGCTTGTTCAATCCCTAAACAGCAAAGGCTTTCTGAGCAATGGACTCCACACATGGGACAAAGTGAGAAGTCTGTTTTTAATATAATCTTAAAAGATTATAAGATGTCCCATAGCTGTAAAACATTGATAGGAGAATAGCAACTGACAGAAACTTTTCATAAGGTCATGAATATTTGCATCCTGGATTTTGGATTGATCTATCCCATCGGAAATCAACGGCAAAGTCCAGAGCATGGAGATACCCTTATAGAAAAGCCATGGATTTAATCTACAATGCTAAAAACACAGCTCTGTATAGACTGTATTTTACTTTGTATTTCTGAGACATATAAAATAGATATTTTTCTTACATTTCTCAGACATTAGTCAATTCTACATATTTTAGCCCTTTCTTTTCAGGAATTTGAAACTTGTTTACCTGTGGAACAAGCCTTAGATAATGCCATGGGCTATGTGTGTCTGCTTGTCTCTTGTTTTCTTTATCTCCCATTATTCCCCTAAGCATTTAGTAGAAGGTGATTTTGAAGCAAACCTATCAACTTAAGAAAAGATCTAAGAATTCTAAAGTTCCCATAAAAATAATGAAAATGTGTACCTGGATAGACATTTTACTAATTCCACCTGGAGGGAAGGAAGTTGGTGGTTGGTGAAAGATTTACCTCTAAGAAAATTTGCATTTTGAGTCTGTCCCTTATCTCGCATCACAATTGTCATTCCTGAGCCAAGATTTCTTTCCTCAGGCACATAACAAGGTGTGAGCTCCATGTAATGCTTTTCCTGCTGTCAGGAAAAACATTCTCTCTTCCTTTTAATCCCTTATTTCTTGATTATCCTTGAGCTAATTTCATTTCTCCTAACTCAAAGGTAAGGACAGGTTAAAGTTTTAGTGCAGTTCTTTCAAAATCACTTTATCCTGTGACATAAAATAACTAGAACCCAAATTTCATTATTTTCAGTATTTAGGAAATTGTTTTATTTTGGAACTATTTATCAGAATAAACTGTGATCAAAACCATGATGAAAATGTGTGATCAATTGCATTCTCAATATTCCAAGTTGTGTAAAAACTGCACACCACAACTGCTTCAAGAGTTTTTTTAAGAAGAAAAAAAAAATTAAAAATGTTCTAATTATAATTTCACAATCTCTGTGTAAATGGTGGGATTCCATTTCACCTCACCCATTTGTAGGCACCTCCTGTTTAGGCATCCATATATATGCAAGATCAGCATTTTGACACTTACTAAGAAGCATGTGGTATGATTCATATTTCTAATTTAGAAATCAGAGGTCTTTGTTAAAATCTATTATTCAATGTCTGTGTCTTACCAATGACTAAGAAGAGAGGCCAGCTGATCTTCTCAGATGTGAATGTTATACACCACACAGTTTCACATTCAAGCAAAACAAGCGCCCTCTCAAGACACACATCTGTATAAATGTTGGGCTCTGCCTTACAAACATGAATATTAGGAGTAGTTGTTTCACAGCCATGCTGATCCACTTTTTGTCTGTGACATCTGTGGAAGTTCTCTGTGGATATAAGGACTCCAGAGGACAAAGGAGAAATTACTCTTTAATGTTTCTTAATGTAGGGCTAGGCAGGATGTCATTGTTTCCCTCCTTTCCACGAAGATCTTGATGGAAATATGATGTCTCCTACCTGAAAAATATGGTGTCTCCTGCGGGTATATTAAATTCCATCAGACTTGATGTGTAGTCAGGAAGGATGATCTTATATTAGTCACAGCTTTCAGAGATGCTGCCTGAGCGGCTTTAAAAGCCAAACTGATGAGAATATGAGGGTCTAAGAAGATCCTAGTAGACATTGCTAATAACAGAAAATGTTTTCACTCTCCTTGGCAAAGACCATTTTCTTAAATTCACTCCCTTTGAATTCGGAGACCTGGGATTTTGGGTGTTATGCATACAAGATCCTCATTCATTAGATTAAACCCACTGATTGCTAAAAGCATCTGAAGAGACAACCTGTCATTTAATATATTTACTAGACCTTATTTTTCTCCCCCAGATCATCATGTGTTAAATTGCCACCTATTCCATCTTATGAATATAGGAAGTCAAAGAGCAGCTATGGAGGATAGCTTTGGAAACTTTACTTACACAAACTAAATGGTTTGTTAATTCACAGAAAAGTATTTTTGTAACTAAATACTACTGTAGTAAGTCATGTGGTTCAGGTCTAGAAAGTGCATTTGGAACTGTCTGCTAATGCTACTTAAGAGCACTTGAAGGTTTAATAGATTACTTAAAGAGGCACTGAGCAGTCTTTTCTTGAAGAGTATAGCTGACACTGAAAAAATTAGAAATGTAATTCGAGAAGTTTTTCCTTGAAAGGATACTCAAATATGTACTTAGGCTGTGTCAGTGTGCCCAAAGCACAGACAGTCTCAGATGTTCAAATGCATTCCTGACATAACACTGGCAATTGAGAACATTAGTGATTGCTAAGGAATACTCACTTGAGTGGGTCTATGAATTTCAGAATCTGCTAAAACAATTCAAAGGTTCAGCCTTCAAAGGGGCTGAAAGTACATCTAGACAAGCAAATTGAGTGCCTGGTACCATCATTTGGTCCTGAGGCCAAATGACACAAAATGGTCTATGCCCAAATGACACCTCATGCCCTTTAAAATACTGTTGTGAGATCTGTCATACCTACTGCATACCTTCTTTGGGCCTATTCTAATTCTCAGAACATGCCTACTCTGCCCAGGAAAAACCTCTGATTGTTCTTAGATGGGCTACAACACATTTCAGTGTCCACAGACCCACCCTTAAATGTTTAACTTGCTGCTAAAGACTAACCAGAGTTGGGAAAAGCTGGGGACAACCTGACCTTATCTGCAAACTGCACAGTTCCATGTCTAAATGGAGGTTTGAAATCTTCCTTACTAGCAGGGATAATATCTGTGGATTTAACAAGATTATGAGTACACTGAGTAAATTAAGACCCAACATGTTCACAGTGTATCAGTAATGGATAACATCTTTCAGAGAAAATGAAGGCTCTGGAAATGTAATAAAAGGGAGCCTTTGACTCAGCTAAATATACGAAAATGATTATAAGCATTTCAGTAAAAGCTTCTAAAAGCAGTTAAATTGCCAATGAAGAATGTTCTACTTCTTTCCCTTACTTTCATTGGAGATGGGAGATAGATCCTTAGAAAAATCTACCTATGCAAAGATAAATCAGTACCACACTGCTTTAGAAAAAAAATCTCTTAAGTCTCAGAAAAGTGGTTGGCTTCCTTAATTTGTTATATTATTCTCATAAAAGGCAGAATTATTTCATGCTGTGATAGATAAAGGCAAAAAGTCTGGGCAAAAGGGAACCCTAGATGTACACTACAGGAACAGAGAGGTTCTGCTCTGTCTGCTGCCTGGGCAAACCTGCAAGGCTGCTCCTTCCAGTTCTCTTGAACTCGGAGTTCAAAATGGATGTTGATGAACTGTTTTGTATGGAATTAAAAAAAACCCCTGAGACTGAGAGCTGTGTATTATTGCCAAAAACCTTTATAAACTCCAAAGGTTAAGTGATACCTTGTTTGCACACTTCAAATCATGGGAGGCACCCAGCTGATAATGGTAGCTATAAACAGAATCTAAAAACAACACAGAGGTTTGAAGTTGATATAGAGTCCATTCAGAGTCAAAATACTTTTTTTAACAATAAAGAAGAATGCTTTAATTAGATTAAATAATTCACCAATGGCAGAAGTGGAGTGACCATCACTAGAATTTCTTCAGTAAGCATTCATCTATTTTTTCTGAAGTTTCTTACAGAATTTATTTAAGAATGTCTTATAATATTTTTTTCTGATTTCATAATTTATAACTTTTTGAAGAATCCTTTAACAGCCAAACAACTCATTCATCTCATTTTTTAAAAATTCTAAAAGTCCATTTAGTGATGTAATACCTGCATCTTTTGCTGAGAATTTCTTTAAGTTTCCTTTTCCTTTTTTTTGTTAACAATCTGAATAAAGCAAAAATACATCCTGGAATTTGTGTTTGACCTGAAAACAGGCCAAAAATTCTCCTAACAATGAAAATATCATTCATTAATATTTGCCAAATTGTTGAACCATGCTTGCCACTGTTTGACGCAATTTATTAATAACTGACAAGCACTCTAACAAGGTTTTCTGGCAAGAATGAAACAAAGGAAATGAGCCAGAACAAGTGTAATCAAGAAATGTAAATAAACTTTAGGATGAAAACATAGTATGTTTGAACTTTGTATGAAATATAGACAGTTTCCTCCAGGAACTCTGCAGGTGGAGGAAGAAACTTGGAGATCTTCTGTGGGGAAGTGGGAAAAGGAAAGTCTCCACAGGGAAACAATGGGATTGCCTCACCCACTCTATCAAGTTCAGGTCATTGCAAATGGCTCAGCACTACGTTCCGGCATTTCAGAGCTACAGACTCACTTCTGTGCTTGCAATTAAAATGATTTCAAAGGACAGCACATGTAGTTCTGCAGACAGTGTTTTGCAGTTATTTCGTTGAATGTCCCTGTGATGAGACTGGGACTCTGTCATTAGTGACTGCATTTTAAAGGCAAATACTTTTCAAGGGGGTTGGGTCCCTAACCTAAGGCATGAATTGCTGCTATGCACCATGATTTGGTCCAGATTTACCAGGTGTTCCAAATGCTATCTGACATCTTGTGGCTGCCGTACTCACACTGACCTATCTAAACTTCTGGAAGAAACTGTAAGTTCTGCAAGTATAAAAATTCAGATTTTTTTTTTTTTTTTTTTTAATCTTGCCTGACTACACACTGAGCTTTGTAGCTGTTAGGTAGAGCTAATAGTAGTAATTCTTTTGGATGTAGTAGTCTGCAACTTGCTTAACTTTGTAACTTTTCCCCAGGACTGAATGATCTTGCTCTATTGTTCTCCTCTGCCTGTGGCTCACATCTCTGACTCTCTTTTGATCTGGCAGTCTGATTTGAGATACACAGTGTGGTAACAGCCAGCCCAAAATATCACCTCATGTGGGATTTTGTGCTTGTGATGAATGACTGACACAAGGCCTGTTTGTTAACCCCCAGTTCTGAGTGCTCAGGCCATCAGCAGCCCTGGCTGCAGTGGCACTCTCTGTGGGTAACTGACAAGGAAAAGGGTCCTAATGATGTTTTTACAGCACATGTGTTGTAGGGGAGCATGTTGAAAAACTGTCTGATGGTCTTTAACCATTTCTGTGCTCAGGTTCTGTATAGTACTACATAAAATGGGCAAGGTCCCACTCTCTGTAGCCAACTGACATGGCATAACAAAAATTCCTTCATCCTCTCTGCAACAAGGAGCCATATCCAGTGTCTGTTGGGGCAGGCAAGCAACAAACCAAGGCATCCCTGCTGGTTTACTCCAAACTCTGCCAGAAGTTCTCTGATGTAAGTTGGTCAACATGGACAAACTTTCATTACCCTTAGCCCTAAAAGGCAGCAGACAATGCAGCTCTTGTGAGTGCATCAGCATTGTCCTAAGCCTGCCCTTCAGAGTGAAACATGGGAAGGAACTCCCTAGGTCTGAGGGACTGGTGTGAATGAGTCCACTCTTAAGCTTCCTTTTCCCCTAGAAACGCCTCCACTGGTTTCAGTGGAGACCCAGTAAGAATAAGTTTCACCAAATAAATTCACATCCATTCACACTCTTACACAAAAATTTCCTTGCTGGTAACCCAATGCTGACTCTGGAGAATTTAAAATATACAGGAAATTTATCAAGTTCACTTTGGTTATTGGAGCTATGTAGAGAGGTAGCACTGAATGTGGGTACCAGTTCAAAACTGTTCCAGGCAGACAGTCAAATAATGATACCAAGGTGAGTCCTACATCATGCATTACTTTAACTTCTTCACCATAAAAATGTCAATAAAATGACAACCAATTAAAAAAAACCCACAAAACCCAAAACATTGAAGTTGAAACATGCACTCTACAACAGATTAATATTAAGATTAAAATTAAGAAATTTGGAAACTATAATCATTTAATCACGACTTGTAAGTCTAATTTCCTGCATGTCACTCCCAGATAATAAATACTTTTCTTTAGGCTTTGAAAAGCTGTGGAAAAAAAAAAAAGTTAATTTAAGGCTCATTAGTTTATTTTTAGTAGCTTAAGATCTGAGGGATTTGAAAACATTTCCCTTTTCTAATAGAACATGCCTTCCTGTATACCAAGGATATCCACTGACCTCACTCCCTCCTGGAAGGTGCCACTGATCCATGACAGAAATCCTGTGAGGGCTTTGAACGCTAAATAGGAACCAGGAAAAAAGTATTATCATGCATAGCTGGTTATAACATTGGAAATAAAGTTCAACTGTGAGTTTGGGGGGAGAAGAAGTAGTGCCTGAAACAAACAAGCACTTCCCGTGTTTGCCTGGAAGAAGCCAATCTTCCCTGTGCTTATATAATAAGAACATTAGTTGCTAATTTGCCCGTAGCTAAAGGGATTTCTGTTTTTAGCTCTGGGTCTGTGGCAACTGTTTTGTTTTAAGTGAAAATTAAATGGGAACATACAGCTAAAAAACCGTTGAGCCATAATTGAAGTGCATTAATGGTAATTACGTCTTTCTTTCACTCATCATTTTGACAGAGGAATCCATTACTCCTCCATCTCCATGTTTCCACAAATTATTCTTCCCTGTGGATGTGCAGTGACTGAAGGAAATCATGGCTTTGTTCTATACATTTTTCTTTAGTGCAAGACTGTTCTCCCTGAACTTCCCTGGGGATACAAATGAAAATATCAATAAAATGTATAAACAGTTTACTGCTTTAATAGGGATAAGATGAAGAAGGCATCAAGTATCAAAGTGAAACTGTGAATGGTGGTTATTGGGAGGTGTAACAGGTTTGATATTGCTTATAGCCATAAATTAATTGCACTGATTTATTTTAAGATGCTTATCTCACCAGTCAGAGACACTTCCCTGAGACAATAATTTCACTAGCTAAGATTCTTTTAAGAATTCTGTCACTCTGAACACATTTTTGTCTCTTGGCTCAGGATCTTTTCAAATGTGCTCTGGCAGTCAAGGGCACTGAATTATCTCCACAGATCCATGGCACCATCCTTGCTTGATAAACTTTTGTGGCCCAATGTAAGGAAATATTTATAAAAGATGTAGGAAAGGTCTCTACTGCTATTCAGAAAGTTATTTTACAGCTAAAAGAAATCTTTAGCCAAAGTAATTTTCCTTGCACTTACAGACTGAGATGAGGTAAATTTTATCTGGGCAATAACCAAAGACCAACTCTTTTCCTTTGAGAACAGTCTCAGGCACTTTTCCTCAACATACTTCCACTCCTGTGGAGAGACTGAATGGGGAGGAATCCATCAGCTATTTCTTCATTTGCATTTGAAGTTTGTAAAAAGTTTTGTATTGAAGTAGCAATAAAATATCAACTATTTCTGAAGTCATAGTATAAAGAAACCATATAACAAATAACCATAAATATAATAAATAACCATAAAATAAATTCTGGGTATTCATGCAATTAAAATTAAACATGCAATCAAGTGGGGTTTTTTTGATTTTTTTTTGGGGGGGAGGTTTGTGGGGTTTTTTTGGGTTTTTTTTTTGGTGTGTGTGTGGGGGGTTTTTTTGTTGTTGTTGTTCTTTGTTTTTTGGGTTTGTTTTGTTTTGTTTTTACTTTATTCATTTATTTAAAGATAATAATGAACCTTTAAAATTAATAGGTCTTCTACAATAATATCACCTCACACCCTAAGAGTCCATTAGTATAGGTTTTTCCAGGCTATACTGAGGCATTCTAGAAGGAAGTCTTTCCTTTGCCACAGATTTTCAATTGTTTTGCAACTTCTATCATGATAGTTCTACAATGATAAATAGGAAGTGTTCAGATGATATCACCACAGGTACACTTTATTTGTTTCTGTAGCTACATTTTATTCATATAGTTACATAATTTATCACATGGATATTAGCTTTAGATAAAAGATGGGAAACAGATTCATAGAAAAAAATAGAATGAAATGAGTGGGGATGAAGCTTTTGGATGCCTAATCAACTAATCTTATTTAATTTCAATAGGAGATAAATGTTTAAGTCTGGTACAAAATTTGTTGCTTAGTTACTAAGATACAGTATATATGCATTGCAATCAGTCTTACTTGTTTAAGAGACAAGTCTTTCACTTTCTTAGTCGCAGAACCTGAAGATTTTGCAGAGTCTGTTTCGTTCTGTATTTTCCTGTGAGATCCTAAGAAAATTGTCTTTATATGTTACCGATAAAGTAATACTGGAAAATTTCTTAGATCTTCTAGAATTGCATCCTTTTACAGGATGAAATTACTCATCAGAATTCATTTTTTTAAAAAAAAGCATATATCCTGTTCCATGGACACAAATCTCTACTAGTGCAAAGAAAGAGGAACAGTGACCTGAGGTTTATCCTGGGATTCAAATAATACCAAGTAAAAACATTTCGTAACACAGGATTATCAGAATCATAGAATGCCATGAAGTTGGAAGGAACCTTGAGGATTATCCTGTTCCAACACTCCTGTCATGGGCAGAGACACCTTCCACTAGACCAGGTTGCCCAGTGCACCTCTCCTGTGAAGACAGGCTGAGAGCTGGGGTTGTTCAGCCTGGAGAAGAAAAGGCTCCAGGCTGAACATAGCATAACAACCTTCCAGTACCTGAAGGGGCTACAAGAGAGTTGGGCAGTTTTAGAAGGGCAGATAATGACAGGACAAGAGGTAATGGCTTAAAACCAAAAGAGGGTTTAGATTAGATATTAGGAAGAAATTCTTTAATGTGAGGATGGTGAGGGATGGAACAGGTTGCCCAGAGAAATTGTGGATGCTCCATCCCTGAAAGCATTCAAAGAATAATTTCATAGGTTTGAGACATATTCTTTGGGCTGTCTCCACTGCAAGAGAAATGATTAAATCTCAAAAAAAAAAAATCATATCTCATGGTAATTTCTCCAGTCTTCCAATCAACTACATCTAACTTAAAAAAAAAAAAAAAAGTTTTGTAAATCAATATATAACTAAAAAAAATACTCTTAATTCAACCTTTAATTGATTAGACTGAATTATCCCAGCAATACAATTACCATAGTACTAGAAGAAAAATTGAAATACAATAGAAAACTGAAAGAACTTAAGGAAATTCTACCCGGCTGAAATTTCAAAAAAATTTATAGAGCATAGGGATGGCAGAGACTGCAGGACAATGTAAATTAAAACTGTTCTAAATCTGAAAAACACTCTTAAGTGCAAAGATCTCACCTGGGGAAACTGTGGAGTCCCGAGGCAGGTTGTTCCTTCAGTGTTCTGCCTATTGCAAAATAGTTTACTAATACCCTTCTTACAGGATCTATCATACAAGTGTTAATTCATAGGTTGAACTTGATGATCTCAAATGTCTTTTCCAACCAAGCTGATTATGCAATTCTGTGATCTGTTTTCTGTCTCTAATGAGCATGGAGAGTCATAGCTCTCTGTTTGTCTTTATGGGTACGTTCTTCTCAGTTTTGTTTTCTTTAGACTATACAACCTCAGTGAACTTACATTTTTATTCTATTTTTTAGATCTTCAAATTTTGGTTTGTAGGCTTCCTATTTTAACACCAACAATCCGGGCAAGAAGATTTTCTCATGCTATGTTCCTTCTAAAGAAGAAGGAGCTTATTAAAATTTAACTCATTAGATGTATTACTCTTGACTCAGAGAACTGCTACACAACCATCACTCTCCTTTCTTCTTGTCTCTTTTTCATACTGGGGTTCAGTATAGTGAGATATAGTCTTTAAAAAAAGACTGGACGTGGCACTCGGTGCCATGGCCTAGTTGAGGTGTTAGGGCTGGGTTGGACTTGATAATCTTGAAGGTCTCTTCCAACCCAGTGATTCTGTGTGTGTGAGATGCTCTTCCTTTTCAGATGCTTTTCTCTTTCCAATGGTAGCCTATTCACCTAGTTCAAAAGCTCTGAGTTTTTCAGTCAGACCAGACTTTTAGTTGGTTTGGCCAGGGGTGGCAATAACTCTGAACCTTAATGTTGTCCATGGAGCTGCCTGGTACATGGCTACAACACTTCACACAGGTTCATGTGCCAGACCAGTCTCTAGCAGTAAATACCTTCTCTCAATGCAAGTATGTTTGATTGCATAAAGGTGTGACTAGATGGATGGTTTATTTGTACCTTCTCTCTTAAAGCTTAAACTCTTGTCTAGAGGAAGCTGGTTAGCCCCAGAGAGCCCTCAGAATAACACAGTTGTATTGCTTTGGGGCACTTGTGGGGTAGATACCAGTTTGCTGATTGTCTCCCAGGATGAACTGGGAAGGTGCCCTTGAGCATAAGCCCACTGCAGCACTTCAGTCTTGCTGAGAATTTAGCCCCTCTAAAACTTTGAAATATGTCTTAGCAGGTTATGTGCTTAATTTTCACCTGAGGTTATTTATTTCCTAAAGTTAAAAGGTTATTTGCAAATTCTTAGCTAAATCAAGGGAAATCAGATGCCTTAAACTTAAATCTCAGGGTGGTTGCTTTTTGTAAGCCTCCAAACACCTTTCAAAATATTTTGGTATCAAAATGTTCCTGCTCTTCTGACTTCAAGATTTTGAAGACTGTTGTCTTAGTGACAACAGCAGAACTAGAGATTTAGTAGAGCTGGAGTAAATCATACAATAATTATCTCATTTCACTCATGCATGTACCAGGCAACACATATTTTTTCCTGGTGACATAGGATAAAGTTAATTTTTTTCTTTAGGTTTAAGAAACAGATATGAAATATTTCTCTGTATATACATTGTTATAAATAGAGAAGTGATACCATAAATTTCCTTTTTTACATCAAACCTTCTTGCCTTACATATCTTTTTCCTCACCTACTGCAGTTCCTACAGGAAATAAATTTCCTCCCACAGTCGCCCACAGTCCTTCTGTCCCACCAAACAATACAAGCTCAATTACATCATTACATGAATAAAATAGAAAAATAAATAAATTTTTTTAAAAATTGCAACATTCTGGGTTCAGTATATTCAGAACAGACTTCCAAGACCTAGTTTAACAGCACCCATTTTCACAGTATTTCATCATTCCAATGTTTTGGTCTCTTCCTCAGCACAGGTATGTTACATGCAATCTACTAACAAGGACACTGGAAGAGAGCAAATAAGGGCTGGAGCTGAGTTACTGAATTCCAGTTATTTTTCAAATCAGAAGTTTTTTGCTGTGTTTATATTGCACCTCTGTATCAAAGTGAATTTCAAATAAAAGGCCTATTTATTTTGCAGTAGAGAGAAAGCCTAAAGATTTTCTGTGGTATTATCTACTGATTGTAAAAGAAAAAGGAACCCTCTTGGAAGGTAAGCTAAGACCAGATTGATTTAAAGTATTATCCAATACTTTGGATATTGGATATATTCCAATATTTGAAATCCTAGGCTGGATTCACATCACCCTAGCTTCAATTGCCTAAAACCTGTATGATTAGTCTAAGCTTGTCATCTAGGCTGTGGTCCTATCAATAAGTCCTCTGAGGGTGTGAGATGAGATTAACCCAGCTGTCAGAGATTTCAGGAGGTTTGCAAGTACTGCTGAGTAATTATGCCTGCAAATTGTTAAGAAGGGAGAAAAAAGAAATCATATTCCTCTGCATCCACCCGGCCATCCCACTGATGCTCTCAGGTATTTGTCTGTCTGGTACAGGGCTCGTTCAGAGGGTTCTTCTGTCCAAGATAGAAGTCATCTGAGGGAGGTGAACAACAGAGATCTAAAATTGCTCCTCTGTTATTTCAGCGCTCAGTCCTGATGCAATAAACCTGAGGATTTTTTTTTTAACTCAGTCATGTAATCTAAATGTTGCTGCCTATTGATTTCTATCAGACTCTTAAATTCAAGGCCTGCTACTTGACTGCTGTGAGGTGAGGGCCCGAAGTGACGCAGGGTCCCCAGGCAGGTGCAAAGGAGAGACCCTTATTGCAAAGACCAAGGCTTTTTAAGGATCTAGGCCTGTTATCAGGTACATTTCATTTAAACACAACAAATGTAATTTTCAACCAACCACCATAAACCACAATGTGAGCACGTAATGCTTATATAACTTGTTTTCCTACTTCCAGTTCAGCTGACTCACTTTCCCTTAGTCCTTTTCTACATAGCTGAAGCAGCAGGCCTGAGCCATGATTTTACAAGGCCTTCCTTGTGTAAGGCTTTACCTATGTGCAACAGAGTGCATGTCTGTATAGGTCAGTGAACTGCAAAAGAGTATTATGTGTCTCCTTATTCACAGGTTCATTATCATTGACTCTGCCATGCCCTTCACTTTTATCTACTTGTCACTGGTTTTGTATGGAGACCACAGCTATTAGAACATAGATGGCATAATCAGAGAGTACATGAAGTCCAACGCCTTGGCCAGAGGCATTCTTGTCTATACTTTCATATACAACCTAGCAGAATAACTATATGTGTAACACAGTCATAGATTTGGTAGTTGGGAAGAGAGGAGATCTGTCATAAAACTCCTTCTAAAGCTGGAGTGGTTAGAGATTTTGCCAGGAAACCTAAATATTTAGTGGGTTTTGCTCTACATGTAGAACCTGAAGTGTAACACAGGGAGGTTAGTTAAATTTGCAGTGATACTAATGAATATTTTTATATCTGTCCAAGATTTTGAAGTATGAAATTAAGTCCTATACAGGGTGAAAATTTATGGTACACTGTGAACATCTTGAAACTATCTGCTTATGCAACCCAAATGTCATACTGGTGCATTTCTTGACTGTTCAGATAAAAGAGAAAAACATCCCCTTCTTCATCCTATCCCTGTTAAGAGTTGAAGAAACCCTAAAGTCCCTGTTCCACAGGAAAAATAAAATCTTGTGTTGGCACCAAAAATGTCTTAATTATACTTTTCACTTGACAACTATTTCCTTATAATCTAAACCTCTGTTCCAAATCCCATAAGCACAAAACACAAAAATGAAGCTGATTTAGTGCACCAAATGATATTTTTTCCCCTGCACAAGATGAATAAAATTTAGTGTTCCTGGGGGTCAAAACCCACACATTGTAGCAGACTTCTTGTAAATCTTTTAGATAAGTTTAGGATGGCTGCTGTTATTTTTGTAACCTTCCTTTGAACCATAACTTCCTCATCAGGTACTTCATATTCTACCGCAGAGACATAAAACTCCCAAAAGCAAAACTATTTCTTTCAGCTCTTTTGCAGTACAAAGCAGCCACCCAGCCATCCCTAGGGTCATGCAATATTGCTACCTTTTTGCATCAGTACTTCAGAAGACAGAGATCATTGCTTGTAATTTTTCACACTTAAATTGACTGAATCTACCTGGAGGAGCCACAGGCGCAGCTCATTTCAAACAAGGGCAGAGGGGCACGCACAGATTGTCTGCCAGCTCAGCTGTAAGCCTAGAAATAAACCCAGGCACCCATTATACAGCTAATGCACTGTTCAGGGCAGAGACCTCAGCTCTAAAATAAGTTGAGGACTGAAGAACAGACTTAAACAAGAAGCTGAAATCAAGAAAGCCAAAATGGTGCCTTTCAAAACCTCACTACAATTTTGTACATGTGACTAATACTTTTATGCTCTATGTGAATGCATATGTGTTTGGGGTATTTTAAAGGCTGCATAATATCTGGGTAAACATTTTACAACTGGGAATGGTAAATCATGCATTTTCCTGCTTTCTGGGAGTTTTGTGAACATAAAAGCATTCAAAATCATGAAATGTTTGAATTCTGTAGTACTGGAGGTCATGCAATTGTTTAATAATAGTTTCATATTATGGAGAAATAATCATTGTCTTATTCACTCATACACCAATGTTACACTCTGGACAGCTCTTGCTTTGTTTCTGTATTTATTTTTTCTTTAAGAATTAGTAATTCTTACTAATTACTAATTGATAGCTAGTATCAATTACCTGCCTCACAAAATCAGCTCCAGAGACATTGACCAGATCAAGTTAAACAGGTCTATTACCCTGATCCAGAACAAAATGCCTCTTCCAGCCCTCTAAACTCAAATGGTTGCGCTCTCTCTCTCTCTCTCTCTCTCTCTCTCTCTCTCTCTCCCTCTCCCTCTCTCTCTCGCTCCTTGAAACTGAACCCCAACTTCTTGGCTTCTTGGTGTACTTCAACAGTCTAGAGGATGGTGAACTCCTCTAGACTATGCATGTCATGTCTTCTGTTCCAGCTTTTCTTCTTGAAGACTGTGAGATAGATTTGGACCTCCCCAGGTGAGGGAGCTGGCAGGTGAGGACTCCACTCCTGTTTCCAGGTGAATAATCCAACATCAGGCTAAAAAGCAAGACATGTATGTTCTTTTCCGCCAGTGGTAGTTTGTTGGGCAGAAGTGGCCATTGCAGTCTTCCTTACTTTTTGGTGACTCTAGTGTTTTTGGGTTTTAATAGTTGCATCTCAGATTGGATTGCCTGGAACACTTGGGTGTCTTTATTTGCATACCACAAATTGCTTTAGGTAACCACTAGGTACCTAAATATTCAACCTAAATATTGCCATCACTGTTGCATTTAATAAAAGGTAGCCCTAGTTTTTAATGGTCTAACCCTTAAAGACCACCTAGTATGTCAGCAGATATGTGGGGTTTGTTCCAGAGTTCAGCCATTTTCTGAAAAAACTGCACAGTAGACAAGTGATTGCTATTGGGATCTCACACCAGTTTTAAACAGATTTAGAGACTGTGCTGTGGTTGCTACCTGAACCCAATTCTCAGATATTCTACGAATATTTACTCCACAATGGGGTTTGGTTTTGTTTAAGGTATAAACTAAAACCCAGATCTCCTCCAGAGTTCCTATGAGAAACATAATTGTATTTTTGGCAGAAATGACAAATGACAGTCACCTTTTTAATATCAAAAAACAGGAATGTGACTGTGATAATTTTAACATGCTGGGGTAGTAGACTAGAGGCAGATTTGTCAAAACTACTTATTTTACAAGGTGACATTTAGCATGAACAGGTTAGCAAATGGCTTGAATTTGTCTAAAAGGGAAAACTTGAACAGTGAGAATAAACACCCCAGCAGAGGTTAAAAGAATATTTAAAACTGGGTTCATTAAACTGCAATTATGTCTTCTACATTTGGTTCTCAGTAGTTTCAGTGAGACCATTGTAGTGCCCACACTCAACCACCCACTTAAAAAAAAAAAAAAAAAGTTACTTTAAACAGGTAAAAGGTTAGAGTTATACATCCCTGAATTTGCATCGGGTCTTCTCTTTACTTTGTTCTTATAAACCAATCCACAACAAGAATCTCAGACTGCAGGAATCTGCAGAAAATTCATCAAAATAATTCTGTCTGTGTGTACAACAATGTTTTAAGTCATGAGTAATCCAGACCCCTTTTCTGTGCTGCCTTGTACCCAAATATATCCTTTGGTAGTAAGGGTTTCTACCTTCAGACTACACTGCTTGTCTAAAGTAACCAAAGCAGCTATGTCCCATAGTTTCACTACTGTGTCACTTCCTCTCCACCACAGCTGGTAAAGCCAGTTCAAAGTCTCATATCCATCAAGCAAGGGGGGAATCTCCTACGACTGGCTTCACCTCCAGTTCCCTGTATACATTCTATAGTGATGCTCATCCAAAGAAATCTATGTACAAAGTAAGATTAACATTAAATGTCAAACATATGTGCTGGGAAACACAATTGAAACCAAACTATTAAAGTGCCAGAAAAGTATATGTCAATGTTTAAATGTGAGACAAACAGTGCACCTAGCAGTCTTCATGTCAAGCCCACTGGATCACAGGCAGCACTCTGCACCTTTGTAAACCTTCTGCACTTCAGCAAGATTTACCTCAAATGAACTCAGCTACAGTACAAAAAAAAAAGCTATCATAAAATCACACTGTACTGCCTGCTGAAAAAATGATTCAAAGAACAGCTCAATCTGTTCTTAGCTGGAACAAATTGTTCAAAGAACCAGACTGGTTCAAAATTAAATGCACCATTAATGTGAACAGTTCCCTAATAAAATGCTTGTTTCTGTCATTCACTGCACTGATTTTACTTGTGCATAAATGACAAAGTCCATATTAGACATCTAATCAGCAAAGTGATGCCTCTCAAATAATAAGTAAAAGAAACATTTTCTCAGATTTTTTTTACTGCAAGCTCATATCAGACAGTGGCTGCATGCAACTAAAGAAGGGGAGATGATGTATTATTCTGCTGGTTGGACCCCCTGAACACATGCACTTGGGTTTGAATGTGTCAGAGGGTGTTTCTCTATGTTCCACATTATTTCAACTCCATTTGTAGTTTGCAGTTAGAGAAGACAGAATTTAAAATGTAAAATTACAAAACCCCAAATCAAATAGAATTAGAAACAATTGTCCATTTATACATAAAAGTTACTCTTAAAATTGCGTGATTGAATACAAATCTAGCTCATTTTTTTTTTTACAAATCATGGTGTAACATTTTAACTTAGTTTTGCAGCTGGATTAATAGAATTAATGACAATTAAGATAAAATTTTGATAACTGTTTACTTAAGACAATGAAATATAGGCTGGAGTTTATTGTGGTTTAGAAAGGTGGCTTGGTGAACCTATTGATTTCTAGGTAATTTTGTCTGTTTATTTGTTTGTTTTTTCTTCTCAGTTTGAGAAAAGTCAACATTATACAAGTGCCCAGCACTTGTAAATGATCTAGAGGAAAATTAATTAATTAATTAATTAATAATGAGAAAGATATTTTTTTGGATCTTACCTTTCTTTTAGACTAATGAATTCAAGTAACTGTAAGAAACAGAACACCCAACACAGTTTCATTGCTTAATTATAATGAAAATTGAACAAGAATTAGATAGACAATTGAAATTCCATCACAAATGGTCTTTTCCCAGCAAATAAACAAATCCAACAAAATCACTTAGGAAAGGAAGGTGTTGATTTTGCCCTATATTTTTCACAAAAGAACTCCTCTAAGGACAAAGTGTACTGATGTTGAAATATTATGTTCCCACTTTCTGAAAATAATATTTTGAATTTTCAGTTGGGACAGTTTTTTTATTAAGAGATTTCTTAGATTTTACATATGATACAGAAATATTGCACATAAAGATAAAACTACACCTAAATATCTAAATGAATACTGAAAATCAAAACTAAATATGCAAATCAAAATATTTTGAAGTTTTTCTTTGTGTAAAATCTTGGATTTTATTTTAAGTCAGTGCAAACAAATTCCTGAATTACCACATTTGCTATTAACAAAACTCATTTAAACTGTGCCTGAAAGGCAGATGTCTGCTGAAAACTCAGCAGCTACTCAAGTTCTTAAAACAATGATAACAATAGTGTGTTAGTTTACAACTGGTTTTGGCACCAATCAGAGAATCAATTGAATATATTAACAGAAATCTTCTTCTTTAATACTAAGTTCTAAATTCTAAGACAGTGAATTCTGCCTTAAAAAAAAAAGTTGAGAGAAAAACTGGGCATCACAACTGTGAAAACCAAGTCAGGGAAAGCAATTTTGTCAGATTGAAGTAAAAATATACTTAAGAGATATGTGGGCAGCAACTGCCTTATGCCATTTTGTTCTGTGGCTTTGATCAAGGCCACCACTGTAGATGGAAACACTTTCTAAAAGAAAGTGTTTCATGCTTTACTCTGACATGTGCAAACATTTGCATGCTCTTGTAGTGATGTACATAAATACTTGTGTGCATGAGCCTGTGTATTCCCTCAAAAATATCTTCACTCTACTACTTCTGCACCAGCTGTAAGCTGCGGTGAAACCCGTGCTGTGACATCACGACTATCTGCCTTCACTTGAGATGCCAAATAATCATCATATTGAAGTCAAACTCAGAGATTAAATTAATTAATTTCATGGGATAATTACTGAATTAATGCTATGGTCTTCTCAGAAGAAGTAAAAGCCCATTCATAATTAAAGATGCAAGTAAACACAGCTACTTGAATATTGCTATTGCCAGTAGTGTGGGAGCAATGGGGCAATTGAATGCTGGACACAAGAACATTGACTGGGGAGGAGCGAGGCGTGTGAGCTCCCTGCCTTCACAGGGCCACGTGCTCAGCAAAGCCTGAGCCAAGGGCTTCTCATGCAAACACGTGGCTCTGGCCTACTCTGTGAGTGTCAATGCCCATTTACAAACTTGGAGTGAGCGTGAACTCCAGTGTGACTCTTTCTGAAATTTCAGTGGCATCTTCAGTAAAGAGGACTCATTTGAGGGGGAAAAAATAGTAGTTTTTTATCTTCTGTGCCCAAGGGTAAGGAAACAGGTGATTCTGCCAGCATGACCATAAACATTCTCTCTAGCTTCAATAATGCTGGCTTTTGACCTGTCAGAATGAAAAGTTCTTATTGTAATCACACTGTAACTAATAGAAATTCATATTTCCTGCTTGGTCCTTTTCTTACATGACACTGAAGTCTCTTTCCTTTTTCAGGCTCCTTGTTGCTCAAAAATGTCAAGTTCCCACAGAAAAGCCCACAGTGACAGGATCACACTTAAAAACCACGTGCCTCTGAACATGTCCCCACTGAGGCTGAATTCAGTAGGGATTTTACTAGTGCTTATTCCTGGAAATATTGGGCAGCATTTTATTGAAAAGCAATCTTTACAAAGGGCATCAACCTCTTTGACTTAACTTCAGTATAAAATTGCAGTTTCCCCATGTGGGAAAATTAAGAATTCTTTTCCTACCAGTTATATATTTAGGGAAACATTTTCATAGCAAATCTGTGGAAATGATGCAGAGGTCAATGACAGCTATGTGCAACCAAGGATAGAATTAGTTTCCCAATGCAAAATGATAATGGGCTATTTTATTTTTCTTTTTTTAACTTTGAACATTATGAAGTTAAAAAAGAGATTTCCTTTACCTTTTGTCAGGACAAGCATCTCACATTTCCATGATGAGCTCTTAGCTTTATTGGCATAACACCATTACATAGAATAGTCATTCAGAAAGAAATCTTCAATTAAATGACCTACATTTGTGTGTTTTTACATGAACCAGTGATACATTTTTCTTCCACTGTTCACTTCAGCTGTGTGTTTGTCTAGACCTACCCAGAACACACTTGATTGTTTATACAACAGAAGTCCATTTTTTCAATAAGGAAACAAGAGAGGTGGAGCATGGGGGAAACAAGATTATAAAACTGACCATGCATGCAGGACACTGAAAGATTTCTTCAAAGTAGATCAAATTTCCCGGGTCAATTCTGCAGATATATTCATTGCACAGGAATCAAATAAGGAAAAAAGAAAGAAATGGAAAGAAATGTAGCACGTTGCAATACATCAACAGATAAAACAAGTGAATACTTATACAACATCTGCCCTGTACAGGCACATGTTCCAAGACGGAGTTTCTTGGCTTTAACACTTAAAGTTCAGCTAACACTAGAAAGCAGTAAAAATTCTAGAATGATTTAGGCAAGTCAAGAAATAAGGATCTCCATGTGAAGACTGAAAAGAAAGAGAACACTTTGTTACCAGAGATGAACTTTCATCGTACCAGCTTTGAAAAATGAGTTCTAAAGACTAATTGGACTCAATCCTCCAGCCTGGTTCTATTTTCAGGATTATTTTCTATTTTTATGTAACATAAAATGCACAAGCAGTACACAGTATGGTACCCTGTGCTAGACTTTCCTTCTTGGGTGACAGTAAGACTATCACCAAGACTGAGACTGTTCTCTTGCTTATACCAAGTTCATTTTTGTGGAAAAGTTACCCAACCTCATAAATAGAGAGGCTGATGTTCCAGCAGAATTGGGTTGTACCTTCCATAACTGGAGAGTTTTTCTATAAAGGGAAGAAGCTGACTTTGAATCTGTTCAGACTGAGGAAGAAACACAATCTGAGTATTCCATTCTGATGTCAGTCTTTCAGTCTTTTGTAACTATCAGCTACTCCATGAGGAACAGAGTTCTAGGTGGTCTATTGCCCAGATGAGGTGCACAGTGACCAGTTATTTCACCCTCCAAACCTCAGCTTGATAGGGAACAGCTCAGGGTTGCATTTACAAACCCAGACTAACGAATGAGGCAAAATTTTAG
The DNA here is from genome assembly GCA_013389925.1 of Aegithalos caudatus. Lineage (NCBI taxonomy): Eukaryota > Metazoa > Chordata > Aves > Passeriformes > Aegithalidae > Aegithalos > Aegithalos caudatus. The sequence continues at coordinate 171,616 of WEIU01005258.1, read as the reverse complement.
ATAATGTTGATTTGATGATGTTTGATCTGACTGACTGAATGTGGTGTGTCCCCTTTTTCAGGCTTTCAGCTTGCTTCCCTCAGACATACTTACTCATGAATTAAGTCAAAAAACTGAAAGATAATTAATGGTGCAATATAAAACACAGCACTAATGAGATACAGTGCTGATGGAGAACACAGGTCTGCCTACGACAGAAGAGCATACTGTTCTTTTAAATATTTCTAGTCCTCCTTGTTCCATAATATATTGTGCCTTATTCCATCACCCTCATAAATGATGCAAATTGAAAAAAAATGCTGTGTTATTAAGAGGAGTACTGTTACTGGGCTGCTCTGTGGTAATCCAGGGGCATGGATCTGTTGCCCAACTGGCAAAGTTAAATGCTGAATTAGTTGCATGTAGGTTTATCCAGACCTATAATAACCTAGACCTCTGTCTGTCTGCTTGAAAATTTGTTGCTATAAAATAACACACATTTATGAAAATCATTGCTGGGACCATAAATAAATTAAGAGATTATTCCTCAGTATTCTTTAACATGCGCTCTTCATAATTTATTAAATTATTTATATTTACTATCATAAGAAGCTTAAATACATTTAGTATTCTTTAGATTTTATTGACTTTTAAAAAAAATTTAGGAGAATTTATGTGATGGGCTTTAAAAAAAAAAAAAAGTTGTTGATTAGCTCCATTTGATGTTGACTAATTTAATTATGAGCTTTACAAAATTTTTACTGATGGAGCACATTTTGGAGAAATTCTGCTGCTTTAACCTATTATCTCCTTTGTGTGTCCTAGACAGTATAAAAGATTTGTTCACTGACTGCTCTTTGGTCCACTGGGGATTCTGTCCCAGTGTNTATATATATATATACACACTTATGCTTAACTTCTGAGTTGTGGTGGTGTTTGCAATTCCAGAGATAGAATGTCTCTCCCAGCTTGATCTCCTTGCTGATGTTGTGATGTTGTGCTATGGTCTCCAGCAATGCTTGCATGTGCCTCAGGAAGCAGATTGCTGATGCTGAGGAGTCATCTGTATCCCAGAGTTATGCACTGTCATCCATGTCCCAGACTCTCAGAGTCACTGGAATGAGAGTTAGGTCTGTTCAGCCTGCAGAACAGAAGGCTCCAGGAAGACCTCAGAATAACCTTCCAGCACCTGAAAGTTGCTGCAAATGAGCTGAAGAGGGACTATTTACAAGGGGGTGCAGTGATAAGGGGGAATGGCTTTAAGCTGAAGGAGGGGAGATTTAAATCAGATATTAGGAAGAAATTCTTCACTGTGAAGATGGTGAGACACTGAAAGAGGTCACCCAGAGAAATTGTTGATGCCTCCTCCCTAGAAGTGCTTATAGCCAGGTTAGATAGGCTTTGAGCAGCCTGGTCTATTGAATGGTGTCCCTGTCCATGGCAGGGGGATTGGAACTGGATGATCTTTAAGGTTCCTTCCACTCAAACCATTCTATGATTCTGTATGTTTGATGGCAGCTGGGACAGAAGGAAGGAAATATATCTCTCATCTGTGTAAATGTGAAGTTTCTGACTGAGATTTCTCTGTTTTCTGTTTGATGTCTTACACAATTTCACTATACTTTTTGTGGCATCAATAGTGTGTCATGGGAATTAAAATACTTTTCAAGAATAGTTGTTTTCTCTCCTCAATGAACATGTCAGGTGGAGGGCTGAAGGGTGGCATCTTTATAGACAAAGTTATTGGAAAATGTTTTGAGATCAACTCCACTCCCTTCTACTGATCATAAAAAAGCCTATAGTGATGAGTCCAAACCTAGAAAAATTACTTTTAATTACTTCAGTTAGGGTGGTAATTATAAAATGAATTTAAATAAATTTGCTTTATAATTTATAAAGTGAATAGAGCACAGATGAGTACTTCACTGGGCTGAGAAGCAGCCTTGCAGCAATTTACATTGCTAGTAAAAAAGACGGTTATTTTTAAAGTGTGAGCTACCTACTGTGATCTAAAGGATTAGTTTTCAAATAGAATTAGAAAGATACTACCATGACTATTAATTTGATACAACCCACATCTTCTCCCCTTGGTTGTCAAAGGTCTGAACTAACAGGGTTTCATCCAACTAAAACAGAGACTAACTCCTGGGGATGTTAGTGGGACACACTGCCTCATAGTCACTCTTGGGAAAAGGCAGTGATATCATTTTTGTACATGCACTAAACTGTAACATAATCATTCTTAAAATGCAAAGGCCTTCAACAACTTGTGGATTCTGACACAGCCATGGAAGCAGTAAAGCAGGGCTGCCAACCTTCAGCACTCCAAATATGCTAGAACAAATACACAACAGCACAGCAAGGGCACACACACATCAGGTAGCTCTGTGTCACAGTGCTCCTCTGTGGGTTTGCATTCACACTGAAGGGACATAGACAGGCAACTCCAATCTGGAAGGAAACTAATGCTCCTTAGAGCTACGGAATTATGGAAGTGCCAGAGCTATGGAAGTGGCAGACCTTTCCCTAATAGTTACACCCAAAATAGTTTGTCCCCCACATCAATTAAAATGTTTTCTGTTAAGTAGTAAGTAAAGGAATATTAATGGGCCTACCTATGAAATTAAGAGCAGTATCAGAAGAGGACTTTCAAATATTAAATTAAATTAACAATCTTTTCAGGACATGGCTTTTCACTGCAAGAATTTTTAAGATTACATTTCAGTGAGATAATAAGGTGGCTTGAAGAAAAGCTAGCAGCTTTGAAAGAACTTAATCTTTGTGGGTAGGTTAGGACTGGAAAGACAGTTCCCCAGTTTCACATGTCGGTTTTTAAAATTTTTTGTTACAACTCTACCAATAATTGCTGGTAATTCTTGGTTGTAAAAATATGTATTTCTAATATTTCTAAGCTTAAGTATCAGCTTACATTCACTGGGAGTAATGGTGATTCTGTCAGGTCAGGACACTAGATTAATGACAGCTGATATTCAGTCTTCCCCATCTATTTCCGTAAAAATAACTTGAAGGTGAAGCACACACTTCAGTTTTAAATTAATAGGAACCAGGAACAAGTCCTGCTAGGATTATGGTTTTTAACTGGTGTTTTTTCTGTCTTCTCCTAGGACTTATCTCTTCTTTGAAAAATAACGACACGCAGTTGGGTTCCTTATATCTCGCAAATAATTTGTAAGACATGTCTTTATATATGTTCCACACATGTATCTCATTAGAATTTATAAAACCTATTGGTCTTAACAAGATTTCATAAAAGAGCTGAAACAAGCACCTCTGAACATGGAGCAGGGCATAGTTCTTGCTTTTTCAAGTGTTCCTGGTTCCTTTTATTTGCGGGGTGGGGGAGGGCAGAAATAGTATTGAGCAAATTACGTCTTTGAGATGTAACTTTCTATGGAAAGCAATGGCACTGCACCTGATTTATTATTTTTCAGCAAAAGCACTAAGTGTACTATTGTTAATGCTAAACATTTAAAATCAGACACTGGGCTTCACATCCTGAGCCCTAAAAATGATGCAACTTATTTTTAAAAAGAAGCAGTAATATTCACAGATTTTGTTCTTTATTTTCTATCCCAGCTTCTGAGTCCCTCATTGACCGTATTTTCACAGCCATCCTGACCAGGAGGGGAGATATATCTCACAGGCATATGATAGGTATGCTCAGAGTCATGTGGGAAATCAGTTGTGCCTTCCCCTTCATTCACACATTCCACCCCCACTCTCCATACATTGCCACTGAAACTGGCTCTGGCTAAAAATATACTTTATTTTAACGAATGAAAGCTCTGATTGTCCTAAAATAACATGAATTCCCATCAGGATCAGGGAACCATTGTGCTAAGTGCTGTACAAACACGAGGAGATAATGGACCTGATTCATCCCTGAATTACTCTGGTTTCCATGGATTTACAGCTGTGCAAGTCAAAGGCAAATGTGGTAATGAGCATGCTGCAAGAATGCACAGTTTAGGGCAAGTTTCCTTCTGGCCTAAATCCTTTGAAATTTGTGGAATTAAGGCAACAGATGACTTGATGTATATTTTAAGGTTACATCTACTCTTCTGAACTAAATAGGACCAGACCTGATTCAGTATTGCGGGTAACTGCCCAGCGGTCTCTCCAAGCACTCCAAGAGAAAGCTGAGGCTGTGGACCTGTCCAGCAGCCAGTCTGGGCAAAACCAGGATGCTTCTAAAACTAGAGTAGTTTAACAGGATGAATCTGGGTAGACCATGAGAACTGGCCTCAGGGGCAGTGGTTCAGGTCCTGGTACAGATTATTTACTGGTAGACCTGGAGTATGAAAGTCTTGTTTCTATTTGTATGAGCTTCTGTTCACATTTAATATCAGTCTATCATACAAGTTTTACCAGAGAATATTACTAAAAAAACCCCAAACTACCCAACAACAAAAAGCTCATTCCTGTTGCTCTTATTTTTCCATAAGTCAGTGTTTGTGTCCCTTGTTCCTTTTGAAGATGTATTTTTCTGCAGAAAAGAGTAGCTACATCCTGGCATAGGAGCTGCAGGGCTGCCCAGCTGGGCTGCTGCTGCTGGCAGGCATGGTGCAGAGCATGCAGCAGCCCCAGGCAGCACCTGCCTGCTGCTGCTGCAATCCCCTTGGAAAATCCAGGCTTGGTTTGCCATGGTTTAGGGATGTGTTTCTGTTGTTTACCTTGCTTCCTTTACATGACCTGCCCAATGCTTCATAATCACTGGCAGGTTCTTGCTCTGCCCCAATCTCATGGGTTTTTTGCCTTAAAGATCATATCCCATTACAGTCAGATCATCACTTAGCACAGGTTTACAGGGCACTTAAACAGCTAAGCCCTGGCACAGGATCCAGTGATATTACATAGTAACTTCAATTTCAATGCCTATTTGTGCAGTTACTTTTCCACCTCTCCTCCTCTCTTATAATCATGTCCCCATGCTCTTCAGACAAATGTAATTCATCAGTGGAATGAGTTTGTGAAGCTCAGTCTGATGCAGGTTTCCTTAACAGCCTCACACAAGTGGAACTTGTAGTTTTCTCCATTCAGTAAAGGTGAATGGGAAGACAATCTCCATACACCAGAAAAATGCTGAACTTGTCCATGGCACTGTTCATTATACAGCAAGAGGAATAAAGAAAAGGAAAGTCCTAAATCTGATTTTGTTTTGACAATTCAATTATTAATATTACATTTCAGAAATAGTATGTCTATAATCATTTAGAATGCGTTTTAGGAGTGATTTCTAGTAAAGGCAAAAGCCTTTTAACAATTAATGCTGTTGAGATGCTTTGAAACTATCTTCTGCTTGGAAAAATGCCTTAAGTTCATTCCTGTTGTTCTCAGGGACTACATAATAAATAAAAGTACCAAGCAATAATTTCTGATAAAAACAATGGATATAAGACATGCACATCTGCATGGCTTAATGTCCCCAAAAGAGGCTGGTTGAACACATACTGCCTGATGTGAATGTCTTGTGTCCTGTGCTATGTCTGGGTAATTTCTGGGAATACATCAGGGCAAAATTGCTTCAGGGAATGTGCCAACTATTAAACAGCATGGATAATAATGTGCCAGTGCTGTTGTGTTTAATTTACTAATATAATACAGCCAGTGAAAACAGAACTGAGCCAACACAGGCCTTTGTGAAAACCCATGATAAACTGGGGAGAGGTGTCCAAGTGTGAAAGAGCTGGTCAGACACTGCTCACACTTCTCTTCCTTAGGCTAGAAAGCAGATCTCCATCAGCATCTGAGAATTTTTCTTTTTAGGCATTTGAGACTTTTTCTGTAGTTTTGTTGCAGAAATTTTGTGCTGTTTCTGAAATTCATATCCAGTTTTTATCCTGCTGTTTTTCCTACAGCAGAAAGTGAAGTGGCATGGTTCCAGGCAGCAGGATCATGCAACACATGAGTAAATTCTTCCTATGTAAAAGGGTACTTGGAAAATGTAGATGAACAAATAAAGAAAGGAGATGTAAATCTATGCCATTATTTCTTTCAAAGTTCTTTGGTGCCATACATTTATCACTACCATACAAGAATCCACACTCACCCTCTATTTGACCTTTTAATGGCTTTGCTGACAGTTTGCAAGTTTGTCTTGGTTCATGGTGGTTACAAAATAAAAAAAATCTTACATGAGGGTTTGGTTCATTTTCTGAAATAAAAAAAGAGGAAGAGATAGTTCAGACTAAAATAGGACACTGTTTTTTCCTGTGGCAAAATGAAAAAAACCTCTTACTACAGTCAGTTTGATGTACCATCTTTGGTCCAAACTCTTCTGTTATATTATTAATTTTAAAGTATGTTCCTAGCAGTACTCAAAAATAAAGATTTCTTGTTTAAACTTCTTTAGTTTCTCTTCCATTAAAAATTAGCTTATTGAAACTGAGTATGTAAATAAAAATACATTTTTGATGTATTAACACTAATGCACTGATGGTTGCTGAAGAACTCTGGGCCTGACTATATACTTGTCAGACACCTGGTCTATTTTATAAGCTTATAATTTTGTTGAAAGAATAGTACCAAACAGTGTGTCCCTCTTAGCATAACTTGCAGCTGAGTCCAAACCCCAAGCAGAAATTCTTGGTTTTTAGTGTAATTTTCACAGTTGGTGCTTTACAGATTCAGTTGTTGATAATTCAGGACCTCTTCATGGCTCTTGTATTTACTGGGCCTGTGCTGCTAGAGTATATTCTTTTAAATAACCGACTTGCTCAAGGCATTGAAAAACTCTATGCAATAGGGATGAACAGAACAAACTCTTGCTCCTCCTAAATCTCTGCTCTAGCCTTTTCCTTTTCATTGGCTCCACTGAATTCAGATAATTTGGTCCCAGATATCAGGATGAAGAAATGCATGCTTTTGGCATATTAGATGATGTTTACAAATTCCTGCAGTTCTATTACAATTAACTATTGCCTATATATATAATCAGTTTTACTAAAACAGTGTAAACTCCTCAAGCTTGTTTTTAATTGATTTATTCTGAACCAAAAGCATTTGGTGGAAGAATTTATTCAGCTAGATTAGCCTTCAGGCCATGTTTTCATTAAATTAGCCTACCCCCAGATTGAACAAGCTTCCATATTTAAAATATTTATGGGTAAATTGAACTTATCTGCATTCACATCACAGCAAATGTTCTTGAAATGATCAGAACAAAACAGAGTTTGATATGGGCTACATCATGTTACAACTATGTTCCTCCTCTAGGCAAAGATTTGCAAAATCAAATAAATAAAATCATTCTGAGAAGGCAGGAAATATTAACATTGAATTTTGTACAAACCTCAGGCTGAGGTAGTGGAATGGGGTTTTCCCCTTATCCCCTGGTAACTGGGAATTTTTTATTCCAACCATAAGCACAGAACTATGTAGAGAAGATCCACCTCATTTATCCTTATATTGGATGGACCTTTGTTTAGCACTTTCTTCATTTATTTTGCACAATCAAAAAAAAGCAGTATCTGAGCTTGATTTTCTTTGAGCTTTGATTCTTAGAATCAGCTTTACCCCTTGTGCAGAATTACTGCAACTGGAGGAACAATTCTTTTGTCTTTCACTTAAATTGTCTAAAATAAATAAAGTTATCCTTAGGAGGGAAGAAGAAGGTGTCTAGCTGACAGGCAAAATAAAGCAACAAAACCCCGCCTGTTCTTAATTGAAAACAAACCCCAGCTAAATTAGATCAGCACATTGGGTGGTTTGCAATTTCCATTACTGATTTCAGTGCCTATGGGCTATTCCCCATGGAGAAATGCTGCATGTGAAGGTGAATCCAACAGCAGAAGGATCCACCTCCACCAACACTTGTGAAAAGCAGAAATTCACCACCCAAATTTGTGGAGAGTTTTTCAGAGATTAGCTTGTCCTGCATATTCAAAGTTAGAAGAGTGAAATTTGTCTTCCTTTATTTCAAGATTGAGCTTTATTTTTCTCAGACACTTTACAGGCACAATAGCAGGACCAGATATTACTTATTCTAGTGAGTTATCTATGGACAAATGGATACTGGCTATGCACAAGGTTGTGTTCTCCAGTGCTCAAAGAAAAGTGTTATTGTGAAAACTTGCTCATGTGAGTAACATAGTGTACCAGAGTATTCCTATTGAAAACAAAATAAGATCACTAAAATGCAGGAATTTTAAGATCCGGAGTTGCTTCACAGCATTGTATGTTCTTCTACAAATGAAACATCTAAGGACAAAAACCAACAGTTTATCTGTGACCTGTAACACATCATGTAATACATGTTTTACACTTCCTCATGTATTTCTGAATTTGTTAAAATTAGTTGCAAGAGACAGCTATTTGCTAATGCAGGATAGGTATTGCAAAATAAATAATCCCTTCATGGAAGTGATGTAGATTAGGTCTACAGCTAAATGTTTGTACAAGAAAGAAATAGGCTTTTATTAAATGATGTGTCCATCCTAACAAAAACAGCTATTTTCCTTTTTCCAGCAAGTACCAAATTAACACAAACCAGATCCTCTGTTGGAGTCAATGTATACTCCACAGGGCCAACCTTCCTATTTTATGTTATAAATAATATAATATTGTAAATAAAAAGAATAAGATAAAAAGAATTATATTCAAATAAACCAAATATCTCAGTAGTTTTTCTCATTCATCTTGTACAAAGTCACTGCATGTTGTAAGAATGGATAAAAATCATTAGCCTTTTTAGTGAATGCAGAGTGCTTCTGTTTTTCCTAATGCAATATAAATCATGAGTAACCCCAGAGAGTCTCAACAGGGCCAGGCCAGAGGAACCAAGAAGATCAATCATCATTCAGTAACTGGAAAGGACCAAAGGGTTACTTTGACATAAGCAGAGATGATTGAATTCATTTTGCCAGTTACAAGTTAATCAATGTAATTCAGCCATCCTGATCTTCCTGTGGAGTGGAGAGAAACAGGCACCTCCTGAAGGCACCTCATTGTACTGTCTGCCTCCATTGACTCTTCAGGAATGAGAATGACTAATTGAATCTAGATAACCAAATTGCATGCAGCTAAATTTAGATGAGATCAGTTGCACATTTTGTTCCTTCCCTGTAAGATGCTGAGCACATGATTCCAAAGGATGATTTGATGATTTGAAAGGCCTGCTCTGGCCTCCTGCATGACTCATTGCATGCATCCTCAACCAATGACACCACTGTTAGCACCACAATTTCAGCCTGATTCACATTATCTTTTTGGATTTCCTGAAGTACTGCAAGACTAAGAATATGCCACAATCTGAGGCCTCCAATGGTTCAATAACTGTCAGTGTTACCTCCCCCCATACACCTGCTCCAAGTTACCCCCAAACATTCTCTAATTTGAGCTTTTTAATTCAGTAGGAGTATTGAGTGCCTTGAGCCTTACAGAAATTGTCCCTTTGAGATTTGATGATCTTTTCTCTCTTTCAGAAAATTTCATTATGATCATAGTGCTTTTTAGAGCTGGCAGCTTTCTGTATCCCACCATGCATATTTAAGAATATAATTTAATTTCTCCAAATTCCATGAGTATCTTTATCCCGTAGTCTGATTCAGGTTTTTCAGGTGGAGTGAAGGCAGTAAAAAGCTTAGAGCTGATAGTGTAAAACACAAGCCCCACCAAAACTGAGGAAGGTATCTGTCATTTCTTTTATTTTTTTCTTTCCTTCTTTTGGATTACTGCCCCATCACACACAGTATCTTTCCCTGTAATTCCTATTTACTTCACAGAAATAAAAATCCTATCAAAATAATGCTGAGGGAGGTGCCTTACTGAATTCTACATATATATTCTGGAAAGATGAAGACACACTAAATTAAACATGGGTCGTTAAGTCAACATAGACAATTTCATATCTCATTTTCATGTCCTGAAATCTCTCTCACACTTCCATGTTCCATCTTGGCCATTCCCTTTCTATGGAGGGGAAATAAGGAGTGTATCTTCTTGAATGTAGGAGACAAGTTAATTGCTTAGCAAGTGGAGGAAAGATTTTAAAAAAAAATTATTGTTTTTCTTTTTTAGATTATTCAGTTAGGAAATTGAGCTCAGTTTTTTAGGTAAGTGTATGTAACTAGTATTACTAGAAAGTATCATCAGTTTTTTATAGCTACATATTATACCCCAATATATAGAGCACTGGTCCTTCTGCAATATAAAATTCAATTACATCAGAAACATGGGCAGTCACAACAAAAAAGGGGAAAAAAGAGCAATACAAAAGGAAGAAAAATCCTTAAAAATAGAAAAAGTAAATAGCATAAAACTAAAACTAAAATTAGTAATGCCAAAATATTTCTTCCCTTGTCATAAAAGCTGCACTTTACATCTTCCATTGGCAATCAGATAATTCATTTTGCAAATGAAATTTAGAACTAAGACTACTCTCAGTGTTAGTGCCAAAGTATTCCAAAGGTTCCAAGCTGGATTCTGAGCTAATTGTGCTAACTGATGTTGAAATACACAAGAGTGTACAGACTAGGAATGCACACTTGGGGAGCAGTATTATCCCCTACGAGAGATGGAGGATGCCTGTAGACTACAGGTACAATTCCTAACTGGGCTATACCAAGTGGTATTAGACATTTTCACAGCTCAGTTCACACAATTGCTCAAGTTGGAATATAAGGATTTTAATAATTTTCATGGGAAGCAGGATAAAGCCCATAGCTCCAATTTTGATTTGACATCTGTGCAAAATGCATCTGAAACTACTTATCCAAAATCAGAAAAGAAGCTGGTGCCAGAGCTGAAAACACCTCAAATCTTATCAGTCCAACTCTACCACTGAAAGACTATTTTTAAAAAACATGATACAAGACTACTTTGTCACTGAAGTTATTTTATTGTTTTAATCTATGAGTTTCCACCTTGTGTTTTGCAGTAGATTGCTTCTGCCATGGAGGAAGGTCATACCAGCAGAGAGGAAGCCAACTGTGCGGTTATGAAACACCTCTGATTCATTTCACAGCTGAAACAACCTACAGTGACACTTACTGGATGTAGCACAGCCATCATGAGCATTACACTTAAAGTAAGTGACTCATGCTATTTGTAAAGGAATTTTAAACCTCTTGTCTTGCTCCTGGCCTTCCTTCCAATATTAACAATTATACGATTTTAAAGATTTTTCTCTCCAAATCAGCAAAGATGAGATGTGTTCCTTTCTATTCCTTCTCAACAGGTTAAGGGATGTAAGGACATTTTGGTTTTTATTCAATTAAACCTATGAATTGTATTTAACTAAAGAGAAGTGGGCACAATCATGTGTTTACAGTAAAGAAATGATTCAATGGCAGAGGAGAGATTAGCAGTTTTACAGAAGGATCTTTCACATCCTTTTTCCTTGGCTCATATCATTCTCTTCAAAAGAAATCCCCAATTACCTCTCAAATCCTCCTCCTCCTGAAGATTTGTTCCCTTGAATTAAATAGAGCAATATTTATATACCTCAGTTAATTACTTGTTTTAAATGATAACAACAAACAAATTAGGTCATCAATCTTTTCTTTTGCTTTACAAAAAGAAAAAAAAACAAACAAAGCAACCAAAAACCCCCACCAACACTGAGAGGATTCTATGCTGAAGCCATTACTATGCTTGTGGCACAGGGAATACTACCTGAACTGCATCATCTGAAGGTGCAGCAGGCAGAGTAGCTGCAATAGCTCCCTGTTTAGAGGGGCTACAAAAGTAGTTGTGGAAACATCAATGCCATGCACCCAGACAACATCCTGAGTGTCTGCTCATTGATGATGAGCTGGGTGGCTTAAAACCTGTGTCTGCATGACTCTCCTGGCAGAGGACCCAAGATCTGCTCAGACACTCATGAACTTTCTTCAAAGTAGGAAATCTCAGGATCTATCATAAATCCAGTGGTTATTACTGAAGAAGCAGCAAGGTTCCTAGGCAATCTGTCTCCATAAAACAATTAAAGTCAGACAGAGGAAGTCACTTTCATGTAAGCTGTAGTTCTTATTACCCATATGTAATTTACAACTGGGTCAAGAGAGTCTGAAAGCCACAATCACATTCCTGCCCTTCCCCTGCTCTGCAAGGCATTGTTAGAGAGTATTCCTGAAAAGCTCTGTTTAGGGTGGCTGAGGACTAGGGATCATGGTTTATAGTCAGATCTATGAATAGACCCCAGATCTGCAGGGCTCCAGTTTGCAATGCCTGCTGTCTGCTGGAATTTATACCTCTGAATCTGTGGGACTACCCAACCTACTGTGTAAAGTGATGATGCAGATGTGTGAAGGATGGAACTCATAGGCTCTGCAGTCTAGAGCATAGAAGGCCAAAGACAACTTTTCACCTTTCCAATATGACATGATTTTGGCAAAAGGTTGCCTTTTAACACGTCTGTCTACACAGTGTCTTGCTGGATATGAAATCAGGACTCCTGTGATGGAGCCTGGTAGATATGTCTGTGTGGTGGATGTGCTGGGACATCCCTGTCTGTCTCAAAAAACAGGGGCAGGCTTGATTCCAAGGTAAGGTTTTTACCTTCTTGTTATCTGGAGCTTGTCTTAAACCATATCTACAAACAGCTTGAAGTGAAGTGAATCTGGGCACCCAGGGGGCCACTTGAGGTACAATATATATTCATTCCTCAGAAGGCAGCATGCTGAGCAGGGGAAACACCATAAACATAAAGGGAGTCTGAGTCTCAGCACAAGAGAATTCAGCTCTTCGTTCAGTGGGGGACAGATGGAGGAAGACAACTCAGTCCTCATGAGAAGTCCAGACATCTGTCAGCATCTGATTCTGAGCTCATCTGTGAAGGAACTCCTACTAAACCTATGGAGAAGGAATTTAAATCCACTGTGGTATCTATGTAGATACCTTTTTCCTGGGCTTTAGGATACTCCGAGACATAGATTGGCACTTTGGCTGATTCCTCCCTGCCATTTTATATGAAGTATTTAGGGCAGAATGTAATAGCTTGGCTTTTCTCAACTGACTGTGTTAAGAATAATTTTTCATTCTTCCATTAAAGAAATGTGATTGCTTTGATCTTTAAAAAGGGGTACATAGAGTATGTAGGTAATATTTTGTATCTGGCACTGATATGATGGTTGCTGAAATACTGTGTTCAGTTCTAGTTCATGAATAATACAGAGATTCAGGATTTTCCCTGTTGAATAGCTTAAGGGAACATTTGAAGAATAATGAAAGGATTAGAAAAAATGGCACATAATAAGAAGCTTAACCTGTTGTCATATATTTGGTAGAAGATGGAAGGGGACCTGAAATACCTGCTTCAAGGATAAGAAATTGTTCATAGGGTTGTCCAGCCTAACAGATCTAAAGGCTGAAAGCCAAAGCTTGAAAAAATTGACTAAAATTAAGTCTTCGCTTCTCATTTTAAAGGTACAGAAAAAGAATTGCAGACAAATAATGGGTTCTAAACCAATAAAAATTTGAAAATGGGGATCATTCCAAAGACAATGCTGTATTGGGTTTGATCTAGAAATTAGTTAAGAGGTCCTGTGGCTTCCATTATGGGGCAGATTACACTAGGTGATGTGCATGGCCTCTTTTGAATGCTCTGTGAAGTGGCATTATTGGTAGCACCATTTAATCTGACAGATACACTCAGCAATAATTTGACTCAAGAAGTAGTAAATAATTATTAGTTAAGTGAGAACTAAATAAGAGAATAACCAAAACACTTTTTGTTTTGAGTTATCTGAACTCCCGCTTAAGAAGTAAAAATTAAGATTTTCTGTAGATCTGTTGGGGGTTCGTTCAATGGTTATGGAAAATGACCTGAGTAAATTTGATCTAGGTCCTTAGATAGAAAGATAGAACTTACCCCTGAAAACTCCCTATTAAGATACAGAACTCACTAGACTCAAAGCTCAGTTTCTCTTTTCACATGGGCCTTTTGTTCCTCCAGTTGGAGGGGGATGGGAAGCAGCAGCATGGGAATACTAAATTGGAGAATCCTAAATCATAACACAATCCAATCCATTTTATGATTCTATGAAGCTGTTGGATATGTCCTGCTTTCAGAGAAAATTAATCCCTTCTCTACATCTCAGATTTGGGCTTTTTACTCTCAGTCATTGCTTGTTTGACCCAGTGTGTAACTATTGCTATATATTATTAAATATTTTACCCTGTACTTAGGTATAATTGTATTTCAGTACATTGAGATTCCAGCTGAGGTGTAGAACCCTATTTTTGTGAACTATAAAGGCTCAGTTTTGCCCTGAACAAATTGAGTGAAATATGTCTCATCAAGGAAGTTGTTCTGGCTCAGACCAATTTCTTTGCACAAGGAAGCTGTGATTGCTCATCCGATTTTGTGATTTGCTGTTAAGATCCTAATGTAAGAATCTAAGCATAATTTGTTAGAATTTGTTAGGATCCTGAAGGTCATTGAGTCCAATGCTCGATTCCAAGGAATACCAAGCAGAGTAGGCTTGCCCAGGAACTTGTTTAGTCAATTTTTGAGTATCCCCAAGGCTGCAGTTTCCACATTTTTTCTGGACAACCCATTCACTACCCTAAAGGAAAAAAAAAAAAAAAAACAAACACACCAAAATGCTAGAAAGCTCAAAACAACCCACCAAACCCCCCAAAGATACTCCCCTGGTCATTTACTGTATTTATTCACCAGACCAAGTAAAGAAAAATAGATGTGAGAGCAAGCTTTCATCCTTGTATCAGGATGGACATAGATGATGTTCCATAGCATAAGAATAAAAGGAATTTGATCTTGAAACTATGCTTAATGTTTTAAACAGCAGAAAAAACTGGCTTTGGGCCACTTGATGCCAATGTGATGACTAAAGCCTCTGCAACACTTGCTGTATTTCTAACTAAAAGTTTACATATTGATTTTATTAGACATTTATTACTGGGGATTTGCTTTCACTGTGAAAAATCAGCTTCTTTTGCAAATGCCACAGGGGTTTTTTTTGTTGGTGGGGTTTTTTTGTTGGTTTGTGGTTTTTGTTTTCAGGTTTTTGTTTGTTTGTTTGTTTGTTTGTTTTGCTTTTTTTAAAATATTAATAGTAAAGAGCCTGAAATAACAGTTCAGATGTGCAAAGTCCAGTAAAAAATCTCAGCAAGAAATTCTACCCTGATACTACCTTACACTCAAATATCCAAACTAAAGTCCAAGCAGGTGGAGACACAAGAAATTATGTAATTTGTTCATATTAAGTTATTATCCAAGACTGAGAGATGGAGCTCACCATCTTCTTCCATCCCAACCCTGTGCCTATGAATGAGTCTCAGAAGAATCCTATGGACTTCACCTCTGAAATTCATTCCTCTGCTTCCGAGTGGACAAAAGTTCTGCTGATAAAAAAGGAGAGAAAATGGAAGTAATGCAATTAGGTCTCAGACAGACTAGGATATTGATCTGTTTTTCAATTGCATGCTTATAACAGGAATTTTATCAAGATTTGCTAATGGCCAGAATGTTTTACTGTAAACTCTATTCAGTGGATGGTTATAAATGCTGGCACAGCATCCCAACACTTTTTTTTTTTTTTTTCATTTTTTAATACAAATAAATAAAGCGTCTCTTGAGAACTGTTTTGTGTTCCTTAAAAGCTCTGGCTAGAAAGGGGAATCATAAGTAGGTGTGAAAATTTAGCACTACGGTCTTAATTCTGCAGTCATTCCTATGGCTGCTCCAGCTGTTCCAGGCAGCGAGAACTGCACCCTGGAGAACGAGGGCAGGGCAGGAATTAATGGAGCAGTGTGGCTTTGCACCAAGCAAGGAGCACATCCGATGTGCCTCACACACTAATGGCACCACATAAATAAATAACGACCTCTTCTCCTCAGGGATGGGGGTGGTGTGATAAAGGATGAAATCCTGGCCTTTTACAGCTCATGCCAGACTTTTCCTTGACATCAGCCAGGCCTGAATTTCACCGCAGAGGGATTCATTTCAGACTTGCTTCTCAGCAACTTTGTGCTATTCTGAGAACGCATCCCTGGCAGTCAGGGCAGTGAACATTTCCAGAATTGCAGAAACCCACTGATTTAATGCCCCAGATTATTATATTATATGTCTAATTCCCACAGAGATGAGTCACTTCAGAGGCAGGTCTGTGGCTTTAAATTGCAGTAGCATATTTCAACAGGTGTCAGGGGGCTGAACCCAACATTTCCCAAGATAAACAACTCCTTTTTTTGGTGATATAACTCCACCATGAGAGGCTCCATGTTAAATACACTGAATATGGAAAGGAGGGAAACTTAGGTGTAGTTTTAAATGCAGTCACACATAGGTCTTGAAGCTATTCCCTCATTATAAATGAATTGTTTGGGTCTTGTTTTGGCTATCTTCCTGAATAAAACCAGAGCAAAAATGATCCATCAAAATTATCATACTTGAAGAAAATACAATTCCTTAAGCAGGACCAGTTAAAAGAGAGATGGTTAATCTCATACACACCTGCCTTTCATTTCCCAACTAAATGACCTATTTTCTGCTGAACTAATCTATCTGGGAATTTTCTGGATCTATAATGAGATGCTTTAACCAGCCCTCTGCCATAACAGTGGGAGCTGAATGTCAGAAAATATCAGTATTATAATTTTGGAGAAGGCATAATGAAGGATATTAATGCTTGTAAAACACTTATTATACTAATATATTATGCTAATTTCTTGCATGAAATTATTACAATATAAATTAAAGTCATGTCCTGAAGTTCCAGGGAACTAGAAAGTTTTCTATTAGTGAGAAGAACCACTTATTATTCCTGTAGTGAGTTTCATTTATGCAATCTATCTACATCAGAAGCTGCAACTGTTTGGGTTCCAGATTGGGATTTTGGGAGGATCTGGCCTTTCAAAAGACTTTGAGACCTATCAAGTAAGGACTTGCTTCCAGCCCTATTGGAGGGTCTCCCACTGGTCCCAGTTTGCTCCAGTGGCAATGACCCAAAGATACTGGTGGGGTTTACAGGGCTCCAAGGGCAGGAGTGGAGCTGACAACTGCAAACCATCTGTGTGACAAACTGTCCAGGGGAACCAAAGCAGATCAGCAGGGACAGAAAGGTGCAGCTCCTGGTAAAGGATCAGCACTGAATGTGCTGGTACCATGCATTGCACAGGATGTGCAGTGATTCTGTGCACAGTGATTCAGGGATCCCTGTTTGATTCCTTCATATACCTTGTGCTGGTCTGCTTTCCTGGGTTCATAAGTGCTCCTTCTCCTGAAGAAAGATTTCTGTGTTAGAGTACAGTCTCAGACAGCTGGTGACTGGAGGAAGCTCAGCTTTTAAGGGAACCTATGATTTTAGTGATTCTATGTTTTAGTTATCCCAGTTTCTAGCTGATGTCTGAGACCAATAAAATTTTCCCTCATGAGGGGAAATGTGTACATTGACTATTTCCTCTTTAGTCACTGTTAACTACCAGACAATTGGGTTACATATATGAACAAATATTACTGATTTGTAACCAACCTGCAAACCATATTTCTACTGAACAATTTTAGAGGCTTAATTTTCAAATTTCTGCATTTAAAAAAAATTATAATTTTATTATGAGGGGCACATTCAAGAGAGAAATAAGTCAATGTCACATTTTTTTGTGTAATATATTATTCTAAAGAAAACCAGAAAGAATACCAATGATAATTATAAAAAAATATTGATAAAAATTTCTTTTATGTTGAAGGTCTTGGTTCTGTTGAAGCTCTTTGCCTATGAAATACCAAATTCCAGATAGACATGAAACTTCTAAGATCTTGAATATTTTCTATGGTGTCCATATTACATATATTATGCAGTAAGTTATAGTGTAAAAATAGCAATAGTCACAATCTATCATTGGCTTTTTCAAGACAGGATTAAGAATTAAAGGAAAGTACTTCAAAGTTAAATTAGGAATAGTATGTGAAGACATGACTTTTAGATTCTTTAATTTTTTTTTCCGTAATAGAATATCCCATTCCCCAGAATAGGTTTTTCTTCTTAAAATCCATCTTTTTCTTAGATTTTACAGCTTCACACTTCTTGAATTACTCTGTTGAAAGAATGATTTGTTTCAAAATACTGCATTTCTGAGTACATCATAAAAATATATGTCCCGTTCCTAATGAAGTAACTTTACTTAAAGCATGGAAAGCAAGCAGTAAATTTTAATGCATCGGAGTATAAAATAAGCATGGCCGTAGTTTTTGATTCAAAAGTCTGTCAGGGCAGTATTTTGTTTCCAACAGCAACTGCCTTAGGCAGTACTGCAATTTAATAAAATATCTGACCAAATGGTTATTGCTGTGAAGTAAATCTCATATATGAAGAATACCTAACTGGTACTATTTTTATTTATAACAATACAAATAGATGTTTGCATTAATATCAAAAGCAAAAAATTAATTTTATGAAACATACTTATTCTAAAATACTATACTATGCCTTTGAAGTGGCTAAAACTGGGAGACCCCCAGGAGACTCTGGGTCAGCCTTGTATGCAGCTGGGATAGAGAATTCAACATAGCTCTTTTCTTAACACTTTCCCAGATGGGTCTATTTTTCTTCAGTTGTTTAAGCTTCACACCTTCACTGCATAAGAGTCTAACAAAATTTTTGCCAGACATAGGTATGCTTTACAGATATGCATGATATTTGTGATTTCCTTTCCCTCAAAATATATGCACTTTTAATTATTTTTATACAAAACCCTCCAGTTTGCATCTTTATCTTTCCTTAATGTTGGCTTCTGAGAAACATTTCAATGTCAACCACATAAACTATCAGTAAGTTCATGTGTTAACACCAACTGAAATGAAAAGGGCTAGACTTTGTCTTTTAAAATATAACATACTTGTGTTCTGTAGTTTAAAAAAGAAAACTCTGCATGATCTTTCAGCAGCTTCTACTCAGTGCATATGCAGAAGCTAGTTTTCAGAAGCATAAAAACTTGAAACATATATTTTAAAAAATGAAAGCATGTGTGGTGCAAAATCTGAATCTGTCACAGGAATTAGATAAATAGCTCAAATGGGCCAGATCTAGCCAATGAAGAGAGTGTTTAACAGCAGTGATTTATACTATTTCCCTTTCATGTTATAATAATTGTCAGGAATTGAATTTATGTTGTGTCATTTCCTGTTCTAGCTGCAATCTATGCTTCAAGAAAAAAAGGTTTTAGAACTTTAATGCCTCCACTGTTCTTGGAAAGATAACAGTAAACGGGACTATTTTATGATTTCATTGCTTGGTTATTCGTGTTCTTTCTTTCTATAGCCTTCAGGGAGAACTAGAAGGAAAGGGCGAGACAAAGAATTGTCTTCCTGTCGAAAACACAAAGAATTGGATTGTTGCTGTTGAAGGCAAAAAGTAAGGAGGGAAAAATGATGCTCTCCAAATTACTCCATAACAGGAAGCCCTATAAATGTCTCCCATCCCTCTACTAGATCTGCATCAATTTGCAAAGTGAGCAGCAGAAAGGGCAGATGTTGGATCAAAGAGGAAACCTTTACCTAAACAATGAAAAAGCATTCCCCCAAATTCTCTCTGCTCAATGCAAGCCAGACTGCACAGAGCCATTACTTGCTAACAGAGAGGCAGAAGATTTCTATTAAGCATGGTGTTGCTTGATAGCATCAGAAGCAGAGACAGTGAGCATGAGGAGAGACATGAATGCCTGAAAGCAAGAAATCATTAAGTATGTACATGTTTCATCACAATATCTAATGTGATAATATTGTCTTTATTGACATGATATATGCCTTTCAGTTCTTAAGTGGAGTTCTTTCTAGTGAGATGCACATATCTGAAAATGAGATGTGTTGACTCATAAAATTTAGCAATAGCTGAAACAAAGAGTAAACAAACTCTCCTAGAAGTTCTCTTGTCACTCTGGTAGGAAAGAAATATCAAAGGGTGAATTTAGTCTATTTTCTGTAGAGTTGAATTAAAACAGAGGTCTACTCCAGCTAAAATAATATTTCAATTCTCAATTAATATCACCATAATATCCCAGCAAGAAATGCAATTAATATTACTCCAAACAAGGGCTACTGTGTCTCCTGTTCCATCCAAGTCTCCCTCTTCCTAGGACGCACACATTTCTCCTCCATCAGAAATGAGTCACAAAGGCATCTCCAGCAGCATGTTTAGCTAGACAAACAATGCCAGACTAGGGAAGGGAGGCAGTCCCCCAGAGCCCTTCAGCAGCATATTCCCATGGAAGCAGGGTTGGAATTAGATGATCTTTAAAGCTCTTTTCCAACACAAACAATTGTATGATTCTGTGATTTTGCTGCATCTCTGTCTTTCCCATGCTAAGAGCAGGAGTTGAGCATTGAATGACTGTGATGACAATGTGCTCCTCAGGCTGTTGATGGTGGGGCAGACCCAGCAGTCAGAAGGAACCTGGGCAGATGTGGAGCCATGTGCCCTCAAGGGACTCCCTGGCACAGCCTCTCCCCATACAGGGTGCTAGAGTACAGGGAAGGTTTGGGGAAGAGGTGGTTGGAGGGAAGTGGAGCTGGATGAGCACCCAGCCTGCTCTCACCTGAAGGGCCAAGGTGGAGCCAGGAGCAATGCAAGCAGTGTTACCATCTCCTCCACTGTTTCAACTGCTCTCTGTCTGCCTCTGCAGGAAAACTATTTAACAAATTGCTATCCTCCATTACCTGAATGAAAGGAGAAGGGAAACAACTGGATTTTTGGCAGGGATTGCCAAGGTGGTGGCATGTCTCACAAACACTGATCACCCCAGAAGCACTGACCCCAGCAGCTGTGCTCTGCAGAGATTCTCTGCACGTTGGTAGTAAATCTGGTGTACCAGGAGGACTCCAAATTTACTGTGAGGAGAAGGCTGTCTGCTCAGTGCATGTGTTGTACCTACGTTGTCTCCCAGATACACACGTATAGCTGGTCAGCCCAGAGTCACAACTTCCCTGGAATTTGGGGGTTGCTCAGGAAGAAACCTGGTTAAACCTTCTGCTCCAGGGAAACCACTGCATATCTAGAAATTTGGGATGGATGGGCAAAGTTAAATGCCACAAACAGAAAACTTCTGGGGAGAATATACTTAATATTCTGGTACATGGTATCTCTTTACCCATAAAAACGTCATTTCTTTCCTCTTGACTTCTTTCAGTTTGTCCAGGAAATAGACATAAGTGATTCATAAACCCCATGATCTTCTACCTGTGAAAATGATAGTGATGCTGAAAAGGCTGAAGGAAATTTGGATAGCCTAGGCTTCCTACCTCACCCAGTTTAAAAAACTGCCTCTGGTGTTGGATGTCATTTCAAATGTCTGCAATGATACAGCTTAGCCCTAAAGCTGCTGCATTGTATTTATGTGACTTCTTTCACATACCTTATTATTTTGACCCCAATGTAGCTTATAAAGTTTCCTTACCCTACTTCAGAAATTCTCTCAGCTTCTGTTCTGGTCATTCTCCTTTTTTTAATCTCAGCTGCATTGAGAATAAGTAAGTGCAGAAACAGAGAATCTGTCCTGGCCAGATTCTGACTACACATCCCAGATTCACACACTGATAAATCTAGTCACTTCGAGTGGAATTACTTCAAAATTATACTGGAACAGACTCAGGATACTAAGGCCAGAAGTTTAAAGCTCAGCTCCCACTCCAGCAGCTGAGCCAACATCCTGTTTGCAATAAGAGGACATGGAAGTTGACACTGCTGAGGGTTGCTTTTGTCATGCTCTTAACACTGCTCTGGGGAAGTATCCCTGAACAGAAAGAGTCCTTTGCTCTTGCACAGACTAAAAATCCTCCCTTGATTCTGGATCCACAGAAAAAA
>WEIU01005258.1:134118-149737 GCA_013389925.1 Aegithalos caudatus | reverse complement strand
CAAAAACAAAAACAAAAAAAAACCAAAAAAAAACCCAAACAAAAACAAACAACCCCCCCCAAAAAAAAACCAAAAACCAAAAAACAAACAAACCAACCAACCAAACAAACAAACAAACCCACAACAAAACAAAACAAAAACCCACAAAAACAAAAAATCATAAACAAAACCAAGATTTTCAGGCACATTTTGTATTAGCAGCTCACATTCAGGGGAATGAAACCTCTTTGCTGGATCTTTTTCCAGACATAGTTAATTTTTCTAGCTCCTTAAGACATTCATGAAGGGCAGAGTTGTAAAGGATCTACTTTGCTCTACTCTTCCTTCAAACCTAAACTGATCAAATTTAAATTGGTAGTGCTCATCTCAGGATGCAAACCAAGTTAAGAAAATAAACGGTATTTGGGATTATTATCACTTGGACCACAGTGAGTGGCACAACCTTTTACCTGTCTTGTGTTTCTTAGTATGGACAAATAACTTGATTTATTTAGAGCTTGCAGCATAACCTCCTCATTATCACATTTGTTGAAACAGATGGGAAAGCATTTGGAAGGGATGCTTAGAAAGTGGTGCTTTCTACAAAAAGAAAGTTGTATTTAAACACTGTTATTCAAGTTGTTGGGGAGGCAACAAATTCAGCTTCCCAAATCTGATCCATTTGCATAATTCATCTTTTGTTCTCCAGTTTTCTGCTTGCTGTTCACATTCCCTTCTTGCCCTTTACAATTCCACTGTGTAGGATATGTGCAAAATAATAGGACCAACATAAGCACATGTGTTTCAGAATCCCAACCACCACTTTACAAACTATTTTTATGAGGGTTTTTTTGGTGGCTTCATTTGGGCTGGATTTCCATTTTTTGAAAGATATCTGTTTGGTTGAATAACCTCTTGAGTTTTACAATTATCCCATACTATTCCATGTTCTTTAGCTTTCCTCCTTATTTTCTTTTTTAAATTTTTTTCTTTTTACATGCCTTCTGTGACTGTTAACAGATATTCTAAGATTTATAATTTTGCTTCTTTTGATTTTAAAGCTTTTTTATTATTATTTGAATGGGTAGGCAGCTGGTGTTCTGTGACAAGAACAGTAATTTTCTTTCTGATGAGTAGTTTATTTGTGAAAAAATGCAATTCTGGTTGTCCCTAAACTATTTAAAAAATTAGGTCAAATTCATGAAATAGTTTTGGCTGGAAAAACAACAACTTGGAGATGTTACATTAGCAAAATTGCTGGATAAGGAATCAGCTACCTTTCATCTATAGGTTTTGAAGCTCCCTCAACTTTATTTCTCTGAATTCCCTCTTTTAGAGGATTTCTGAATGTAAATCTCAGCCGAAAGCTTTAGGTATCATCTTGCACTCTGGGGCAATGTCTCAGGTGTGTCCCCAGTACCCTTCTTGTGCACAATGTGTCTGTATTGACTCTGAGCATATTTAAATACTAATGGAAAATGAATCTGATCCAACAGGTGGGATTGAGGAACACCCAGATCA
The DNA here is from genome assembly GCA_013389925.1 of Aegithalos caudatus. Lineage (NCBI taxonomy): Eukaryota > Metazoa > Chordata > Aves > Passeriformes > Aegithalidae > Aegithalos > Aegithalos caudatus. Next base: position 148,237 of record WEIU01005258.1, on the reverse strand, counting down.
AAATTAAGTATAGTCAGGTCATAGAAAACTCCATATTGAAGGAGGAAAACATGAGGTCAAAATTTCTCAGTGAGGAAAGGATTGCATCCTGTTTATCCACTCCAAGACCATTCCATAAAAACCTCCTCCTGTGACAGTTCTGAGACTTTAATCTCTGGCATTTCTTTGCTTTTCTGGACTAATTAATTGACAAAATCCAGCTCAATAATTCTGCTGTATATCAGATTATTCCAAGATTGTTTATTGTTCATGAAACTATTGAGAACATTTTCTGCAGCATATAGGAATAGTTATGAATTAACTCTTACATGATGAGTGATTTTACTGATTAGTCAGCAGCCCATATCTACCAAAGGATCAGACTTAAAATCACCTATTTAGTCTTGGATGTGAAATTCGTAAAATATACTGACTTAAAATGACCTAATTTGTCCTCAGACTAAAAAATGATGGCCTGTTTGAACTGCTTTGGTGCATTACCTTGTGTTTCTTGGGGTTTTAGATTTCTGTAATCAGACAAAAAAAACCCCAAAAAATCTGTTTAATCTGAAATAGTTCAGCATTGCCATTGGACAGGGTAGAATTTTCTTTGCTGCTTACCTGTTCATACCCAGACAAGAGTGCCAATATTATTACTGTTAAATAAAATATAATGTGTTACAGGAAATTAATATCTTCTTCAGTATAGAATTCAAAAGTTTCATGTTTTATTAATTATCATATAGGTTAAGTTGTAGGTTGGTTCTCATTAATGGTTAATATATTACACCAGTTTGGCAGGAGCTTGGTATCTTCTGCTCCCTGGTTCTGTGACTATTTGTTTCTTTATATGCGAGTACTAAAATTTAATTACAGTTAACTTCAGAATGATAATTGTTTTCTTGCAAAATGATACTATTTCTTCATGTAAAAGCCTCCCTCTTGGACAGTGGTTTGTATTCAACTTCACTGGAACAGATGACCTGAGTGTTGTCCATGACAAAGGCCAAACAGGCTGCTGTGGATCTAGGAGCCCACACTAGCATGGTACCCCGCCATCCACGTCCCAACTGATCCAGCAAAGAGAATAAATAGGTGTGCACATGAGTGTACAGGGGCACCAGGCAGGGCAGCAGTTCTGCTGCAGCTTAAGGGGAAACTCATGTGCTCAAAACGCACATGGAGTGTATGTTTAGTGAACCATGTCACATTCTTGTTACGGGCTAAAAATTCCAAAGTAAAATGTGTAGACAAGCCTGGTGTGAGAGCCTATTTAAGGAAATTGTCTCTGAGTCCTGAAGCCATCTGTGATATAAAAGTATACTGCACGGACTCCTTGAATAAAAGGATTCACTGGCAGGGCTTGCTGGAAATCTCAGAGATGCTTCTCATACAGCAGGCACATAGATCTTCCACATGATGAATCAGATTTACTCAGAACGCCTGCTGTTCGGAAGTGATTCCAGGCTTGAATAATGTCTTACTGGAGGCCTGGTTTGATCCAGGGAAGGGAATGGGGGTCACATGCTGCCGGAGTAGGCCTGATGTTCTTTTGGAGTGACCTCTAGAAATAATATTCCTAAGGGAGAACCAGTTCAAGGGCAGTAGGCTAGAACCACTTGGAAAATAATGACAGCTCTACTTGAGCACGGAAGTTCCCCTCACAGGCTGCAATACTGATTTAGTTGGTATGTTAAAATGGAAGTTTAAATTAAATCAGGCTTGTGTCAGTGCTATCGAAGAGGCACATTCACTTAGCCCTGCAGTTTTATAAAATGCAAAGAAAGAAAACCATATGGCAGATTAGGGCAAATTACTCTCAAATTGTGGCTGAGAGCCAAGGGAGAGTGAGCTTGAGAGAGTGTTCACGTCTGTTTGAAATATGCCCACTTTCACTCTGCTGCTTTACACACTTGGAAGTGGAAGGCTCATTTCCCTGTGAGCTGCAATGTATTAAATACTCCATGCCTTAGAGAAAGTAATATGTTCAGTACTTGTGGAAGTTATAAAAAAAGCATATGTATTATTTTCTTTTTAAAATTTGGGTTGGATTTACTACCAACGACTGAATAAAAGAGCTTAGTTCAAGCCCAGGAGCATCAAGGAGGGAATGAACACATGTAATAAGCAATACTTAGTAGACAGTCCTGGCTATTATTACTGCACATATAGCACAACAGTGACTACAAGATTTATGCAGGAATTGAGATCATGCAGCACTGAAAATAACTATAATAATGATCCCTGCTCTAAAGAGCTTTCAGTGTAGTTTTATTTCCTGAGCTGTGAGAAGCTGCAATAAGGAAATGAAAAAGAAAGAATAATAAATAAATGGCCCTTTGAAAACTTCTTTCGTTTTAATAACTTAGAAAGGTGTCCTAGCACTTTGTCACTCAGAATAAGGAGAAAAAATGAAATATTATATTTTCTTGGTAGCAATTGGGCTTTGCTCCACAGTTCCTCTGAGTAATGGCACACATTTTCAGTGGGAGCTCCATGGATGGATGGGACCAGGATGAGGCAGGGTTCTGAGGAGCAAATAGTCTCCAGTACTTTCCATTGAATGAGTACTGAAATGCAGAGAGATTGCAGAGAGCACCTGGGTCCTCAGCAGAAGTACCCTCCATGTTGCCAGAAGGCCTTTTCTCACATCATGAGGGTCCTCTGTATGACAAGGCTTCTCTATCCTGCAGGTCCTAAACCTTCATCTTAGAGGAGTGTCAGAAAGCAGAAAACTCAGAAATTGCAGCTCCAGAGGATTACAAGTCCAGCATTACTGCATAGGACCTCTGAATTTTTTTTTCTGGAGTCTCATCTCTTCTAACTGCAGTCAGGACTGTCCAGCCTCTGGCCAGGACAGTTGCATCTGCCTTTCAGTAATGAGGGCTCACCCGTGTGTTATGGAAATTATGCAAGCCAGCCACCATGGCCAGGTTCAATTCTACATGGCAATTAATAAGCCAAAAGGTAGATTCCTCTATAACAGCTCTTACATCAGTAGTGCTACAGGTCAAGCTGGGTGCCTCTCAAGAGGGACCTTGATTAGAGAAATTGCTAGACAACTATTCCCTTGGAAACTAAATTCCCTACCCTTCATGTGACAGAGGGGACCTTTGGTAATATTTGGGTCTGGGGTCTTCCCATCCCTCACTGGGTACCTTAGTTGTCTCTAGGAAGTGATTTCCTTTCCTGTTGCTGAGGGTTCATCTTCTGGTAATGAATGCATCTTCCTTATCTTCTGGCTTGAATGATCTCTGGGGTTTCTTGGTGTACTTGACTGTGTAAAAGTTCATCATATCTAGGTGAAAACTCACAGCTTGTGGCCCAAGAAGCACATACCAAATCACAGAGTGTGCCAGCTCAGCAGGTGATGTACCAGCTGCCACCCTACCATGATGACACCGGCCAATCTACAAGCTGCCACCAAAACAGCACCCAGCTCTCTGCTCCAATGAAAACCTTTGCTGTGATTACAGAAAACATTTTGGATAGTTTCTGCCTTGCACTGGGACACTGCTGCACTGCGCAGCCAGTGTGGGGTACCTGGCAGATACTGCTCTGGTTTCCATGGTAACTCTCTCTGTGCATTTATAGTCTCTCACTTGCAGCCTTCATTAGATTTAACATTCAGAGAGAGATTGATTAAAACATGACATTCCTAACACACCAAGAAAACCATTCTGTACAAAACCCTATTATGTGGCATAGACAAACTGGGTGATGGCCAAATTAGTTAACAGAAATTTCAGATGACATTGGAAGAGACCAAAAAAGGATGAATTCATATAAAGTTAAATGTTTAAGTGTGTCTCTCAAACTCAGTGATGCAGACTGGAGAAATGTGGTGCATGGGTATACCAGGGACGTTGCATGTGACATATGTCTGCAGAACCAAAACCTAACTTGAGGTGACCTCATTCAATATTTCCCAGCAGTGAACTTAAAAAGTATTGAGGTACTATCAAACCAAGACATTTGCTTAGACAGGGGACATGCAGGCGGAGATGCAGGAACCTTTCTCCCCTCAGTAGTTCCCATCTCTCTACCAGCTGTATCTTGCTGGAGAACTTGTATACAGTGCTCTGTGATGGAAACAGCAGCACAGAAAGCTTCCAGCTATGATCCCTCCACCCCCTGAAAATGTCTTTGACCACCAGCTGCTGTACCAGAATTTTCTGCTCTTCATTTTCAGTACTATATGAGAACTATCTTACTTTCTCACTCCTGCCTTTGGGCTGAAGCTGTCCAGTGCAGACTTTGCTCCACAGCAGAACTCAACTGGGGAGGGGAAGAAGGGCAGCAGAGACCTCAGGGAGGTAACAGTGCCCCAGTGTGGGAGGGGGACAGAGACATGCATCAGAAACTCAGGGTGCTCTGCTAGCACAGGAGGAACATGATTGGCATCGAGTAGCACAACTGAAACAGTATCTAATGAAGCATTGGGAGGGGGGAGGAGTGATGGAATACACACCCAAAACAGCAAGGCTATCATGGTTTCAGTGCACTGTTCATTGCCAGTTAAACCTCCTAATGAGACTCATTTCCATCTACCTCCTGCTTCTGCCTCATTCTATGCCTAAGCATAGGAAAGAAATACCTGGATTTCATGGAAACCACCTCCCACCCAAAGTGATGCATCTGCAAATCCTTTCAAACAGACCAGTCATAGGGCTGCATGGATACCCAGGGGTCTTCTTGCCTGCTGTTCCTCAACTTTTAAAACTTTCTTCCAGATAACCTTTTTGAAAGGATGCCAAAGTCATCTAGTAGTACACAGTTGCCATGATGATTTTCATTAATATCTGAATAAGATTCAGCTGCCCTGGGAAAGATCAACTGTGACATTTATTTTCCTCCATGTTCTTTTCCTGCTTGCATGCCTGAAAATATATATGTGTGTGCATTTATATTTAGATTTTGTTTATATTTAAACAACTTAAATTATATTTAAAATTGAAGGTTTTTTCAAAACAGTTGTGAAATCACCTTATGATTTCTTACAGCAAACGCTTCACAGACCACAGTCTGAGAAATATTCATCTACATTTGATATCTGTATTGGGAGGAAATTAATTACACCTTAAGGCTATCTACACTAAGAAATTATACAGTGTCAGGAAGCTGTGCTGGGAACTGGAATTCAAGCATCCCTATCAAAAAATTGTTAAAGCTTTACCAAATAACTGCTGGGCACAGCTCAGAGGTCAGCACATGTGAGGAGCCATTCCCAACATAACTTTTCTGCATGGTCTCTGTTTAGGAGGGTTCCTCTGAGAGAAACTGCAGGCAGATGCTCAGTCAAAATAACCCACTTTGGCCTCACTGCAAGAGAATAAATGTGATATCACTTGTTTTACTCATATATTTTAGTTGATGCAGTACACACTTAAATGTGGTCAGATGTAATACAGACTGTCTGTCCTCTGTATCAAAAGAATATCAATAGAATCAGAATATTTCTGAATAGCTCTGTAAAAGTGATAAAAGTCTCCACTAGATTTCATGGTCTCTAGGATCAAATTGTTTGGCATAGTGTTTTCATTAGACATTTATTTCCTTTTAATGAGTTTAATTAGGCATTTATTTAATGATATTTAGGAGTTGAAAGGTGTACCAGAAAAGTCAGTATTGCTTTTATGAAAATTAATTTGGTTTGATTTCAGGTCTCTAGAAATAAATGTTCCAGCCCAGCTAGTGATATAGGCTTTTGCTTTATTTATGGACCATGACAGCCTCCTCCAGAGGGTGATTCCTCCCAGAAAAAGCAGACATTTGAGAGATGCAGAATTACTCCAGGGAGGATTTACAGAAATTTCTTGTAGTCATAAAGATACATGAGACCAAATTTTCAGGTAAATATATTTTTCAATCATATACTATACATTTCAAGCAAAAATAATGAAAAATATTTTCAGAAAGGAAATTAATAACTGAAACAGAACAGGTTATTTAGGGAAGGCAAAGTTATCAATGCAAGAGTGATTTCCCCCATATCTTGCTTTAAATTAAGGTAAAAAGGGTACAGTTTTATCTCCATAGCAATGAAAGATAAACCATATAAAAGACTGAGAAACAATGAATTTGAATCTTGACTGTTCTTCAGCATTATACACAAAAAGTTTGTATTTATATCCTTCTATACTTTGTCTGCTTCATTCTTTCAAGCGTTACACATCTACAGTAAGGAATCTGTCTATGTATTTGTCCAGTGAACAGTGCAATAGTGTCTCTGTGGTGAGTTCTTCCTCAAGGTACTACCATAGATGGCAACAAATAAATAATAACCTATGTCTTTCTCCTTGTGTTTTGCCCAGCTAAATATGCAGTCACTCCTTAACTTGGATTTTTCATCAGAAGTATTTTCTATGATCATGCAAGACACATGGGGAAAAAAAAAAGAAAGTTTGTAAATCAGTTCTTGCTCAGATTTCTATCTGTTTCCAAATCACTGGTTTATATATTGAATATATTACCTTTGTCACCTTTATTTATCAATTGGGCAGAAAATGAGATTTATCCAGCTGCCAGATTAGCCCTGTGTATAGCATGAACATAGTTCAAGAGCTCTTATCAAGTTTTGGAGCAGATTATCTCAGAAAGTTCAAATGGTTGCCATGAATTGCACTGCAGCTGTATTCTCCCAGAATACAAAGGACCCATAAGTTACCATAAGTTATAGTACAAACCAACACATGATTTTTCTTGGTAAAGAAACCCCACTTTCTGTTGATATTTTCCAATGGAGCTGAATGAGGAAAAGAAAACAGGACTTGGGCAGATGGTGGGGACAGGCTGAATGCTGCTTATTCTGCTTCAGAACATCTATCAGACTCACTGCCAGAAGCAGTGCTCACTGAAAAAAAAAAAAAAAAGAGTTTCTGTGCTATTTTTCAAACCTTAGAATTCTTGAGCTTGACTGTGAAAATGCCAAAACACAGGCTACACCTCTATCCATTGTAAGCCCTCTCACCCACAGCTACACCCGGGCTGGAGGCTGGGCTGCCCTGTGGTGGAGAACGGGAGCAGAGACCACCACGGCCAAGAACAGGTGCTCCCATTGGCAGGGGACAGATCCAAAGAGCTGCCAAGGGCCCTGTTGAGTTAAGGGGGAGTCAAGGTTGTTCAGCATCTCAGCTGATCAAGTTCTAGGAATTTGCAACCTTTATTCTGCACACCACCCAAAAGCAGTGGGTTTTGTTCCTTTCCACATGAGTGAGCGCTGCTCCAGCCAGGAGCGCTCTGGGAAAGGGCGCAGCTGGGAGCACTGACTCTGTGTTACTGCAATGAGTGTCACCGGTGGGAAACCATTGTTCTAGGAGTCTGTAAGCCATGCCCCTCCACTATATGTGGTTTAATATATTAGAATAAATTTAGGAAGCAATTCATTTCAGCCATAGGCTTTACAACATAGACAATAAACAATAAAACTCCACTTTTCAGACATACTAATTGTACTCAAAGACTGAAGTGAAACATGAGGATTTCCAGTTCTAGCAGTGCTGTTTCCATTTTCACTGGGCCAGCCCATGGGCGTGGAGGTGATGGACATGCTGTGTTGAACCCCGCATACGTCTCTTTTCTTTCAGTTTCTTTCTAAACTCAGTTGCTTGTTGTTTCTTTTTGCCTTCCCACTCTTTCTTTGTTGCCTGCTGGAGGTCTTCAGTGATGTACTTGACCTCCCTTTGAGGGTCTAGGTATACTTTATTTCCAGTTCAGCTGTTGCCAATGCTGCTTCATCGACAGGAGAAAACCTGAGAGCCAAAGAGCTGGCACCATCTTTGCCAAAACCTAAAAATGTTGCTGTCTCAAACTTTAAGGCCCATATCTGGAGGCTTATAAATCCTCCACCCTTGCCCAGACTATGACAGCATGTGTAACAACATGCAGCATGCTTAACTGTGCTGGTGAGTGGAGGGGAAAACTCTTTCCAGGGAAGTGTTCCATGGATGCAAGAGGCCATGCACAGCGTACTTTCATTGAAGCAACTTGGAGATACCAGTAACATTTGTCTCTGAACTGTTTTTCCATATGGTTGCTAGGAGAGAAGATTTACTTTAAGAGATTTGAGAAAAGTAAATGTTGTTTTTCTGTTTATTTCAGCCTGTTTACTTCCTGAATTTGGCAGCATTTTCTCTATAGTCAGCAGAGTAGCTTCCTAAGTCCTGGCAGAAATATTTTACCCCATTGTCTGTTTCAGTCCTTCACACAGAAACAGGAAAGAGAATATTTCTTTTTTAAAAGTTTTTCAAAGCCTGTGAAATGCAAACAACAAATTATTGTTGTTATTCTTGTCCTTCTTCCTCGCCATCCTATATCTTAGTACATTTTTATCACAGTACATCTGCAGACTTTTCTACATTTTATCCTTTGTGCTGATATAGCTGTCTAGGAAAAACCATGTTGGTATAATCCCCAGAGTAAACAGCTTTGCTATACTTCAAGAATAGTTTTTCAATTTAACTTAAACCTCTTCTTAAGAGGTATAAACAGACAAAAAATCTACTGATATTGGATTAAGGCTGATCAGGTTGAGGCTCATTTGGATCCTATCCTCAAAACCTTTTGCATATAGACCAGAGCAGACCATATCTGAAGCTGTTTTGAGTGAAACTCTGTAAGCTTATACCACATTCTTTGGGCAAGAATAAGCATGCCTTTGTCCACTTCCTGACTGAGAAGAAACTATCTGACCTTATTATGTGATGTTTAGCCCCAGGTAACAAACCTTGTTGAGGCCCAACTCTAAATTTATTTCAACTGTGAAAGCAGATATGCCTTTTTTGTTATTCCACTCAGAGTAGACACAATGGATGAATGCTCTTCACAGTATAAAATGTAGACATATCTAAAATATCTTTAATTGTGTCATGGAGAGATATAACAATTCTTTGCATGTTCTTTAAAGGAACATCATCAGACCAGACAACTCCATTAGTTATGGCAGAAGATTCTGATGTCTAGCAGTAATTTATAGTTACAGATCTTTGGATGATGACCAGGTAGAACTCATGGACAAAAAGCCACTGCATAAAAGTACAGTACCTGATTTGAGCTCAGTGCAGAGGGGATGCTTCTAACTTCTTGGATTTGCTATGCTCAAGTGCATCAAGTAAGTCCAGCATCAAATACAACAGATCCAATCATTTTGAAGTAGCTAGTGCTGTAATTCATGCTGCAAAGAGCTGCTTCTGGGATGCTGGTAATTTTGCATGAAACATATCAGCTCTGACATCTGTCTACTTTGCCCTTTTTCTTCACTCCAGTGTAAATCATAGAATCATAGAATATCCTGAGTTGGAAGGTACTCAAAAGGATCTCCTGGGCCTGTACAGGACACCCCAGTTATCACACCATGTGCCTGAGAGCACTGTCCCAATGCTTGAACTCTGTCAGGACCAATTCTGTGACTGCTTACCTGGGGAGCCTGTTCAGTGCCCAACCACACTCTAGGGGAAGAATCTTATCCTAATGAAAATATAAACATAAAACCAGATTTGTTGACCAGACTCACCAGCAAACTGCACCTATTTTGTGCTGTTCTGAACAAATCTATGTGGCACACACCCATGAATATTAAGGTACAGATTTTTGAAGAGGTGAAAAAAGATCCATAAAAAGTGGAGAACTCTTTTGTATCCTAGTAGCATTAGTTCCTCTTTGATAACTTAAGCTACCATATATTTTTCTCTTTTTTTTTCTGCAGGTGGCAGGGCACTGTGTCAGGAACTATGTAGCAGTTAACCACAGGTCTCCCTGACAGACCTGCAAGAATAGCTACTGATTGTTTTCTGCCTCCTGCAAACCTACTTAATTGCTAAGGACTTACCTCTGGCTTTGCTTTGACACCTCTGTTAGATGGCACAACTTTTGCAAGAGAAGTGGACCACTGAAAATATTCCAAACATTAAAGAGGGAAACCTTTTTATTTCTCTTCACTCGAGCCTAGCAGCAATTTGAATACATAAATTGAAATGTATTTGAGATCACAGTTTATCTGCATGTGACAAAGATTGGAAATTGACACACAAACAGTGCCTAGCTGTAAAGATATGTATTCATATATATCCTATACTTCATAATCTTTATATATGTATGTCTACATAAATGTGTGTGTGAATGTGGCTGGTAGTCAGAGATGAACCTGGCTTTTGTAGTTGGGCTTGGAGCTGGCTGGATAACTCAACGTCTGTTAATTCAATGGCTAGTTAATTGTTCATTCAATTAACTAATTCAATGGCTAATTCAATGCCTGGTTAATTCAATGTGTACCATATTTCTACAAAAGGTCTTTTCTCTGACAGTGCTATCCTGCTAATGTGCAGACTGTTTAACTTTGATACCTTAGAAGAAATATGTCCTCCAGTGGTTTCCTTGTCCCATGCAGAGGAAAGGAAGAATTTTTTGGTTAATTCAAGACTACTTCCTCAGATGGGATTTAACAAACAGCTGCATTCACCCCAAGCCTAGGTGACTAACGAAATATATAGTTTAATATGTCAGAATTCTTATTCAAGAGACCTGCTTCTGCTTCCATTGATAGGAAGCTTTCATTAGTTTCAAGAAGCCTGGATTCTGGTTTCAGTCCCGTGTTATGATTAAAATGAGAACAAAGCAGCTTTAATTTTCATATCTATGACAAACTTTTCTTAGCTTACGACGTGGCATGCCATATTTTGGGCCTTGAAACAAAATCAGTGATCATTTCTTTATAACGGGTTATCTATCAGGGAATAGAGATATGATGGATTTTAGGCACCAATAGTGTGCAGAGGTAACAACTTTTAATTAGGTTTCCCTTAGTTCACCTCATGTCTAATGAAGAAGCAAATTCACAATTCAGTAGCAAATGAGAGCTAATCAAAGGAAAAATATAAATTTAACTTGTGCTCATGTCTTTTTCAGATTAAAATCTTCTGTTATTATTTTCTTTTCACTTCCTTCAAGGAAGAAAAATACATCTTCTGGGTAAAAATACCCCTAGAAAAGAACTGGTAGCCTATTAAAATTTTCAGACTGAGAAAACCATGTATGAAATCTTGTAACATGTTTGGACATCAGTTTCTCAGAAAGAAACAAAGGCTCATGACCTTCTCCCAATATATATCCACTCTTGGATTCCCATAAGAGAGCTGGTTGGTGTGCCATCTCCAGTGCAAGGTGAGGGAGCACCACTTTCATGGCCAAGTGTAATCCCTGCATGTAGGAGCCCAGCAGAGAGAAAGTCTAGGATAGGAGAGAGAGTCATCACCTTTTCCTCCAGGAAAATCAACCTTCCTGCATCCTGGAAATATCCAGATGCTTTTAATGGCCTCTAAGGATATCAGCAAGCGTACAAGAGCCCTGCATACAGTATTCAACCCATTCTGGAGATTTTTTGGCATTCAGATGTCACTAAACTGAGCTGCAAAACAACCTTTTCCCTATTCTGAGACTGCCCTTAACTATAACTGCATATTTGCATTTCATGACTTTGCACATGTTTCAGCAACCTGTTCTTTCAATTACTGGTTCTTACAAAATATACTCATTCAGCTTCTCTGTAAGAAGTGAAAATAATGTATAATAATAGAATATTACTATGTAGAGCATCAATTTCCCTAATAGCTTAAGTAGCTAAAACTTGCATTAACTTTCAACTTTAGGGTGCTGTACTTAGCTCTCTTGATGCTTGCCAAATAGCCTGCCAAACAATGTCTTTGTGTATGCAAAACCATGGTAAACCACCCCAAATATGCAGAGTTTATGAAGGTAAAACTGAACCCAAAATCTAGTCCTTTGCACATAAGTAATGTTATTTTTTAAAAAGTTCCATAGAAATTGCTTTCTAGCTCATAATATTGATAATAGAGTTCCTTCTTGTTCACTAATGAAAAGTTCAGGGTGTAACAGAAATGAATGGGAAGAAAACAAAGAAGAGGAGAGTGGTATTTGTCCTACAGGAGCTGCTTTCAAAGTAGCTCCGACTACGTGCATTGCCAGTGCAAATTGTTGCTTTGAGCCAGCTCCGAAGACTTTTAAGTGATGATTGTATATTTTCTGAGCTCCATAGGTATCTTTGTGCATAAATATTCTCTTCTTGGCTCATTAGGCTTAGTTCCTGACTGGGGAAAAATATTCAGTGATGGCATAATTTAAATGCTGTAGGCTGTAGAGCTTCAAAAAAGGAATTCATTCACAGTAGATGACACGGATATGTAACCTTTCTTGTGCCCTTTTTATGGAAATGAAATGCAAGACTGACTAACTTAAAATAATTAACATTAGAAAATGAGGGTTGATTTTCAGTTAAGAATATGGTGATTCAAACCTGGGGTTTCTTTTTGTTTTTTTGCTTTGTTCTGTTGTTGGCTTTTTGTTTTGTTTTGGGGTTTTGTGGGGTTTTTGGTGGGTTTGGGGGGGTTTTGTTTGTTTGATTGGTGTATTTTTGTTTTGTTTGTTTGGGGGGGTTGTTGATGTTTTGGTTTTGTGGTGGTTTCTTTGTTTTTGTTGTTTGTTGGTTTGGTTTGGCTTGGTTTCTTTTGTTTTTAGGTTTTACTATTTTATGACCTCCTAGATTCACATTTATATTGCTATCACCCACATGAGTTTGGGCAGGCCATAGTAGCTTCAAATATTAGTTAAGCTAAGTCTTAAAAAAGAACAAAAAAGCTTAGGATAATACACATACCACAAAGAAATTTCTTGCTCCAACAACAGTAGTTGGTTTAATTTATTTTCATGCCAGAGTCTAAAAGTAAACAGTCACCACCCCCACCACCCTCTGCCAAGCACAAACAGAGCTTGGCTTTCTGTTACATTTTATGTCCTTTGGGCAGGTTTTTCATTTTTCTTTTTTGGTAAGAAACTAGTGAAACAATATGTTGAAACAATATGTTTGTAGATAGTAGTTTCTCATAGCTGCAACCTGCCTGACCCAAGGAGTAGGATGAGCAAGGCAGAGCTCCTGCTGCTGTTCGGAGACACAAAAAAGACACTTGAGTGGTGCAATGCAAAATGGAGGGTCCATAGTTAATGTTCTTACATCTCTTTTGCACAATGGAGCCACTGTTCAAACTGGGGTGAACATAAAAACTGGAATAAACAGGATCCATCTTATTTATAAAATATTCAAGCATACTATAAGGTCAAAGTGTGACACAAGGACAATGAGCAGGATGATGCCTCATTCTGTGCACATGCATAAATGTGAAAGTAATTCCGGGGACAGGCAGTGTTGCTCTTTATCAACATTAGATTAGACTAGAGTATAACAATTTATTTCCTTATTCTGTCCAACAGAAGAACCAGTGAACACAGGAAAAGCCAATGACAGAGGGCTGTGTTAACCCCTCATGAACACTCTCCTGCACCCAAGTACTTTTGTGGAATGCCTTTTCTCCATCCACAAAGCCAGTTTCAGTAGTTCCTCTTACCATCAGTACTCTGTCAGAGCAGCAGTATAAAAACACAACCTCACCCAAAATAGCCCTGCTAGCCTACCTTACTGCAGATGATAACAAAATCATTTAGTCCTAGACAAGGAACTACAGTAGACTGATTTTCCTGGACCGTACACCCAAACTACACCCTTTCCCCCTAGATCTGACACAGATCTGCTTTGAAACAGCAATATGACTTGGAAGGGTTAGCTGCTTTATCCACTGCACCTCTCTGTCACACCTCCAGCTTTGCAATGGTTCATCATACCAGGCACTGTCATAACAAGTAGAGTTTGAAATGTGAGGTTTCTTCTAGGCCAGGTGTGTAGCTGAAGAGATGTTTGTCCTGGAGGCAAATCTGAAGAACTAAAGGGAAAAAGTCAAAGCAGATCAATTTTCTTACGAATAAGCAATTAAAAAAGCAATTTATTAATTAATGCAATGAAAATGCAAGAAAATGAAAAATTTAAATTTTAAATCTGGTTGTTTCTTGTTTCAACCTATTTTATAATTAAAAAGGTAAAAATAATAATTATATGGATATTTAATTTCTTAACTAAAGACACTCAGCTCATGCCAATCATACATCTCTGCTTAACTCTTTATAGCACAAGACATGTCTGACAGCCATTTGCAACCAAGCTGCTTTTATTTGCAATTCCACAAACACTGTCATGGAATTTGCTAAACTGCAGAGTTTCCAGATTTAAATTTCAGCAATT
>WEIU01005258.1:74714-98740 GCA_013389925.1 Aegithalos caudatus | reverse complement strand
CTCTGGTAGTCTCCTGCCCCCGGGGCTTCGGGGGGATTCGGGAGGGCGGCAGTGTGGCTGCTACCGCCGCCCTGGGTACGGGGTTTAGGGGGGACGACCGTGTGCGTGTCCCGTTGGGCACTATGCGGGCAGGCTGGAGCTAGACTCGTGAACCCTCAGAGCAGCGCTTGTACTGAGAGAGCCCAAAACGCCCCAGACATCCTCTGTGCCTGCGCACAGAGAAGTCCACTCGGGCTGAACCGGGGTTTGGCATGTGTAGATGAGCTGGTCCCTATGACCACCGCCACAAACTTGGTGATCCGTCCCGGGTTTCAGAGCCTGCTGTCCCTTTAATGTCTGGTTTGACAGCTTTGGGTGAGGAAGCACTTCCAACAGCTGTCTTCTTGGCAGTGCACCAAGCGCCGGCTTAAAGGGTCCCCGGCTGGAGCAGCTTCACCTTCTGCCTCAGAACAAACCCAGCGATTGTTTCGTTTTCCGGCTGCTTTTCTACCAAGCAGGGGCTGTGTTGTGGCTCTGTGCTTGCCTTTTGTGCCGCAGCTCGATGATTCCATTCAAACTACATACATTCTGTCTAAAAATTCTTTTCTGCCTCTGTGATTGTGTGGGTGGCAGCCCCATGTTGATTGAAAATTAGATGTGTTTAAGAAAACCCCATCTAATCAAACTTAATAAGCTTTCAGAAATCCATGTTCTTTGCTGTTTTCATGTGTATTATACTTTCACAGATCTGTATCTGCCTGCAGATGGTGGGCGCACCCTGGTTTTGCCATCAGTTATTACTGCTTTTACTGGATTATTTTGTCAATAAATACTGATACATGGTCAGGGTATTTTCAGGGAGAATAACATCTCTTTTATTTTCTGTCTTTTGTTACCAGAAGATGACGAAGATGAGGAGGAAGAGGATGAAGAAGAAGAAATAGATGTTGTTACAGTGGAGAAAAGACGTTCCTCTACCAACAAGTCTGTTACCACCCTTACTATTACAGTGCGCCCTAAGAATACCACTTTTTCATCAGTCAGGACACAGCAGAATGGACTGATACTAAAGCGTTGTGCCCCAATTCACCAGCAGCATAATTATGCCGCCCCTTCTCCATTCGTGGAGACAGAAGAGGCTCCACCGCAGAAAAAGTTAAAAATTGAGGTGCCCCGTCCAGTAAAACCCATGATCCAACCAAAGCCTAAGAGTTCAAGTCCTCGAAACTCTGATTCAGAGGACAGTGAGCGTCGACGCAACCATAATATCCTGGAGCGTCAACGACGTAATGATCTACGGTCAAGTTTCCTGACATTAAGGGACCATGTTCCAGAACTGGTTAAAAATGAGAAAGCTGCAAAAGTTGTGATCTTGAAAAAAGCCACTGAGTATGTTCATTCGCTTCAGGCAGAGGAGCAGAAGTTACTGCTAGAAAAGGAAAAATTGCAAGCCAGACAAGAACAATTACTAAAAAAAATAGATTACAAGCGGACTTGCTAAACTTTTGTTTGTTGGTTTTGGGTTTTTTTTGGCTGATCTGGACAGTCATTGCCACTTTGCACATTTTTGATTCTTTATAAAAAAAATTGTGTTTTTTGACATTAAGAATGTTGGGTTTAATTTCAATCCAGTCCCTGAAGTAATCGACAGACTATATTATCCAGGTACGGAGCAAATGGATGTTCTTGCAAGGAGTTTATTGCAAGACTACCAAACAATGGACTGCCTTTGTTTTTTCTTCTTAAGAACTGTAGATGGTGGGGATTTTTTTAAAGTGTTGTGAGCATTTGGAGCTGCTGATGACATCTAGTTGAGTTTTAAAATGTTCATTCCTAAGTTTTATGGTGCTTATGTTCTAACAGATGTTACTTTAGGGGTTGGCATTTTGTGCCCCTGTGGGAATTTCTGTAAATACCATCTACACACTTGCCTTTTGTACATGTCTTGGGTTATGAGAGGTGGCTTTTGCTGCCAGTATTAGACTGGAAGTTCATACCTAAGTACTGTAATACCTCAATGTTTGAGGAGCATGTTTTTGTATACAAATATATTGTTAATCTCTGTTATGTACTGTACTAATTCTTACATTGCCTGTATACTTTAGTATGATGCTGATACATAACTAAATTTGATACTTATATTTTCGTATGAAAATGAGTTGTGAAAGTTTTGAGTAGATATTACTTTATCACTTTTTTGAACTAAGAAACTTTTGTAAAGAAATTTACTATATATGCCTTTTCCTAGCCTGTTTCTTCCAGTTAATGTATTTGTTAATGTTTGGTGCATAGAACTGGGTAACTGCAAAGTTCTGTGTTTAATTTCTTCCAATGATGTACATTTAGTGCTGCGTCTTATAGCACTTTGAAATACCTCATGTTTATGAAAATAAATAGCAATTACATGATGTGCCATTTACTATTTTTTTTTTAAATAAAATCTTTAACTTTGCAATATTGATGAAATACAAAAAGCATGGTCCCATACCCTTGGCACTTCAACTCTCAGACTATAGGTGATACTTTACAAAGGTCAGCTGGGCAGGACATTTCCATTTCTGGTTAAAAAAAATTGTAGTAAGAACTGTGTTCCTGTTATTTCCTACTTGTGTTGTCAGGATCATCCCAGGGGACCAGATGTACCATGCTTAATGGAATGACTCCTGTGTCTTGCAAAGAATCCTCAAATAATCCACTGTACCCAGAGAATTGTGAGAGACCAGAAACAAGACTAGCAAGCTTCTGCCAAGGGACTAGCCTCTGTGACAGAGAGGTGAAGTAAATGATGGAGGTAGATTGCCAAAGCACAGAAAATTAAATACTTGTAGTAAACAAAGATCTTTAATTGGCTCCTGTTCTTTGCATTGGGAAAGCCTTAAAGCTGTCCATCATTGAATTGGAGAATTAATGTTCATTGCTGAAGGTCTTGTTTGTTACTACATTAGTAAAACTGAAAATTCCAGGGAAGATGCAGAGCCATGAAGCTGAACATGAAACTTGATTGTCTCAAGAGCTGCTATTCGGTGTGACAGGAACAAGACACTCAATTCTATGAAATCTGTTTGGTTGTTTTATTAAAGACCATGAGAGCAGGGAGTTGGTTTATTTTCTAGTCTCCAGGTAGTTTTGATATTGTCTTTCCTCACACTGAATCTGAAAAAAAAAATGGGAATTAATGACCAAATGGCCAGTAAGAACTATCAGGATCCACTTGCAGGAAGCTCTCCTGTCACATCTGCCCCTGCTTTAGCCACAAAGGAAGTAGCTTGTCGTGATGGAGGTATAGAAATCCCGTATCTGCCATGAGGTAACAGGAAGAGCAGCGTGGGGGCAGAATAACCCCCATTTAATGAATGTGCCATATGTCTGTCCCTATGGATTGTTGATGCACTCGTAACCTGTGTAGCCTTGGGCATGAAGGCAGCTTCTGTACCATGACCACCAAGAACTACATGGATAAGTGCAGTAAATCCAGATCTTCAACAGGCATAAATTGGTGTAACACTGGATTCAGCTACACAAGCATTTGAAGAACTGGCCTGAGTATGAGTTAAGATCTAAATTCAGACTTAACCACAGTTGTTCCATATATAGAATCTTTGTTTTGATTCCTTTGACATGCTTCCTCCACTTTCCAACTACAGTGATAAAACAGTAGACAGAGACAATTTGTATGAACAATTACAGGGTACATTTAATTTTACTAGCTAAAACAATTTTTAACTCAATTTTTTTAGCAATTTCTGTTGAACTCTGTTGTACTGTTTTCAAACAAGGTACTCATCAAATGAGTATTCTTGAAGAAGGAAAGTCCCTTCCCCTGCCCTTCCTCATCCCCTTCTTCCCCTTCACACTTGTCGAGAACTTTGGTCCAAATCCTCCACTCAGAGTAAACTCTGGGTCAGATCAGGTTACTCAGGATCATGCAACCAAGGCTTGAATATCTTAAAGGATTGAGATTCCACAGCCTCTTTGGACAACACGTGTTTTTTGACTACCACGACTGATAAAAATTTTTGTACTATCTGGAATTTTCCTTGTAAAGTCTTTGTCCATTGCCTCCTGTCTTTTTGTGTTTAACCTCCTGGAAGAAGAGTCTGCACCTTGTCTGTAAACTCCCATTAGGGAGTTAAAGATAGCAATTCTTTCTGGAGACAACCCAGTTCTGTCTTGTCTTGTGGTAACCAAGCATTTAGACTTCAATAAAAGTGTCAAATACTAAGATTTGTTTGGATATTCAACACAAATCCCACCTGAAAGCCTCTATTTTTCACTATATAATGTGGGAGTTTTGGTCTGATTCTTTAGAATTCAGTGATAAACATCCATCTGATGTCCATGGAGACAGCATCTGGTGCCATAATGCTCCCATATACTGTATTGTTTGCTTGCTCCTCTGTGCTGTACTAGCAGTACTTTGGCATTGTCTTTTTTTCCCAAGGAGTTGATAAGTTTGCTTTCATATTGTTGCTGTAGGGAGTAAGTTGTCAAGGTCAGATATTTCTGGTAAAAAAAATCTCAGTTGCAGGATGTTAATGAAGTTACAGTTGTTAAATAGAAGATTTCTTTTGAAGTTACATGATAAAAAGAATAGAGGGTTGTAGGAAAGACAGCTTTTGAAAAAAAGTAAGCAATTAATTGTGTAATATTTTCTGAAGAATCAATACAGTAGCCAGAAGGCTACATAGAGAAGGACATAGAATCATAGCCACAGCCATAACAAAAGATCCTTTTCCAAGTGTATCTAGAATGGGGAGTCCATAAGGACTCAGTCAAATCATGAATTGAGATGCTATTGGGTGGGGGAGGGGGTGTTGTTTGTTTGTGGTTGGTTGTTATTTTGGTTTTTTTTGGGGGGGGAGGAGTTGAGGTGTGTTTTTTTGGTTTGGTTTGTTTGTGGGTTTTTGTTTTTGTTTTTTTGTTTTGTTTTTTTTTTTTAATACATACCTACATTTGCATGACAAATTCAAACATATCTGTCCGGAGAATCATGTGTGGCAAGTACCTAATAGCTGCTTATTACAAAGCAGACATTGGTGATCCCTGAAGGGAAAACTGAATTAAGTTGATCTCAGTCTTAGTGGATCTTTAATATTTTCTGCAAAAATTCCCAATTTCTTTTTCATACATGACAGAATTTGCTGATGGTGGTTTTCTCCAAAATCACATATCCCAGAGGATGTTCTCCTTCCCACCTTCTGTTTATTTTCTTAAAAATACCACTAAGAACACAAGGGACTTGTAACACCAAAACGAAATGATTCCTCCATAAATTAGTATAAGTGAAGCACCAGTGGGAGACCTTAAAAAGGTGAAATGTGTTAATGGCATCATTACCACTTGGTCACCTGTTGCCATGAGTGCTAAGAAAAGTGCATTTCTCAAACCCCAAGCTGCTGTTATAGCAACTTATCACCAGGTCTTGGCAGGACTCCTTGAGAGATCATGAAATATATAATTTACTGTTTGGTCTTGGGAAGTAAACTGATAAACCAAGGTAGAATAAAATTACTTCAAATGGGTGACATTCTTAAGCTTGAATTTCCTAGCTTCTGGCTGATTTAAATCAGATGTAATTTTATTTAAAATATTAATTTTGAGATTGTTAATGAATTGTTAATGTACAATTGCCAAATGCTACATGATCTATACCTGGATTACTTTCTTCTCCTTGTGTCCATTTCCCATTTCCCTTTTCCCTTCCCTGTCTCATCTCAGGAGCACAAAGCCATCAAACTTAAAGGGATTTGAGGTGTCACAGCAATGCTTTTAAATTAAGCAGGGATTTCAATAGAAACAGGAGATACACAGCGCTTCCAGAACTCTCAGAGGAAAGCAATGGTGCACGACGTGGAACAGATGCTGATTGTAGAGGCAACATGGTGGGTTTTGCCTCAGCACTTCTGGCTGCTCCTGGAGCACTGACAAGCCTGAATTCAGAGCCCTTGGTCTGTGCCAAGAAAAACTCTCACTTCTGCTGGACTACCTGTGCAATTTGCTGTCCTGCAGGAGTTTTTTTGCTGCCTATCTGCTTGTACTGACCCCACAATGAAGCCTGGCCACTGTAAAGCAGACATTTTGCTGCTGGGTTGTATGACATGGTAATTCCTGCTGCCTGCAGATCTGTGATTCTCATCCAGCTTTGTGCCCTTACTGGCCAGATCATTCTCTCGATGAGATTATTGATATTTGTGTGCAACTTGGAGAAGATAAAATGAATTCTTGATCTCTGAACCATGGAGGTTCCTTGTATATGTGCTGGATGTATAGATTAATATACACGCTGTGTGCACACAAGGGATTCTGTAAGTGTTGGTCCATGAGCCCTGCTAAATAAAGCCTAGTGTATATTTTAACTGAATAAGTTACAAGGCTGTCTACTTGGACCTTCGAAGAAAAAGCAAACGAGGACATTTTGTTTCCTGTATTTATGATGACAATATGACACACCTAAGTAGTGTAGAAATTTTTTTAAAAGTATCTACAGTGTAATCATAAATAATGGCAAGTATTCTTTAACTCCATGGTGAAATGGATGGGTGTGTAGATTTATCAGACTTAAAATTTATCAGACTTAAAACTGAATTATGACCTATTTGTTACTGATCTCTGAATTGCTACATTTCCTATGCATAATCATTGTTAGGCTCCATATATGCTGTTACAGCTGCTCTACTTGTGAGTTATATCATTTGCTATCATATAGTGTTTCCATCTGACATTATTTAGATAAGTGGAGACATTTGCATTTTATGGTAAAATAAGATTATTTAATTTTTCTTATTTTGTGCTCCCTATTTCCTAACATCATTTGTCCACTTTAAGTGTTTACTGCTTTCTGTTTTCTATATTGCGTGCATTTAGGGAGAGGAACTGTCTTCTATGTTATCTGTCTGAAACTGAGTTAAATTGTCTCTGTGAGTGGCTGTATCAAACATAAAACTCTAACAAGAGTCCTGTTGTCTAACTGCTACATATAGCTTAGTTTTATATTAGGGGTAGGATGAGTCATGCTGTCTACATCTGTCTAGTTTCACCTTCTAATCTACAAGCTTTACAAGCATTACAGAGTTCTAAGCACCTAGCTGCTTAGCTTCCTAATTCTCCTTATGTAGTCAGCAGAGAGATGTAGGCTCTTCCCAGAGCACAGTCCAGAGCATCTGCATTGGGCTTTACTTGGAACGGGCCCAAGCACTGCTCTGTTCCTTGAGGAAAGAGTGATTACAGCATGCAAGGGGTGATTACGGGAACTGTGTCAAGGGCTGCTTTATTGCTGCTGGGGAACCAAGTTACTTGATCTCTAGCTTGATCTTACTTACTGTATGAAATTTAAAGCCATGATTTGGAGAAAACTGCAGGCTACTAGATCTTTTACTTAGAATAAAACAGTGCATGGATGTAGGATATATAGTTAATTTAATCGGCATAGTTATTTTACTTGCAAATAAATAAAATATTTCAGTGGCACTTATCTCTATTTTGCTTCCTAACACCATCAAAAATAAATACATGGTGTTTTAGCATCCAATGATTTCACTTCCTCACAGAACAAATTAGTATAATTAGAATATTATTTGGATGGATATTTTTAGACTTTTCTTCTGCAATACATGACAATTACATTTAGGCAAAATCTTGCTTCTTCAAGTATGATATAAACTTAATAAAAAGTACATTGTAATTAATATTGTAATCAATTTAGTTCCAACATCTAATTAATATTGCAATTCACGGTGTAGGAGATGAAGGAACTATCTAATATCATACACACAGTTTAATGTTGACTAGTACCTAGTAATCCTCAGAAAACATTTCTAAAACCACTTAGAAAATTTCTTCTTTTAAATTTCTAATATCAATGTTAAAATATTCCTGAAATATTGTTATGAATTTGCTTTATAGTATAGAAATTATTTGTCTTATAAAATTGTCATTAGGTGTGGCACTCTATTCTTTTTGAAGCAATTTGGCACTTTATTTCTTTTGAAGCAAATATTCAAAAGGAACAATGTCACAGAAAGGAATTCACACTGTTTCAGTGCTCAGTCACCCTCAGAATTTGCTCCTATAGAGCTAGAAGATAATATTTAGATTACTAAATCATGTGCTGAAATGAGAGTGGTGACATGTAACAACCTCTCCCTGGAAGTAATTTTTTTGTTTTTAAAGAGATAGTTCAAGCTCATGCTTGATATTTCTCCTCTACAAGAAATTTGGAGCATGTTGGGTTGATCCCCTTAGAATTACATATACTCTTAATTAAGAGTTAGATAATTCTTAGTAAAAGAAAATCTAACAGGAAAGCAAACATACTTAGTTTTATCTAGAACCCTAGTCATCAAAAATGTACTGTAAACTGTGGTTCTGAGGGCTTCTTATTTCTCATTTTCTCCTACAATCCTTAGTTCTGGTCATGGTTCCAAGGCAACACTACTGAGTCAGATCCTCAATAATTATGATTACAAACATTTCTCTAAAAGCTCTGCTTCAGGCCAAACAAGCCTGGGTAAACCACAGTCCCAGTGTATTATTTCTCAGGTGTACAATATTGTTTGTGAAGTGTTGTGTTGTGAAGCCATATCTTTATGAACACTTCCTTCAAACGTGCTGCTAATGAAGCTATGTAATGATTTCAACAATTTCAATAATTTTTATTATATTATTATGCCTTTAGACATTCTTATGCTGATCTGATTCATTACTTGCCTTTCTTTTGCTTTCTTTAGCTAAGTAGCCCTACAGGAGGCAAGGGGGATTCATCAGACCAAATACAAACTCCTTTTAGTCAATAAAGAAAGCAGGTTTTTTAGTGCACAATTAATTTTATTGTTAGATGGCTATTTAAAATGATACAAATTAATCTCACCCTGGAAGTGCTCATTTTTGGTGTGGATTAGGGAGAAGCCTTCGAAGACCAGATACAGGAACCAACATTGCAGCTGCCTAATGTGGGGTTTGGATTAAGATACCTAAATCTGGATGTCTGTAAAAATCTAATTGAAAGCTTGATATCTAGGTGCTGTTATAGTCAGTGATAAGTCTGGATAAGGATTCAATGGGGATGTCTGTTTTAGGGTGAATTGGATTAGTTCTTGAGGTTCAATTCTCTGTACTGATCAGCTCTCCAATGGCTATAAAAAGCACTCCAGGTACAGAGTGGACATATGAACACCTATGCAATAACACCTAATTTCAGTGCCTTAAAGTCCAAGTTGAGTCCAAATACTCCTGTCTTTCTTTCATTCCAATTACACATTTTAAAGGTTTTTCTTGAACTAGTCAAGTAATCCTAAACCCACTTCTGTCTGGTTCATCTTTTCTGCAACACTGAATATCCTTTTTGCTTTGGTTGTCTATTATAATATCTCCATACCTTTAGCATCTTTGGATTTCTTTCATCCTCTCACAAGCCCTGTTTCTCGCCAATAAATAGCAATATTCATAATTGCCAGAAAATAGCTTGCATTACTGATAAAATTCCCTAAAACATCTCTCATATTACCATATTGCATAGTGGGCAGGACCTTATTTTCTCCTTCTCACACCTACACAAAGCTCATTTACAGGGCATGTTGATACATTTCAGATGGCAATATACTGACAACATTTTAAATTAAATTAAATGATAACACATATCACATTTTTTTAAATTAAAAAAACAAACATGACAGGAAAAAAAAAACCAACAGAAAGTAGATGAACATTTAGAAAAATCACTAGTAACGTTTACATCTACATTTTTAATTTGATCTCTCATAGTTTGAACTATTTCAACATTTCCCTTTTCTTGTTTCTACAGCCTTACTCGAGTAGTTTTTATATTTCTTTGCTCATTTTAAAAAAGTAATTTCACAGCTTCTGTGTTCTTCAATAACTATTCCCTATCTCCCTATGCCTATTCCTCCTTTCATTCAAACACTTAAATGAGTAATTTTCATGCTTTACAGTCTCACCTCTCCTACTAGTCCCAATTATGTCTCAATGTAATTTTTTAAATCTTACTCTAAAATACAGATTCCTATTCTGTGAGCACTTGCTGGATGGCTGTAAGTCTGTTGACTTCAGTAGGCGTATATAAAGTAAGAAGTCCAGAACTTCCAAGACTTTTAAATAAAAATTGTAGGTATGCCAAGTTAAATTGTGCTGTATTTGATATTCTTTCCCATTCATTATTAACCCAGGAGTAGTTAAGTTACCATGAACTTGTTTGATATAGAAAATCATACATTTCTTTTCTGCTTCTGGTGTTGACAATATGCAATAAGCTAGAAGCTTCTGTTATGTGAGCACAAGTGAAACTACATATCTACTAGAAGTAGTCAAGAGTAAGGCATTTGGCCTTCTATCCTACTAGAAATGTTTAAAATTCACATTTAAAAACCCCATGTATATGGGGTTTTTTCCTCTGTTAAGAAAAAATTGTAGTAAAAGAAAACAAATACTGCATGCCTAGTTTTTTCTTATCAGAACTCCTTAATTTTGAAATTAATTTTGAATCAGTCTAGTAGCAAGTGTCAGAGTAAATAATTTCTATAGTGATCTGTGGCACTGTACAGCTGTGTGAGAATGGCTTTGGTCCATAGCGTGTGCATTATCACTTCCGCTCCCAGACAGGAGATACAAACTCACTTCACAAGAAATCTCCTTCCTTTTTCTCTCATTGGCTGGGGAATAATGGCCCAAGGGATTTTATTTGGGCATTTGTTCTGGTTGCCTGGAAAACCGAGTGCTCTAAAGCAGGGTAGCACCTTGGGAGTCAATGGCATTAGGACAGATTATGTCAGCTGAGGAGCTGGAGTTGAAATAAATTGAGAAACTTGATTACAACTGTGCCATTGTATGTCTGTAAAAGTGTTAGAAGTCCTTCAATGTTTTATTGTGGCTGCATGTAGATATGATTTTTAATGCCTTAAACCTCCTTAGTCAAGATCACTGTTTGAAAAATTGTTATTAAACATCTTTGCCCAATGTATTTTTATATTTGATATACCAAAAGTGTCACCTACATTTCAGCAAATATGCACTGTGATTAAAGGGTATAATCTCTCAAGAGAGGTTTATAATAATTTTAATTACCCTGGACTTAATAAAAAGTCTTAAGGGATTTAATAAAAGGGCATTAAGAGATTGCCAAAGGGTTATATATATATATTTTTATAAGAAAAATTGTAAAGCTTCTGTGACTTTGAGGTGGGAAGGTGGAAAGACTTAGTGGGAAAAGAGGAGGAGGTGAGCAAAAGTCAAGATGAGGATTAGTGTCAATTAAACTTCCCTTTGAACCTCCTAACTTGCATATGCAGAACCTGACACAGCTGAAAATATTTGCAATTTCCTGGGCCACGCAGACCAGAGAGGTTGCTGTACATCTCACTGACCCACAGGAAACTGCAAGGCAGCAAAAGCCCCTTCAGCCAATTTCTTCTAGCTCAGACGTTTTAGCTCTATTCCAGGGGAGAAGATTTGAGTGAATGAGGGAATTTTGAGAGTCCGTACATTCATTTCTCAGGAGCCAAATATTTTGTTTGGTTTTGATCTACCTTAGATCAAAACTAAACAAATTCACTGCCCTAATCCTTGTCCTCTGCTCTTAAATTTCAGGTTAGGATAGAATTCAGTGTTTTTCTAGTCTTCTAGGGTGTAATAAATGTAATAAGAGATGAGAAGATAAAAGTGAACCAACAATCTCCAGACAAGAAATTCTATAGCTCTTTCAAAACAAGGCAAAATCCAACATGCAAACACCTAGAACATTGCCTCACTTCACCCTTATACTGAATTAAACCTCAAGCCTTATCCAGAGAGATAAGGTCGTGATCTAAATGTAGATACCTGAACATAAAGCAGCACAAGTTCTCTTCAGGGTTTTGTTGGCTGGAAATAAAATGAGTTGCTTAGATTTTCCAGTTGGGGTTAGCACACATTTCTAATGTGTTTTCCATTTCCTAACACTACAGTCTTTCAGTGCTGGGATAAATCTTTTCTCCTGGTTGTGGGCATTCCTGTAAGCCTCAGGGATAGACATTCTGCACAAGGAAGCACAGAGGAGTGCCTTGGGACTTATAAAGCCTGTTTTCCTCTGTATGGAATTCTGGATAGGAACAGACTTCTTGAACAATTTCATACAGCCATGTATAAAATCCACATCTAGCAACCCTTTTCTCTTCCCTCTGTTCCCAGAGACTACACCTCTCATGTACAGAGAAACCTGGTGTTGCTGTCAGCTTTCAGAAATGAAGATTAAAACACAACACAAGAGAAGCAAATCTGTGCCCACCTTTATCAATCAAAGTACTACTAAAGCTTCAGATAAATGTGGTAATGTAACATTATTAAAAAAAACCCAAAAAACAAAAACCAAAAAAACAAAAAACCCACAATGCCACCATCTGTTCATCTATACCTGTGCATATCTCTGCTTTCTTACTTCCCACCTCTTTATTTGTGAGTGAAAGCTACAGAAATTTGGCCAGAGGCACTCAGCTCCTCCTATATTCTGTAAAATGCATGGGGATGTTAAATCTACACTAAACAAATTACAAGTTTGAGAAAGACATTTTCTTTAGCATGAAGGCATGAGGAGAGCTGAAAAAATATGTATGTTTAACTCATGCTCTTCATTTATCAAAGCGTAATTGTTTCCTCACTTTTTTGAGATGTGCTAAAAATGCAAAGCAATAGCCATTTTAAAATTATTTTTGGCAAGCAGTGACTTGAGATGGCAAGAAAAATGGAACAGCAGAAAAACTTGTATATTTTAGATATCTGGTATGCTTAACTAGTTCTTGTAGCAGAAATTATATAAAATGGAATTTTGAGAATTTTGAGCAGGTCCATGCAACTACACTAGCTTTGTTCTGAATTCCATGAGGTTGTAATTCAAACAAACACTACCAAGCAAAACATATGTATTATTCTGTTAATGAATGAAACCTAGAGGGTTTTAATGCTTCTGTGGAAAGAAATTGATTACTGCAGACTAATTCAAGACGTTGTTTCTGCTCTTGGCAGAAACTAACATGCAAGCAAATAAATTCCTAGGCATCTAACCTGCAAAACAAAGCAGTTTGTTTGTTTGTTTGTTTGTTTGTTTGCTTGTTTTTAATGCTGGGAGCTTCTCATAAATTGTAAACCCAGCTTTTGATTTTTCTTTTCCTTTGGCTAAGAGTTAAGAGCCTTTACAGAAGAAATATAACATATGAATTGTAAACCTTCTGAGGAAGGAAATGTGTTTCCCTTTATTGTGACAGCAGTCAGCTCTACTTAGTTTCCATGTCTCTGAAAAGGTCCTTCAAGTGTATCTAATTGCAAAAGCACATTAAAACTTCAGTCATATCTATACATGGACAGGTTAAAGCAGTGGGGGGCTCAGGCACTGTTAGCATTTCATATTGGCTATCTGCAGTCCCCTTGTCTTGGCTGCTGACCGAAGACAGGGCTGTGGCACAGCCAGTGCCTGTCTGACTGTTGCCTGGTGTGGTTCCACCCTCCCTGGCAGTCAGGAGTCAGACTGGTCTAAATTGCTGTGCAACCACAGCTTAAATTATCCTACCTGGGTTAGATAACTCAAGTTGAGAACACACCTTCCTTTGTGGTGTGTTTCATGTTGGTTTTATGTTTCCCACTAAAACACAGATTGGTATGGAAAGGGAATGTACTCAGAGGAACACTACTAAGTTCCACCAGAGATTTAGCCTTTGGCTACAACAGGCAGAGCCCTAAGTCCTGAGAAAATTCCATATACTCCCTGTGACTCATTTCTGCATACCTTGCCCAGGCAAAGCTTCCACTTAATAGGATATTTTTAAAAAGGGCCAGACTAGCAGTTACACAGGATATAGCTGTCAGATTGTCAGATCAAGTAAAGTCAGTTGGCTTTGGGGGTGAGTCAGGGGGTACTACACAGTGTTTTCACAGCATAGGCAGTGGAAAATGTCCCTTGTAACAGTATTAGGGTTTTAAAAAAAGGTGTGTAGAAATGCATAGCCCTTATTTTTAACGTTTTTCACCATTCTTGTCCTGTTTTGTATAAAGCAGTTAAGCCCATGCTATATGTTAAATACCTAGGCAGTACTATGAAGTTAAATTTCATTTCATTACATTTAAGCACACGCTTAAATGATTTGCTGGACCAAGTCCAGAATGCTTGCTGAATCATACTGAAATACAGCAATGTCTATTCTTCCTCCTTAAACAAACAAGCACTAAATGAAATACAATAAAATAACATTTCCAGAATGTGCCACAGAAAGAACTGCATTGCTGTGTCAGTAATTTGCCTAATGTTTAGTATCTGCACTGTTCATACAAGTGTAATGCAGCAGTTATTAGGTAA
The DNA here is from genome assembly GCA_013389925.1 of Aegithalos caudatus. Taxonomy (NCBI): domain Eukaryota; kingdom Metazoa; phylum Chordata; class Aves; order Passeriformes; family Aegithalidae; genus Aegithalos; species Aegithalos caudatus. The sequence goes on along the minus strand of WEIU01005258.1, from coordinate 84,429 downwards.
ACATTATGATTTTATCCTCATGTTATAGTGAGCATAGTTTTGTAGGGGAAGAAAGCAAAATATAAAAGGAAAGGAAAAAAGTAAGAAAACAAAAGCTGGAATTGTCATTCCAAATTGCTTGACTCAAACTAACAAATGCTATTCCAGTCTTGACAGCAGCAGTGGAATCTTGAAAAAACCGGGATTTATTTTCTTCAGTGCACGATGTGCAATCCAGGATGTGCAAAGCAAGACTCAGCTCACAGAGGTACAGATGCTTCATCAGGGCTAGTGAATTAATGTCTATTTCTAGCATAAACTGTAAAATGACAATAATGCCTATTAGACATTACACAACACAAGGCAAATGTGTTGATTTTTTTCAAACATGCTGAAAAAATCCCATTTCCTATTCTGTACATTCCTATTCCTATTAAGTACAACCTAGTCAGTATATTTGGGGTTTTTTGTGCTTTTTTTACTAGGAGAAGTACATGTAAAGTATTGATAAATGAACCAAAGTAAGAGAGTAGAAAGAATGTAGAAGAAGGAATAACAATTGTACAATAACAGAAATAATACCAAGTACCTGTAAACCAACCAGTGAAACAGCAAGAATATTTTCTACTTTACTGGATTGTGTATAAGGACCTAAATTGCAGTGAGCTGTTTCTTTGGGGAAGGCAGTTTTACTTTCTCCACCTAAATAGATATTGCAGTGCAGGATTTACCAAAATTTTTATGTATACATGACCCCACCCAAGCAGAGCAATGTTTTTAGGGCCTTTCACATTAGGCTCTAATACTGTGATGTTCCACTGTCTGCATAGAAGTCATAAGTATTTTTCCATGGATAAGCTTCCTTGGTATTTTGAACTGCCAAATGCTCCATATGTTCTGCTCCCTACTGCACTGAGGTAGACAGGTGAGGTAGAAGGACCAAGTGACTTGTGCAGAGCTATTGAAGAATAAGATATCATGGCTCCAAAGTAGAAGCTTTTTCTTCCCTGTCCTGTGCCCAAACTTTCCCTCTTCCTATGTTGTTTTCCTAACCAATTTACTTTCAAAGAAACAAAACAGCTTTAAAAACCTTCCTTAGACTATGACCCAGCCTGAATTTTCTGCACTACACTTCTGAGTCTTCCAGTAGTCTCTTGAGTTGCTCATCAGAGATGTGAACCCCAAATGTAATTCCATGGATTCAGCCCTGGACACAATAGTCTTCTTGTCTAGGTACAGACAGCGTGATTGGGCCTTGTCAGAATGGTCTGGTTTATACATTTTCAGAAATGCAAAATTTTTTTGTTTGCTTTGAAATTCTTAATCCTATTTCTTTTTTCTTTCTCTTGGTATTGTTACTCTACTATAAATAATTAGACCTGCAGAAATTAAGAATATAATTAGAAAAATTAGACAGGGAAAGATCAACTGAGCCTGTCCCAGTTCCCACCAAAGACCTATTGGTTTAGGCTTTGCATCTGTCAGATTACACATATATAGCTAGCAAGAGAAAGAGGCCCAGGGCACTGGTGGTGACAGTGGCCTATGATTGTCCCCACAGTTACATGGTCAGTGTATATCCCAGCAGGGCTTTGATGGGGACAGTGGTCTGGGATGGCTGGGGGTTAGCATGGGATGGAGAGCACTCCCAGTAAGGAGGCTGGATGTGGACACCCTGTGCTGGAAGATAAGGGGATGTAGCTGCATCAGTGCAAACAGCTGTGCATAACCTCATGTGAAGCACCATGCCAGGCTAGTTTTGGACTTACATCCAGAGACAGCCCACTGAAATTACTGTAATAAATATTATCAATAATTTTTCATGCCCTAATGGACAAAGGGGCTTTCAATTTCAGTTTTTAAGATACTTTTACAGCAACCAGACCCACCCAAATTTAGAAGTCTTCTAATAGAGCTTTTGTTTTTATAACAAGTAACTTAATTAATTGCAGCCCATACTCATACATGGTGCCAAGAAGAGTTTTTCCAAGGTCAAAGGATGTTTTCTGTGGTCCTGGTATTTGGACATTTACTAGTTCCAACTGACATACAGAGACAGGTTTGCCTGCCAGCCTCCAGTTTTGCCTTTCAGCTCTGTCTCTTATCCCTACACTGCTCTGGAACTGTCTTTCTCATTTCTTTTGGTTCTTCTATGCAATAGGAATGCAGGAAGAGAAGGCAGTAACAGTTTACCTGCTTCCTTTCTTTTCTTTTAGGATTAGGTCTGGGATGCCAAATGCACATAATAGGCAATGCACTTGCTCAGCTGAAAGTTTCCATGTGGTGACATGGTATGTGTATGGTATGTCTTATTTAGAACCTCTTTCTGCAAACTGAACTTTCTCTAGTTCAGAACATTTCAAAGAGCTTCTCTTACATTTTATAAATCATGATCATAATAAATATTCATTGCACATATATTATATCAAACTCAAAGGCTCTAACTCTCATTTGGATCTCCATAGGACCACATATGACATATTACCAATATGACATACCTGGCATTTGGAGATATTTTTCTTAATTACTTCCCCCCCATGCCTTAGGGTATGCTCATGTCATTTTGCATACATACATACACACACCCCTGCAGAAAAGGAGTAGACAATTCCATATGGTCCTTTATCATTAGACAAGGACAGTTGTACTTTATGACATACAATTCCTTTAGAGACACTTGATAAGTCAATATAATTATACAAGGACACAGATTTCTGCTGGGGAACCGATTCCCAAAATGAGGAAAACGAATGTTTCTTGGTTGTGTAATGAGAACCAATTTCTCCTAAAAGTTGTGAGATATTCAACAGAGATCTTGTGCAAGAAGAGACATTGGTCCCAAAGGCACAATTTTTCATGGAGAAAGGGCTGTTTTGTAAGAATCTGTGTTATCTGAAGATTCGGTAGCTGATAGGGGGCAGAAGACATGACTGTATTCCAAGGAAGCACTACTTTTCCCTATAAAGTTTCCCCAAAGTCCAGGCTTGCTGTCTGAATGGCAAGTGGAGTTTGTCACCAGGGTGAAATGACATAGGAAAATATTTGAGCTTGGTGGGAAAATGCTTCAGTAAATTAATATTGGACTTAATAGGAGAGGATGGGTTTTTTTATTTGTGTATAGAGATTGATGCTCTATTTTTTCAAGTTTATGACTGTGTCCACTCCTCTTATAAAGATTTCCTTGTTTGTGCACAGCTGTAGAGGTCTTACAAGTGGGAGAATTTCTTTCAGCTGAACATGTGAGAGGGGCTGCCTTTGCTTTCCACAGGTGAGCAACTGCAAGACTGCTCAGTTACCTGTCAAGAGGGTTTCGAGGCTGTTGTATCCACGCTTTTTTTTTTTTTTTTTTTTTTTTTTTTTTTTTTTTTTTTAATAGCCCCTGGGGAGTAGGGTTACATCTGAGAGGAGAAAGCTGTACTGTAGGGTGGACATTGTGATATAAAACTGAGAGGACTGCCCTCAGATAGGGACTGAACCCCCTCCATCTCCCAGACTGCAGACTGATGAGGTACAAATTGAAGTCTAATCCCTGACACACAGAACCAGGGAAGTGTTGGAAGCACCATCTCTGGAAGTGTTCACAAAACGTGTGGCACTGGGGGATGTGGTTTAGTGGTGAACACGGTGACGCTGGGTCAACAGTTGGATTTGATGCTCTCAGAGGTCTTCTCCAGCCATAACGATTTTATGGTTCTGTGGTGATGGAGTTCTAAAATTGTGGCAGGAGAGACTCAACAAATGCTCATTTAAATCCAGTTCCCATTTTTTTTTAACGCAAACTTTTACTGTCAAACCTGCCCCTCCGCACAGGGAGGCAGGACCAAAATGGAGCCCAGACACCTGGGTGGCGAGAGGGGGACGGTGCCTGGAAGGGTGCTCTGGGATATAACACGCTTTTCTGTGCTTTTTTGTGTATTTCAGGGTGTCCCCTTTTTGTGGGAGGAGGTGAGGGAGCGGGCAGGGAGCACGGCAGAGCCCCTCGCTTGCAGGNGGCCCCGGCCTGCCCGGAGCCCGCCCGACGCATCCAGGGACGCTCCCCGCGGGAAGCCACCCGCACACGCGTGCCCGTGGACACGGCCGAGGGGTTCCTCCCTTCGTCGCTCCTGGCACCCGGGGCTCCCCCGGACGGGTCCCGCTGCCAGTCGGGGCGGTGGGGCTGCAGCGTCCCGGGCAGCTTGTTTCTCTCGCAGATTTACGGCAGGAGGTTTGCTGCTGGCCCTGACCTTTCTTCCTCCGTCCGGGGTAATGAATGTTGCTATTTAAGCGCTCTGCCTTCCACAGCCCCTGCCGTTCAGGCTTTCAAAGAGTAGCAGAGTACCCAGGGGAAGCCCTTTGTTGCCTGGCTGTGAAACCTGAATGTGGGCTCTCCTCTTGGAAGCTTGAAAGGCAGCAAATAACAGCTGGCAATAGATTTATGGAGTGTAACTTTGCCTAAATCATGTCACAGAGATAGAAAATATGGGAAATATGGCAATCGGTATAATGCCATGGAGCAAAACGCAGGCCAGCATCCATCCAGCAAGAGCAAGGAGTGGGCAGAAATTTCCTGATAGCATGTAATCACTTCAATTAAAATATGCTAAATATGGAATATTAGCGAAAATGCCTTGGAATCTTTAAATATACATTACCACTTTAAGATTAATATATTCATATATATATATAATATATATATTCATTCATTCATTCATTTATTTATATATATAATTTTTGTCACGATGTGAATGACCAGTTTCAGGAATATAAGGCCTTCTAGGCCATATAACACCTAATTATGAATACCACATCATGGAGGTAGTTCATAGAAGGACTACTTTTCAGAAATAGTATGTTGTAAATGGGTCAAAAAATATAAAATAAGGAATTATACAGTTAAATACATATCCTATTGAATTTCAGTCTTCAGTAATACAGCTCATGAAAAATTCATATTCATATTATTAATCCCATTTCTCTATTCCTAAACTGAAAGAGAAGTATAGTAATTTTTTTAACTAATCAGTTAACCAAGAAACATTCCAAGAAAGAATCAAAAGGTTGCACTAACATTTTTAAAAAGTTTTAAGATTTCAAGTAAAATGTTATTCAACGTTTCTGAAATGTGACAAGAATAATAATAGAAAATAGTTAGAAAACTGAAACCCTGGGTTAATTTCCACTCTTATTTTCTGTCTCCCCATTCCTCTCTTATTGCAGGGTTTTGGTTTAGCTGCAGACGTGAATTCAAATGAACGTAGGGTCACTTGTTTGTCACCTTAGTCTGGTGATATACCCAGTACTATTCAGAGGCCAGACAGCCCATTAGACAAGATGATACACATTATTTCTAATACAATTAGTCAAATAAAATTTGCTTGATTACAACAAACTCACTGTGCAGAAATACCTCAGCAGGCTCCAAGTGCAGGAAGATTTTGATATCACTATGAAGGTTGTATTATCCCACTAAAAATCCAAATCCAGTCTTTATTTTGCAATGCAGCAGAATAAAGCAATATGTGTACATTTTGCAGATGGGATCCTAAACACCTACGAGATAAATTACATCAGCTTTAGCATAAGGTTGATTTTCTATGATTTCTCCTAAATCCCACAGTAGTCACAGAATCACTGAATTATTTAGGTTGAAAAGAAAATTTAAGATCCATGAGACCAACCATTAACCCAGCACTGCCAGGTCCATCACCAGACCATGTCCCCAAGTTCCACATCAACACCCTATTTTAAATACCTCCAGACAGGTGACTCAACCCCTTCCCTGGGCTGTCTGTTCTGATGCTTGACAAGACTTTCTTTCCTTAAAGATATTTTCCCTAAACATCCCCTGGCACACCTTGAGACTGTTTCCTCTTGTACTATTTCTTGTTACCTGGAAGAAGAAACTGACCCTAACCTCCTTTCAGGTGGTTGTAGAGAGTGATAGGGTATTCCCTAAGCCTCCCTTTTTCCAGGCTGAGGACCCTCACCACCCTCAGCTTCCCCTCATAAGAATTATGCTCCAGACCCTTCACCAGCTCCACTGCCCTTCTCTGGACTTGCTCCAGCTCCTCAATTCCTGAAGGGCCTAAAACTGAACACAGAGTTTGAGGCTCAGCCTCACCAGTGGTGAGTATGGGAGAGTGGTCCCTTTCCTAATCCTGCTGGCCACACTATTTCTCATACAAATAGTTAATTAAAATTTGCTTAACTACAACAAACTCTCACTGTAGAGAAATATCCCAGCAGGCTTCTGGTGAGCCAGTGCACTGAGCAGCACAGAGCAGTGCTGGATAAGGATATATCTAAACAGCAGAAAACTTTTGAGGTGGATCTCAAGCATTTCTAGAGCTCCAGTGTATGTTTAGGCACTCAAAAGACAAAAACTGAAGCAAAAAGAAGCAAAAGAAAACAGCCACTTTCGTGCCCAAAAGAGTTCACAATCTTCTAAAATTTCAATTATTTTAACAGCAGAAGTGTTGGTAGATACAGGGGAGAAGTTATATGTTCAGTATCTTAAGAAATCTCTGCAATACTTCTAAGAAGTGGCACAAAAGAAAATGGACACTTTTAAGGAAATGAGACCTTAGTCTGAAATTTTCTTGTTTTGCTTGCTTTTTGTTCTTTTGTTTAATAAACTTTGATCCCAGAAGAAGCTGAACAAATAGTGATGGACGTATACGTTAAAGGAGCAGCCTGGAAGCTCTCAATATAATGTGCATGCCAGGAATATTGTCAGGCCTCCATTGACAGAGGCTTTGATTCAGGGCATTTACAACCTAAATAACAGAGGACCTGTGTCATTTAACAACTTGAAAGGATTGGTGTTGAACTGCTAATGTTCAAGCAAATGAAGAAGCTGATAAAATTTTAGTCAGGTGACAAAACTCAGAAACTTCTGTCAAATTGAAAAATACAGAAATGCATTGCTTGCTTTTTTTTTCTGCTTTTATTTTCTTTTTAGTCAAAACGTCTGAATGCTCAAATTAAGAGTGTTAAGCAAAATAAAGAAAAGGGAAAAGTTATTTTAATGTACTGTATTTTAACTTTTCTGTATTTTTTTTTAATTGAACATTGGCATTTTCAATAAAAATCTTTGTTTCAGTAAAAACAATTCCTATTTTCCTACTCATCATCTTGTGTGAATGTCACCAGCAGGCCTGAAACCTGTGTATGTATTCATTAGCCAAATGTGAAGTCAGGCTGGCTGCTGCTAATGCACAGTGCCTCTAATTCTAGCATATTGTCTATTGCTTTCTCTGTTTCTGATGCATGCACTTGACATATCAGCCAGCACGGTGCAATAGGATCTGTTCTAGCTGCCTGTGCCAGACCCCTTCTGATTTTGCTTTGCCACTGCCCCCTTTTCTCCTTGTCCTCATCTCTCCCATAATAATCTCCCCAATAAGCAAAGCTTATTGAAGAGCTGGAGGGGAAAGTAGCCCAAAGCTCCCTGTGAAGAAAAGAGGGCCATGGCCATGTACTGGGGTACCATGCATAGCCTTGCAACTTTTCTGTATATTTTATATAAAGATTTTCACAAAGAATTATGTATGACTGCAGTTGTATTTAACATTGAAAAAAATAGCGTTTATAATTCCACTGTACATCTTACTTCATTTTTTAAGGAAACCTTTAACTGTAGGATGAACTAGAGAAACTGCTACTGAAAATTTCAATTTCTTCAGCAGCTGAAATCTGCACGTTCATTGTATTAGCAATGATTTGTGATGAAAGAGGAAATCTGCATATAGCAACTCTTAAAATCATCAAGAAATGGGGTTTGGAGAAGTGTTAATCTCGTTAGATTAAAATATGAAAACTCCCTGTTTCCTCTTCTTAATTATTTCCTTCTCATCAAAACCAAACTACTGAAAACAAGCATTCACTTTAATATTATTAATGAATGCCTTTAATTTTAATTTTCAAATTTTCTATGATAACTGTAATTAGATTTTTAAAATAAGAAAATAAAGTGAACACAAGTGTATAAGAACAGTTTTGATAACAAAATGAAATATTTCATATAACCCAAGACTGAGGGAAGGGGATTCTCTTTTGTTTGTTCTGAGAGGAAAATGTACACACGCCACTCTGTTCACAAGTTGGATTTGTGTACAGAATCCATTTCACCCCTTTTCTACTTAGGATTTTGTGCTGGGACTGGTCTCTCCACTAGAGATTTGGATTCCCTGTGAGTTGTATGAACTGTGTGAGTGACTTTGTGTATCAATACTGCAGTGGGCTCTGAGGCCAAATTTGCCATCCCTCTGCATTGCTTGTTACATCAACTCCTTCAGTTCAGTTGTGGAACAATCCAGCTAACACTTTTGGCAGGATAGTGGACTTCACCACTCTGAGTTCCTTTTTTCTGCCCACACTTCTTGCTGTTTCTGGGACTGTGATTTGGTGCATACATGGTTACACTGTTTTAGATGTCTCTGTATGAAAGTGTTCATAAAACTTCTCCTTTGAACTTTTGACTTTCTTGTGGGGGGGCTATGCAGACAAGATGCAGATTGTGGGATTATGGGGCATGTTTTCATAGACACAGTGGTTTTAATCCTAGATAATCCTAGATTTAAAAAATGAAAAGGAGCAGTATGGGCTCTGTCTTACTAACAAGAATACAAAACGTAAGTTGGTTGGTAGCCACCAGTTGGTATGGTTGGAATGGGTCCTGGAAAAGTAAAGAAAACAGGAATCCTTTTCCAGTCTGTAATCAGCTTTCACTTTCACTCCCCTTCTGCCATGTTCCTAGCCAGGAGCCTGAGTTTCACAAGCAGTGTTCTCTGTTAAAAGCTTAGAGCAACAGCTCTCTCTGGTTGCTAGCACTAAAGAGGAAATTGTGCCATGGTGTCTTCATGGCTACTCTTAACTGTAGAAGATGGGCCAGAATTGTTCATGAAATATAACCAGGCTTCCTCCATTTATTATCCTGCTATATCCTTGAGGCTGGAGCTCCCCATGGTACAGACTGTTGAATGCACAATAATGTCTCAGCTAAGGCTGTTCAGGGTATTACCATTCTGAATGAATTGCAGCATCCATCCAAAGTCCATATGTGGAGTTGGGAAAACTGCTTCCAAACTGGAGTGATTTAACCATGAACTAATTGGATCTTTAACTTGGTAAACAAGGAAACTTGTATAGCTTCAGATACTTGCATTTGGACATAAAAATGCTTCCACAGTGGAGTGAAAGAAACTTAGAACTATCAAACAGAGTGGCACTGAANTTTAAAAAATATTATTAAATAAAATGTTATTCTAAACAGAGACCAATATAATCTGTAAAACTGGATACATTGTATTCTTTGTGTTAATAGAAAGAAACCAGCACAGGGAAAAAGCTTTCATGGTAATTTGTGAAAACATGTGGGTTAACTAACCTTGAAGCAGAACCTTTTAAAATCTTCTCTTTAAAGCTGCTCCTTAGAGCAAACACTCCTTTCTGAAAATGAAACAAAACAAACAAACAAAAAAGACGGAAAAAAAAAAAAAGACCAGAGATGTGTTCATAATATTTTTGTTTTGAATAGAGCCTAGACCTGCATAGCTACTTTTTTAACATTATCAGAGTAAACAATTAACACATTAAATAATTTCAGTATGCATTTGGAGCTAGAAGAGTTGATCTGTTCTGCTTAGAAGAGTTCAGCCATAAAGTGAACTTTTTCAACAGTCATTAGAAAATAAATTGCTGCAATTCTTTTGTTAAATGCTAGAGAATAAAAATCACCCCTTTTTTTTTCTTCTTC
>WEIU01005258.1:33887-65796 GCA_013389925.1 Aegithalos caudatus | reverse complement strand
CCTAGAGCTGCAGTGGGTGATTTAGTGGCTCTGCACATCCCAGCACCAGCTGCATTTTGACTGCTTTGTGTGTTATCTGATTGTTGGACACCTTGTGATCCTTTACAATCACAGGTGCTTTATCAATAACATAGCAGTCATGTTAAACCTCTATAGAATTTCACTGGAGCAAAACATAGGAAGTAGTCCAGAAACAGGAATTTAGCAGCAAAGCATCCACTTTTCATCCATGTAGAAAGGTAAAATTGTAACCTATGTGTAAGAGGCTGAATTAATACATAGGGGTTTTACAGTCATTTTAGTGTGAATTATTGCTGAGCAGTCTCCTCTTTCCCTCCCCTTTTCTTTTTCAAAACATGGACTAGATTTTTTTTTCCCCCTCGCCGCTCCTTTTTTTTTTTTTTTTTTTTTTTTTTTATCATCTTNTTTTTTTTTTTTTTTTTGTTAAATACCTTGATAGACTACTGGTAATCTACCACTAATCCTTTCTCCTCAGTACACACATAAAGAAATAAAAGATGCCAGTTTGTGGCTTAGCTGCATTCAGGAAAACTTCCGTATTGCTGCCAAGAACTGCCATCTGCCACCTACAAGCGCAGGTGCCAGGGAGTCTCCTCTGCACACAAAGCATAATAATATAACACAAAGGACCAATGTGCACTAATAATTGCTAAACACACAGAAAGAGGGGCCAGAACATTTTTATGAAAGTTTACTTAGTCTGTGGAGATTTGCATACAGATGGCTAGGTCAGGGTGCTGTGTATGCTGCCTGGGCCACTGTGGGGTAGGGCTGCCTTCAAGCAGCCTTTATAAGCACACACGGCTTTTACTATAGCATAGTGTTGTGGAGAGACCTCATTCTGCACACACTGAATAGTCATTCAAGTAGCTTGCTTTGAAATGAGAAAAGACCTTGGATGGGGGGAAAAAAAGCAAATTCTTTTCTTTGTGAGACAGAGGAGGAGTGTTGGGAAAGAGGCCAGAGGACTTAAAGAATGTGGGTTAGCAACCAGGAATTAGAGGAAAGTTTCTGTGGAGACACACAATTAGATATGTGGCATTCACCCCTCTCCTTCTAGTGGGCAACAAGAGCAAGCACATTTCAAAGGGTTCATCATCTGCATGAAACAAGGATAGGGGGAAGAAAAAGCACCCTAATTTTTAAAGTATAAAGCAAAGTGTAACTGTCTTAAAATAAAACAAACCCAGAGGTTAAGCAGCAAGAAATTTCCCTTCTACTAAGAGCATGAAGACATAAACCCTGAATTTGGTGCATTTCCTTTGTGTCTGTGTGATTCTGAAGCTGTACAGATGTGTGCATACATACGCATGGAGGTGCATTCTGATATATTTAGATATTTTAAATTTGAAGTCATTGCTATAAGAATTAGTTTGTTACAAATTTAAGGAACAGTTTTTTTTTTCTTCCTCTAAAATATCCAGGACTTACTGACCACAAAATCCAGAAAGATGCTACCTTGTGTAGAATACTTATGGTTGGTATCAATATTTAGTTACCAGCATAGTAGGTACCATTTACAAACATTGTAGGTGAATAGAGGGTGATTTTCAAATGTGCTCATCTTTTATGGATTTTCAAGTATAACTAATTATCAATTTTGCCTTTGAAACAGTTCACTACCCTAGGTCTGCAGTTCAGTTTCTTCCTTGCTTTTTGCAGCCTGATGATTTCATCACACCTGTGAATCAGTTCCTGATTCTGAAAGAAAAGAGAATTAGTTGTCTGGGCTGTCCATCCATCTCAGTGGAAAAAAACCCAAACTATTAATTTTCTTCATGTTCCTTACCAGAGATTCTTAAAAAAACCCCACAAACAAAAACACCATAAATTATTGCACATGCTATATTTCTTCAAATACTTAATTTTTTAATAGGTCATTTCAGAAGTTAGTGATATAGCTTCAAAAGATACTGCAATTAGATAAGTGTGTCTGTAGGTGAAAATCATGTAATCTTACATTTTCAAAACAGTATAGATTAATGATATAGAATTTAAGTATTTGGCAATCAATGGATTCAAAAACCTTTCAAAAGCTCTGTGACTTAAAATATAAAAACATGCTTTAGAGGAAAAGAGCAACAGATAGGCTTGCCCAAGGTCACAGAGGAAGTCTAAGAGAGGTAAGAATTGAATCCTAGTCCCCTGAGTACCACGGCAATTCTGTATCCATTATCATTCATCCTACTTTGAGAGTGCTAATTGATTTTGACTGCTTAGCATGAGCTCTTTAAAGGGGCCTGATTTTCAGGGCTGTTTGTCTCCTGCAGAATGTGGAGCTGAGGTCTGGGGCACGATGAAAAGGGCAGCAGCAGCGGAGAGGCTTTTCCAGAGTTTTGATTACTGCAGGGGTGGGTGCTTCCTCCCTGCCTCCCCCTGTGCTCATCTTTGGCTGCAGAGTGTTTCCTTCAGCCTTTGCTCTGCACCAGCTTCACTTGGGGTGCTCACTGCCTCTGCTGGGCTTTCAGTAGCCTGAGATTTGCAGTTCTGCCCTTAGAACTGCCACAAGCATTGCTTCCTGTAGGCTTCCAGAAGTTAGCAGCAGTGGAAACTGTAATCATACATGAACTGCAGGGAGAGAGATTTTCTATCCCAAACATTTCATCTCAGATTTTGAGTGTTGTGCCAAGGACTCTCAGAGTCTATGCTTGGTTACTGTGTTAGCATGTCCATCCTTTGACATAAATAAATCATCTGTTATTTACATAAAATTGCAGCCTTAAAAGGCAAAATAAAACTCAAATATTTGCATGCACTAAACCCACCAATAGTTTAATTTTCTTATTTGTGTAAGAGTGTAAGAGATTTTCATTTGACCTGCACTTGTGACACTGTGCTTTCTTAAGGCATTGAGGCTGCACAGCGAGTCATATTGTCCTTTCCCAAAGCAAACCTCCACCTTTCCCCTCAGCACAGGAATTCCCCTTTCATGACAGTTCATGTACAATTAGGGTGTAGAGGTAAATCCAGCAGATAGAGAGCAACCAAGTGGGAGGTCTCCAATAACTCAGTAGTAGTCTGCAGCTGCTCATCAGGTATGTTCTAGCAGCTGATTTTGGATCTAACACCCTGGATGCCAAGCTGGAGCCTTAGTTACACATTTAACTTTTTTTTTCTTTGAACATGTTTTTCCTTTTGTGTAGGGCTACCATATAAATCCTGACTAGAACGAGGATGGGTACAAGAGCAGAGATCTTTTTGGAAGTCATATACTTAAGTGACTATGGTGGAGTACAATAGTATCTCTTTTCTTAAATGTAGGATTTATAATGCATTTCATAAGCCTTCTGGGCAAATTAGGGAAAAAATAATAAGTTAGCAATGGATGGAATCCAGGTTCCTAAATACCAAACACTGCAAAATTTCCATATAAATTATCCCTTCAGGACCTGAGTTTTGCTTTGAATGCCTTCTTGGTCTATGAGGTCTGAAATTATGCCAGTCTGAGGGAGTTCCAGATATTTTCCATAAAGGTTGCTTTCCAAAATCTTTGAAAGCAATCACAGAACATCCAAGAATGTCCTAACCACTGTCCTTCTGAGCAGGAGGAGAGTGGTTAGGAGGATTGTCCAGGAGGAATGTCCTCCTGGTTGCTCCCCGATGGTGGTAGATCTGAGTTGGTTTGGGCCCCTGCAATTACTTTAACAAGCGTCAGAGAGCCAATGTGGAAATTATTTTAAAGCAAATGTTTATTGCAAGTAATTGAAAACCATATAAATTTTAAGATTCAGCTCCCCAAGTAGTTTTATGTCATTGGTGAAACCTGGAATCATTAGCTAAACTTTGAGACTTCGAGCTCAGGAATTAAATTAATGAAATTGAAATTAAATTAAATTAAAGCTCCTCTTCAATGCTTTTAAGTGAAACCTTGACCTCACTCAAATCAGTAATGTGGCCACTGACAGCTACAGAATTAGTATTTCTACTTCTTTCCTCAGTTCTCTTTCTCTAAAGCTGAAATAACATAACGTTCTTACTTCAGGACAGACGCATTCACATTTTAGAGATATGTCTATACATCTCTGTGCTTGCTTTCCTATCTTCTTTGGAAAAATACCTGCTTTATCTTTTGGTTTATGTAGGAAGGCTACACTGATTTTTAGTGTGTATATACACTTCCTGGTGCAGAGCATGTTTTGATGTCATCTGTTGATGAATTTGTTAAAATCCTACCAATTGTAAAACCAAATTTTCTTTGAGATGACTTGTGCTGAGTTCACAAGATATTCTAGAATTCATGTACAGATATTTGAAGTATGGTTGCCTGCTTTTTAAAATGCAGCTAGTAGGAATGTTTAACAAAGACAAAAGAAAGCTCTATTCCTCTCACTTTTCTTAAAATCTAAGGAAACTGTGTTACAGATGAATAATTTTCATGAACAAATTGTAGGACATATCAAAAAAGCATTTAAGTCCAGATTTATTATATTTTCACTTCTCTATTCCATAACTTGTCTCCAGACTTACATTTTGGTCTATAACCATTCTCTTAAAAAGAGAAATGACTTGGGAAATGCATTCTTATAATAAGTTGGCCCCTTCAGCTGTAAAGGTATTTGTTTGGAAGTTATTTCTAATAAGGAATCTTTAAAAAAATACCCACATGACCAAAACATAGGCGATACTTGCATGTGAGAGCATGTGTAGGTCTGAAACAATGGGTTGGGCGAATGGATCAGTCTTTTGAACTGTGTCCAGTCTGCCTCCAAATAAACAATTCAAGATGGAAGGATGGTAAATGGGGTTCTAACAGTGCAGTTTCAAAGATAATTTGAATGCATTATGACTCTGATAAATCATGCCCCTTATGAAAAATTTATGCTCTGGTACTTTAAAGTTACAAATAGGACGTGGAAACACATTTCTTTCTTGCAGTAGGTCAACCTAGATGCAGCTGTCTACAAAATGTGCACAAAATGTGTGAATTTACATCTAGGAGATACAGTCTTTGTCTGACTTTGGCAGATGTTCTTTTTGATTGTCATAAAAATAGAAAACTGAGTTTATCAATGAAGCAATAAAAGCATGTTAAATTTGTTTACATTTTTGACATTTCCATGTCAAAATGCTGAATTTTAATTAGAAAGACAAGGATCCAGAATCAGCTCCCTTGGACCTAGATGTTTAAGTGATAGACAGGTTTTTCTGAAGGAGAATGGGTCATTTGGAGATGTAAAGAGGATGAGGTTATACATCATTTGCAGAAATATTAAGAAATTATGTGACATCTCAGGATAACAAGTTACCAAAAAAAAAAAGCAGTGCAGGAAGGACTGCTGAGCTTCCAGTCTTTTCCTAAGTGGTATCTGGGTTTTTACATCTAAATCTGCTCCCTCTTTTCCTGGACAATTGTCCTAATTTGAAACAACTTCCATGTAACAAAGGAGGCAATGCAATACTCAGAAGTAGCTGAGTATGATTTTAAATGCCTTCTTTGTACTAATTGTCCTTTGTTTTGGAAGTGAGAAAGGGAACTGAAATTTATACTAGGGCAATTCCTTCTTGTAATGCAATTAAAACAACTGTGAAGATGCCAAGTAACATGGAAAGTTTTGGTGGCCAGAGGCATGTTGTTTATTGCCACACTTTTAAATCCATTTACCTAAATACAGACTGAGGTGCCCAAGTTTAGTAAGTAAAGGTTCTCAGTATCTCACAAGAAGAGTAGACCACAATGTGGGTCTGCCTCTAATACTTTGGAAGCAAAAAAGGACCACAAAAGTATGAGCTACTGATAAAGAAGAACATTGCATTAATTTGTAAAAATGCACCTTCTTGGTCCTTCTCATTCCTATTGTTATGGCACCATATTTGCAATCAAAACAATGACTTAACTTTCTCATACATTCAAAATACAGAGTGAAAATAATAACGAAAGCCTAGTTTATTGATAAAATAAGTTATGTAATTTTTTTAAGGCTGAGACAAAATTCTCTGAAGACTAAGTAGCTTTTCCATTGACTGCAGTGGGAATTTGATCAGACTTTTATGTTATAAGAGGAATTAGTACCATCCTTAAGAAAACAATGTTTTCTTATAGTGGATGCACCTTCTCAAATTACAAAGAGCTTGTCATGAATTATTTTTTCTGCTTCCTATAGACAAGGTCTACCTGCAAAGGTAACCAAAAGAATAACCATGGAGATGCCAATTTTACGGTAATTAAAAAAAAGAAAAAAAGCAACTTTGCTAATCAGCAAACCCTTTGATCTGGTTAACCCTAAAGGTCAAACTATCCTGACCCCATCAATGTTCTTGCTCTAATGTTGCCTTGCTTGGATCATTTCTCCCATTGTTTTATTCATCCCATATTAACTTCAAAACGAAGCTGCACTGTTCCTGTGTACCTAGCAAATCTTCCTGATCTTGCATTGAGGTGAAGGCCCATTGTTTCACACCAAATCAGTTACCATTGTGCCCATTCAGCAAAATCGTTCATTTCCCCAGCCTAATGACTATATCCTATTCTGGCTGTAAGCATTTTGTCATTCTGACCCCAAAGGCTATTTAAATCCTTTGATCTTACCTGTTATTGCCCCACTCTTCAGCTGCTGAGCTGACAAAATAGGCACTATTTTAGCTACAGCAAAAGTGACTGTATTGCCATTTGCAAGATCTATGTGTGAAAGGAAGAGTATGAATGTGTTGATGGAATTGCCTCAAATCCTTAATTTTACAGTAATGTGTGCAACTTGTGGGGAGCTGAGTTTTTCAAACCTGCTGAGTTTAGCCCCTGCTGAGAGGTTGTTACCCCTCGATGTCAATGAGAGTTTTAGCTTTCATTTCAGTGGGAGCAGAACTGAACCAAATCCATCAGTGCTTTCAGAAATTACAGCCTCATTTTCTCATGAGGGTTCATGCCTTTTAAGCAGTGTTTTCCAGGGGGAAGAAGGATGAGATGGGCCAGAGACAGTATCCCCAGCAGCCTCCAGAAATGAGATAATTTGAGGTAAAAGTGGGCAGCTCTGGGCCTTTCCCCTCTTCCATTTGTAGCCTCCATGGGTTAACTGGGAGAAGAATGATTGCTTAGAGCAGATTTTTCTGGTGGTAGTGGATTAAAACAAGAGAACAAGGACCTGTTGCTTGTAGATCTTGGATGTAAAAGGTGGGAAAGAGTAATAAAGGACAACAGAAGCCTAATAGAAGGTCATCTCAAGCTAAACACCTTTTCCCCTTCTAGCTGTTTCCATTTTGGAAAAATTCTTCCTTTGTGGAAACATACCTTTAAAAAGTGGCATCATAGGAACTAAGCACTGCATTTCAGAATTGTCAAACACTTTTGGCTTTTAGCACAGCAGAAATTGAGCCCAAGAAAAAGTAATTTTATCCCAATAAATTGACAGATATATGCTTCTAGCTCCAATCCTATTTTTGTTTTAATAGGACAGGATGATGTTTAAAAAAACTAAATCCATATTTTGGTCAGAAGGAGATTCAAGTGCTAAATTTTATGTGCAGAAGGAACTGGAATATCTTGTCCAGATATCTAAAGTGCATGATTCAAAAAGTAATCAAGTGACATAAAGGAGCAGAAATTACAATTCCTGTGAAGCTCATTTGTAGCTCATAAAAATTCATAAATTAATGCTAGCTCAATTTAAAATTAAATCTATATTTTCAGATAATAACTACTGCCACTGGAGAAAGGACAGCCTGAAATTATTAACCACCTTTTCCAAATTATAATGCAGGTGTTCAGGGTTTAGTTGTTTTTTTTTTTCAGACGAAATCTCCAGAAATTAGTAATATAAGAGCTATCCATCTGTTTTGGGATTTTGCAAGGTACTTACTTTTCTGATTTATGATCAAAAGTTACACTCACACTAACTTCCACA
This sequence comes from Aegithalos caudatus, assembly GCA_013389925.1. Taxonomy (NCBI): domain Eukaryota; kingdom Metazoa; phylum Chordata; class Aves; order Passeriformes; family Aegithalidae; genus Aegithalos; species Aegithalos caudatus. Next base: position 57,940 of record WEIU01005258.1, on the reverse strand, counting down.
GGAAAGGGCTTTGCTCAGTTATTACACTTTTGAAAGGGAAAGTTTCATAACATATACAAATTATAATAATAAGAAAAACTAATGTGACCTGTTTATGCTAGACAGTTAAATAATTCATGGCTTTAATTAGTCCCAGAAAATATTACCAAAACTGTCAATATAACCTACATTGCTGCTGTGACTAAGATGTCAAGCATTGGTAAAAAAGCATTGGTTTTATACTAAAAATTTATTTAATTCATAGGTGCTTTTATAAGAAGTCATTAATTTATGATGGCAGACCACACAGAGGAGGCCAGTGGATTTATGACCTGAGGATGCTCAGTGTTCTGTTCAAAATACATTTTTAAAAGAGATCAATTTTTATTTTTTAAAAATATTTTTTGGCCAATAGCCCTGTACAACCATTTACCTTAAACCTTGAATTAATAATTCAGGTCTTAATGAGTTAATAAGTTAATGAATTAATCAGATTGAGTCTTAACCCTTAGCTATGTCTGCTAATAGTAAATCAGATGAGTTTAAATAAAAACTGCTACATGTTCTGCTTTGTTTGCTAAGTACCTCAGCAAGGAATAACAGCCTGAAATACAGGGGAACCGAATAATGCATGAAATGCCTGAGAACATGGAAAAAGAAGTTTTAAAGTCATTTCAGTAAGAAAATTATACAGTTGCTGATCACTAAAATTGTAATTTCTCTATGACCTTTGCTTCCATTTGGAAGCATCAGTTTGACATTAATTTCTAAGACTGGTGGAATTTGTCTACTGTTAGCTACAGAAAGGGACCAAAGCTTGTTATTTGAAAGCTCATTTGATACTATTTGCTAATTTACTAATAAATTAATAGTGTAAATTCACATTTGCATTGTGGTATGCCTGCATCCTTAGGTGAAAGTACAGGACCTACATCTGCTATATAACCTGGAAAACTGTAAATAAACAGAATTCTTTCCCCAAGTGACTGTGCTTTGGTTTTGTCATTAATGTCTTGGTAGTGTGTGACATTTTCAAACACAATAGTAAATTCATATACCAATGATTGAGAGAATTTAAGTGCCATATGAATTTAAAAGGATGCATCTACCAAATCTGTAGAGAAGAGGTGAGATTGTAGAATGGTTTTCATTGAAAGGTGCCTTAAAGATGATCTGGTTACAATCTCCCTGCCATAGGGTGTTGTCCTCACTGATAACTCATAAAACAGTTTATGAAAGCCTGTGAGGTTTTAAAGTGTTTTGTCCACACTGGGAAGGCCAGCATAGCCCCAGATGACAGGACGATAGAAAGCTTTGATTGGATTTTGAAGATACAGCTCTGGAACGAGCACCCATGGCATTGACAGCCACTTATTGTCTGAAAGAAAAGTGAATGCATTTCTTGTGATGGGCATAGAATGTAAGTTAGAAAAGGTATAAAAAAGTACTATAATGATATATGATTAGTTATACTTGGGAAAAGTTATAAGCTTGCATCACCCTCATCTGTGATGCTGCTAAAAGAGAGCAGAAAAATATGATTCATTGGATTATTTCAATTCAAGCTGGAAAAAAGTCATATTGTATTAAAGAAGATTGGTATCATTTCCTCTAAAATGAAAATGTCTTTGTGATAGGGTGCTAGAAAATTTTAAAACAAAAGGCTTAGTTGCTAGGGCTGTCTTGCACAAGGTAAGTACTCAGAACTTGAGAAATTTTAAAGGTATCTTCTGTAATAACATCCCCTTACCAACTCTTTTTCAGATCTGCATTGTGCGTTTACCTAAATTTATGCAAAAAGATAATCCATATACCATAGTTCTAAAGTTTGACGCAGTTTCCCAGACAAAGTGGTTCTTCAAGACATTGCAGAGGGAAACTGAAATATTCTGGACTCATATATCACAAATTCTGCAGGAAGGAGCAGTTCTCTAGGGACTTACAGGAAGCAGTCTCTCACTCCCACCCTTCCCAATAGTTAGGAAAAAATGGGCCATTCACTGAAATAATGCTAAAGCATTTAGAATAGGGTTTAGTTTGATTTGGTGCCTGGAAATATCTGATTAAAAGACATTTTTCTGTATACATGTGCAATTAAACTTTTCTTTGTGTTTGAAAGAGACTTTGAGAGATGATTATTTGGAATTTCAGTGTTGTTGAAAATGGTGGATTTGTGTCAAGGGGCTATGCACCCTAAAAATGTGTGGGCATAAAGTCTAAGTGCTGTAAAGGAACAAGCAAATAGATGATTGATAACAAAAATCTGGCATAGCTATTATGTCCTCAGCAAAACCTGCATGAAAAAGCTGAGTGGAAGACAAGGTAGTGAAAGAGATAGAAAGTGTATAGGTAAACAATATTTTTTTGGAAGAAGGAGGAAGCAGGGGAAAATGGCAGCAGTCTGAAGCAGAACACCTTTTAGCACATATGTAGATTTATTCTAAATAATAAAAGAGTCCATGAACTGCTGTGGTCCTGAGGTTAATCATGGCTTAGGTCTTACCCATACAGCTAAAGGCTCATACCTGCCTAAAATATACTGACTGTATCAAGGTTCTCTGTTGGGAAGGGTCCCTGGGCCATGCTAACTCCTGAAATGGCTTTGGTGTTGTCTGGGACAGATTTTAGTTGCCACAATCTGAACTATAGAGACCATACATGAGCAAGAACCTGTTTTCTGTGAGGGTGACTGACCACAGAAGTGGTGGCATCTCCTTCCCTGCAGATGTACAAACACTGAATACAACCCTGAGGAACGTGCTCAGGGACTCTGCTTCAGCAGGGAGACTGGATTAGATGGTCTTCCATTGTCCCTTCCAACCTTAACCATTCCATCATTTTGTAGTGTTGTGGCTGTGATATGGACCCCTGCAGATCTGCACCTTGGACTGGCTAAATTTGCTAGTGTAAGCACATCTGGTAAGCACAATCAATGGCCTACAGAAAATCTCAGTAGTCCTCAAACAGCTCCTGGCCCCAAAATGGTCTTTGAAGTTTGGTGAGTGGTTTGTTAATTTGAGTCCTTGTTGCTCAAGGAAAGAGGGTTCTGCCTGCCAGTGCTGAGAAACAGGACTGCGTTAAAGAAACACTTCACAGTCTCCCCAATTTCCTTTTGTTGGTGAAACACCCAACAGAACCCAGGTTTTCATTAAATATGGTAAGATGAGGGAATAATAATGATCTGTATGTATGGTTGGACTGGAGCCACATGGAAGTGTTGTATTCTGTGATCATGTCTGCACATCATGACAAACTGCTGTATATTCACAACTTTTGTAATGAAATTTTCCACATAATTGTTGCTTACTGGCTTGTTGACAGCATTATTTTCCAGATTTCTCTTCCCACTGAATATTTTATATTTCTGATTCTTTTCCCTGAGAAGTGCTAACATGAATTTGTCAGTCACTCGTGTTTTTTTAATCTCTGTAGGTTTTGTGCATCATTCTTCTGTGCTAACATGTACCTCCTAATGTGAAATGAATCATGAGTTTATCAACATGCTGTTTTCATTTTGTTTGAGAGCATTAATGAAGATCAGTTCATCAGATCAGAGCATTTTTAAGATCAGTACTTGCCAGGTATCATTAAAAATCATACTCCGATTGGCTGTCATTTTTTTCTTTCAGTTGCACTCATGAATCATCTTATGCATTGCACAGTTTTGTTCAAAAGCACAAGGAAATATCTATTTTTTTTTGTTGTTGTTCTTACATATATGTATACTTCTGTCTCCTGTAGCAAGTGTAGATTTGTACATTTATTCTTTGAAAGAGCATCACTTAAAGATTGTTTTGTCTATTCTGAAAACAAAATTAATCATAGTGGGAAAAAAACCCTATATTAACTATAAAAATATTTGTAGCACCTTTTCCTAATATCTCTTGATTCTTTGTAATACTTTTTTCTTCCCTGCCTGACATTTAAGTCAGTTGTCATTTTTTTAATACATTTTTGTCTTTCAATAAAAATACCACTTTAAGCAAGAACATAAGCAATACAAATCACTGATCCCAGTATGATTTAGAGAACAAGGCATTACTCAGTGTGAAGATGTATAATAAGATCCAGCTTTACTATCAGACTAAGATTGCTGTAAGGAAATCTGCTTTAAAATATGCTGGTATCAATTATTTTCTTCCCCAAGTAAATGCACACGGACAGACAGGTAGGCACTGCTTGCGCATGGTTATGTGCTCCTATGAATATTTGTCAATTTAACTTTTTAAAAATCTAAAATACAGCTATAACATATACATGGTACTAAAACATTGTATAGAAGCAATGCAGGGTCTTTTGATTTCTTTCACCTCATGCATGTGTGAAACAAAATTGATCAGTTTTGTCAATGATATGGCATTGTGTGAGAACACTGCTGATCTGCCATACAGCTATAGAAATTAATTAAACCCTTCCTTCCTTCCTTCCTTCCTTCCCATAACCGTGTGGCATCTTTTAAAAGCAAACTCAGATACAGTGTTGTGCCACCAGTTTCCCGTTTCTTTTGAGAAAAGTAGAGAACTATCTCAAATTTCCTCAAACTGCCTCCTTTTTCTTTTTTTTTGGCANCCTTCCCTCCCTTCCCTCCCTTCCTCACTCCTTTCCTACCTCCTCCCCTCCCTTTTCCCATTCTTCCATTTCATCTGTTTCTTTTCTCAAACTGTTTGGTTTTCAGTTGCTTGTTTGTCTGAAGTAAACATCCTAATCTACAGTGATTCTATACTGCATAAAAACATATTTTGAAATGGAGGCATCTGACATCACTTTTTAGTGTATTAACCTTAACCTTGATCTGATTGACTGCTGTGAAAACTCTTACTGCAGTTTTTCTGACACAGCATTATAGTGTCATAGCTTCAGGAACTGATTTTTGCCAGTGAAATAGCAAGAGTAATCTCAGGAAGGTGAAAGTGTAGAAAAAAATTTATGCTTTGATGGTCAATTACAGACTAATGAAATCTTATTTCCAGATTTGTAAGTCATGTTGTAAGGTTCACATGTACCAAGCTTTGTCACTAATTACCATTTCACTGTTTTATATAATTGCACTGAATTGTATAGGCTGGGCCTAACAGAAATAGTTTAATGGCTGAGTATCCCTTGGCATAATGATTTCTTTGATGCTTTCAGGCAAAATATTGTCTGGAGCTGTGGTAGTGAGAATGGCCATTTCTGTAGGGCCCACAATATGCTACAATGACTGAGTATATTTAGTCAGATGGGTTTGTGAACAGGATACAGGTATCATGGGTTATGTGTGTACTCTCAAATAAACTATTTAAATTCTAATTCTTGAGCTGTACAGTTACATCTTGCCCAGTTTCTCTATTTCAGATATGCTTAACTCAGTCATTCCCCCAGTGGTTTACAAAGTCTTTAGCATATCTCACCTTTCCTTACTGGTTGCTGTCAGTGCAATATATGATAGCAGTGATGTTTGGTAGAGCTAAAAGGTGTAAAACATTCTTCATCTAGTCATAGCCCAGAGGATATGGAAGTAGTCACTGTAACCGTGACCTTTGAGGAAGAGCTGTCTTTCCTGACTTAGAAATACAAAACTGATTCACTCATTACAGATAATTCAAGGAAGCTGCTGGGAGGCAAGAGATTATGATCTTCTGAACACTAGGAGCATACAAAAAGATCAAGACTTGCCTAAGAGCTTTTGTAGCCAAAGAGGTGGATAAGTAATTACCCTTGTGGTGAAAGGGACTAAGTAAGGACTGCCTCTGCTTTTAGATTGCCACTTTCAACCTCTGTGTCTGAATATCCATAATAATTAATACATAGCCTTCAGAACTTGCCCTGAACAGGACCAAAATGCTCAACATCTGACATGGCAAATTCCTTGCAGAATCAGGCTAACTGGCTGAAATGAATAATCTATTGGCAGTCATATCTTGTAAATACTGTCAGGAGCGAATATAGGATTTCCTATCCCAAGATATTGCCATCAGAACACAGACATCTACTTCCATTCTTACACAAATTCCAGGTGATCCAAATATCATTAAGTGTATTTATAGTTGTCCATTTTGGGGTCAAGCACGCAGGATGGGATGAAGCAGAGCCCAGCATGCCTGTTTTGTAAGATTTGTGTTTTCTGTCCAAAGTCTGAACTCTTGAGTGTGTCTGAGAGCTTTGTTGACTGTAGTTCCAATGTATCAGGCAACTATGAGAGAATTTTATTGTAAAATTTTCAGCTGGGATAATGGTGGTGGATTTTCAGGTTTAGAAACAGCAAAAAGCCATTTCATTCCCACAGACTTCAGTATGAAAATAGACACCATTTGTGCCTGGGAATGGATCTGCTGAAAGTTTTTTCAGATGACACAGAAGATGTGAAAGAGGGCCAGATATTGGGACTTTCAGCTGTTGTATCTTGCTGCAGTGCACTTTCACAAACATTGGTCATTCTAGATCAGTCTAAAGCCTTTTCTTCTACAGAGACCAAAAATGGTTGGTCTGGGAAAATTTAAAGCACAAGATAAGCACACAAAATATTCCCTCAGAATGCTCTTACTCCCCCCATCACTTTGATAGTCAGGAGCTTCTGAGGGCAAAAATGTGGGGATTGTCTGTGAGAGAGAGAGAAAATGCGTGTGTGTGTGTGTGTGTGTGTAGTGATCATCCCTGAAAGCTTTTTTTTTTTTTTTTCATTCCATTTTACTCTAAAATATCATGTGATTTATTTAACATCCATTACACCCTATTCAAAGGCAATAAAAACTTATTTATGAAACACTTTACAGATATTCAATTTTGGTTGTTGGGACTCTTAGTTCTTATTTTGGAAGGAACACAACAGAAAAACTGCAACTCCTCTGGACTTTCAGGTCTCCATCATGTTCCCTGTTTAGTTCACTCTTTTCCAGGTGCAAGGGCTCTAGTCCACTTAATCATTCTTTTATGTACTGTGCTTTTTCTTCCTTTTTCTTTTCTACACCATAAAAAAGGTATTATTTAGGTCAGAGTAGAATCATATAAAGTACTATGGGATGCCTCACAGTACTTACATAGCACAGATAGCTGGACCAGTGTGAACACATTTGACCAGTGCTGTATTAATATACTAATGTGATATGAAAATAATATCCATTCTCTACCAGTAAAAGCAAATGCAAATAGAACATTAAGAGTATGACTCACAACTACTAATGTGATAAGCTGTTGATTTTTCATGAACACAGCAAAGCTGTTTGCAGCTGCTTAGGTTACCTTCAGCCTCAGCTGTTGGATCACCAGCATTTCAAGAAACTCAGCATGCAAAAACAAATTCCACACCTATTTCCACCCAGATTGACAGGGATTCCTTTTGCCAGGCAACTCCAGTGCTCCCTGTATTAAAAACTAACTTGGATAATCTTGAGAAAATTATTCACAAGGTTCCAATATGTCTTATTTTTCTCAGTAGAGTTTTTGAGATGATGGAGGCAGCATCACTAAGACAAGCTCTGCCAGAAGGTATGTTATGGAAGAAGGGCTGTCTTTTTAAACCCTGCTCAGATACATGGCCTCACTGGCTGAATTTGGGGCAAATTTATCAGAAATTATCTTTTTTTCTGTACAGGAAATATTTATCTTGCCAATTCCATGAAAGTTTCCAGAAGTTCTAGCTAACTGACTGCTGCACCTATTCTGCTGGCTGTTGATATCAAGCATGGTGTACCCAGGACATGTATCTTCTTGTCTAGAGATAGGAGACTCAGCAGAAGTGCCCATATTTCCCAGCTTGTAAAAGAAATCTCCAAGTGATGATCATTGCTTGTGTCCAGTTTTCAGTGGAAAGATAAGTTTGTATCTTTGTTTTGAACCAGTAGGCTTACATTTGTTTCTATTGCAGCACAGGCTTGTTTTATGAAAGTCAAATTATTTTCTATAGGGTCAGATTTTTTAAGAAATACTTTCTTAATTCAAAGGTGAGATATAGTCATAAAAGCCATAAAAATCTTCCAAATATTATGCTATGCTATATAACCACAGGCAAAGTAAAAAAGGCAATCTTATTTAATCTTACTTGAAGAATTATGACTATCTCAGAAAAGAAAAATAAATCCCCAAAACTTAAAAAATCTATCCAAATCATTTTTGTATTCACAAACCTGAAAAAGAATGAAACTTGCAACTTTGTCAAGAGAGATTGATACATTTAACACTGAAAGTTCTAGGAACAAATTTCATTTAGCAGGTCTGTCTCTAGAAGCTTGTTGTGAATTTTCAGTCTCTGGGATTTTGGAACTGTTTTTATTTTGTATGAATGAAAGAGTGAATGTATGATGGCTTTCTTTATGGAATTAGCATAACTTCTAAACTTAACTGTCCTACAAATTCTTGTGCTTAAAAATATTATTTCCTTAAATTCTTGGTATTATTGCCTGTCAAGATATTAATTTTAGTTGCAGAAACAAAACACAAAATATGCATTAAATCATTGAAAATGAATGTCTTTAAACTTCAAATGAATTTTAGAAGTCATATTTTGCAATACTTGCTTTGAACTAAGATCCTCGAGATTAAGAAATTTAAATCACTTAACACCTACATGCTTAAATTTAGTAACTGGCAGAGCGAGTGAGCATGATTTTATCATAAATGAAAAGTTAAAATATTTTTTTAGCTACTTCACTAGAAGCACAGTAGTACAGTTTTAACATTGATTCCTGGGTATCAAACCAATCTTTTAAATAATTTATCCTTTTCCTGACAGGGAAAACTATGCTGCTTGTGGCTGTACAGAACAGTGGATTCTGGCTGTAGTTTTAGCTGAACATTGGCTTGGCTGGGTGTCCAGCATTGTTATTATTACTACTGTAAATGACCTTAAGGCATGGCCATAAAGGCTGTATTGAGTGTTAATGTGATGATGAGAATGGTTAGCTTTTCAGTGTGGCATTTCAAGTTTCAGAATGAAAGCATAAGCCATCTCTTAATTGATGTGGCAGGTCTCTGAAGAGGGAATTAGCCTGTGCAGCTCCATCTAAGTTGGTGTATTTCTGTGAATTGTTACATGTGTGAACAGTAAACAAAAGTTTTTTTCCAGGAAGACTGAAGTGGGGTACAAGACTGCTGCAACAAGCTCCAGTCTTCCTTCTGGCAGAACCTGTGTCCCTTTTTTTCTCTGATAAATTCATTATTTTAAGGAAAAAGAAAGTTTACCTACACTGGTAGCTTGTGTTCAACTTCCACATATTTCTTCAAGCAGATGGTCTCACTGTTTCAGAACAAGCTAAGAAGGGTAGTTATTTCCTTGGTCTATTCCTAGTGGGTGGTTTGAGGCTGTATGTTATATTCTGTGGCTGAAAAATATAGTGTGACATTTTGATTTGATTAAGTATGAGAGCTGATAGACTAATTCATGTTGTGGTTCAGAGCTGGGCTAGTCATCTTACTACTGCGATTAGCTGGATATTTTAACGTGTGCCCGAGGCCATGTTCTCTCAGTTACACATCTACATCTAAAATGCTGCAGCAGTTTAAATAAAATTATAATTTTCAACTAGTTTGGTTAATCCAATGTGAAAAGATTCCATTTAAATTTCTTTTTGCTTAGGCTAAGCTTAAAATGTTTCAGCCTAGATCAGTTTGGAACAAGGTTAAAGTAGACCAAAATAAGAAATTCTTGAAAAACATGTTAAAATGTGTGATTTTACCCAGAAAAGCTTAATAAAACCAGGGACTGTGTTTAGGCAAAGTACCTACCTTCTTCATTCCTATGTCTACGTGTAAGTGATAATGCCTTGAGCTATATCTATGCCTAATATAATTTATATATAACATATGCCTAATATTTTGTAACCGCCTTGGAAGCTGTAGCCTTACCATTTCAGAGGTGTCGCGTCTCAAAGAACCATTAAACTACTGATGGTTGGAAGATTTTGCTGTAGGAAATTAGATATGTTTTTCATTACTGTCTTTCTGCGGTATCACTGTTGGCCACTGATGGGAATGGGGTGCTGGGCAAGATGAACTTTTGAATTTACATGACATGGCCTCTCATACCCTGCATAGAAAATATGACTTTTGGGCTCCAGGCCACAGGAGTGTGCAGGCAGAATATTTTTCTTGAAATGAACCCTCCCTTTACAAAAATTGTCTAGGCTCTGTTGAAATCAAAGGGGAACAATGTGGGGGAACATATTTCCTGAAGGGAGGTGGAGGGAGTTTCAGGACCCTTATTCCATGGATGTACCACTTGTTTCTGCACCCATCTGATGCACACCCAGCATTTCTCCTGCACACTCTGTGACGTGTGCTGCACACAATCTTGGGAGGAGCGCAGGGCTGGGCACGGCCACGTGAGAGGAGGCACTGCATGGGGGGCATGGTGCCATCTCTCATGATGACCTAAGTGGTAACTTGCATATTTTTTAGGTTCTGTACTGTCATAGTATGTAACTCTGAACTTCATATAGTGTTAGCAAGTTCTCTTCACAGGGTAGTTAGACAAAACAATCCTTTTCCAGCCTGAGAACCAAGGACACCATTACAGCTTCAGGCATAAAAAGTATAAACAACAGCAAACTGAGGAGAGCAATCTGGGAGGATGGGACTTCACAACCTGAAGCTGTAATTGGACAAGGGACTCCAATATGTAAATGGACCAAAACCTTAAAAAGTGTGAATACTCCTCACCCATCATCTATCTTGGGTGTAGCCACAGCTGGGCTCTTGTACTGCCCAAGGTGTATCCTTTAAAGGCCTTTCAATAATTACCTTCTTTATTCCTTTAACACTGTCTAGCCTCTGCTCCAAGTAGCCTCTCTAGGCATCACTCATGTTACATCAGGAGTTGGTGTCCCCAGGAGCAGCTGTCTCCTGTCCTTGGCACTCTCATGGTCAGAGTGAAGGATATGATCAATCATGGCTTTAATGCAGAGTATCAGCCAGTTCACAAACAGAACTGGGGTGGTGTAGGGAGCTCATGCCCCATAAGTTACAGGTTACTGCCTAAGCAGAGGAGCCTGCTTATTTCTGGGGCATTAGAGGGGCACTCTGAATCATGGAAAAAAGAAGTGAGGAAAAATAAAGACAACACATACAATTAAACAGAAAGCAAAGCACCTTTATGTGTCTCTGGACAGCCAAATCTCAGAGCTTCTTGAAGATTTTTCACTATGGAGAACATTCTTGTTTCCTGGAAGCAGCAGACACACAGATAATTAGAATTCTTTAGGTCTTTAAACATTTAGACTCTTTAAACTTTAAACTTTTAGACTCTTTGGGCGCCAAAAACTACCAGCCAGTTTCGTGTCTTTTTCTCATTGGGCTCATAGATGCACACAAGCTAAATCCATATGAGCAAATTAAACTCTGCCAGCGCTCAGGCCTGAGCACTGGGACTTGCTAGGCTCTGCAGTCCTGTCAGCTGAACCATCACTGGCACTGGCACAAACTCAGAAAACAGTCTGGGGATCAGCAGAGCTGGAGACCACTGCTGCTGCAGCACAGAGCTGCCAGGGTTCTCCCCAGCACCTGGTCCCCAGCACCTGGTCCTCAGCACCTGATAAAATCAGTGTCTGTCCACAGCTGTCTTCTCTGAGTCTTGACTCCACAGAGTACTTGGCATGGCTTCAACTTGGGTCTCTAATTAGGGGTAGGATTTAACTCCAAGCGCTCCAGTGAACTAGAACAGCAGTATAGTTAAATTTCTGCTTCCTCTCAACAGTTTGGCTCCTGGAAGAGAACCACAAAATCCTACTAATCCAAAATACTTGGAGCAATAAAAAAGAAAATAGACAAGGAAGACTGTTTTATCTTTGCAGTTTAAAATGAGACATAGGTAGAAAAGTTTTTTTTTAAATTATGCCATTCTAAAATTGTATTAAAAATTGTAAACTTTTAAACTGAGCATGTCACTGCATATATTGTTGATTATATTATAAACCTCCCATTTTCACAGACAAATAGCTATTCCTTTTGATAAGTCCTAAAAATTTATATACACATGCAGAGAAAAAATCCTACACTCCAGTTCAGAAAAGGTGTGATAGCTGCGTGTTCAGAACTCTAGATTCTGGCCTGTATACATCGCTTATTTTTGTTGGTCTATGCTTCCTCTGAATTTTGATATAGTTGAAACAAGTGCATCTTCTGTTAGTGAACTATCCACAGTGAGCCTTTCTCCCCAGATGTTCGTGTGACACTGTTCACAGAGCAATGGTATATCTGTGTTTAAATAGCCAGAGTACCAATGGTTGATCAGGGGAGTTATTGTGGAATTTATTCTAGCCTCTGGCTTGTGGCTTCATCCATTTTTAGGTTTAACTCAAGTTACCCATCTGATGCAAATGGCTCCAAGTTATGTGTTCTATAAATGCGAGAGGCTGTCATCTGAACACAAATCTTTGCTTAATGCTATAAAAGATAGCTGTATTTTACCAGCTTCTGTTATTTAAATGAGCTGAACATGTTTTGCTGATCACTTGACTGAAACTAAAGCATTGTGAGTATGTGTGCTTTGTTGTCAGCTACTAGTGAAAGATCAAAGAGATGGTACTGAACACTGTCACAGACTCTAATTAATTGGCACTTATTTGCTTACATCTCAAGTAAGCCCATAAGCAGTTCCCTAAATCTGAATTAATTGGTGGCTTGCTATGCTTTTTAAATAATGCCATTTTTTTTCTAATTCTTTATGTATGAATGCTATTGTGATTGCAGAGTATTGATTCTAAGTCTTCTAATCTAATAAAGTTTATTCCTGATCTTAAGAAACACCCTGCAAATGTGATGTGAATGTATTTTGTGATTGCATTGTCCATAAAAGATATGTTCCAACAGTAGCTCTAAACTCAAAAGTCATATCACATTTATTTTAATATTGAGAGTTATACTAAACATAAATGCAGCACATCTCAGCTGTAGCTTCCGATTCGGTCCCTTTTCAAAATTCCTAAAGCAGCAAGAGAAGCTCAGATTTTAAAATTCAGTATAAATCTGTATATTTCCTTTAGAGACTTTTCAAAAATTCCAGCTTTAGTCATTACCAATGAAAATTGTGGCTATTTAGCAGGCAAATAGAGATGAGTTTGGACTTTTTCATTAATACTAAAAGACAAGTATCCAAATAAAATACAGAAAGTACCACTGTGCTCAATGTTAATTGTTTTCTATATTTTTAAAGATATTCCAAGGCTGAATGAGTCAAAAGATGGAACTATAGCTTCACCTTTGCTGAGGAAAGTTATTGATATAATTATGACAAGTTTGAAAAGCTATTGTGGCCTTATTGTTTATCTGGGTTTTGTTTTGCTTTTAATTCGCCTCTGCATACCCACTAAACAGTTTTTTATTAAGTTTTGTGTAAAATCTGTTTTGTTAAATGCAATGAAATTTCTTTGACCGCCTGCCTGAAAGTAAGATTGTGTGAAAACTGTGACATTTAAAACTGTTCAAATCTTCTGTATGAATGTGGTTTTAAAATATGTTTGTAGAAAGAAAGATTCAATGTGTTTCCTATCTAATTAGTCACATACTTTCAAGTACAAGAAGGTTCATAGTTCATTGAATGGACATTCAAACCATATGAACACACAAAAATCAACAAAATTTGTGACTTCCCGTCAGTCCTCTTAGGTGTAACTGAAAGTAATTGCCTCTCAGGCCAAAGTCTATTAGCACAACACCCAAATAGAAGAGCATAAAAATTGGTTCCCACAAAACTTTCTGAATACCAAAAGAAATTTCATATACCATATTTATTTCATAAAAGAAGAGCTGTAGATCAGAGCCTTTGTACAACATCTAAGCTGGTGTGAGCTGAATGTTGTCTTGACATTAAGAAGCAAAACCTTGAGATTTATTTGGTGTAATAAACAGATTAAAGGTCTAAGGAGCCTGTGACAACTTGTGGGACAGAGCAGAGAACAACAAAAGAGTTAACCTGCACTTGTTCATGGTTTCATGCTGGTTGTGCTGCTGTTATCCAGGTGTCTACACGAATGGTATGGTCATTTTTGGGATGGCATTCTGTCCTTAATGGAGGGGACAGAGTATTTTTCCTATATTTAATGTGATAACTAGTTGCAAGTAAAGAAATCAGGAGCTTTTCAGGAGCTTCCCAAGAGTGTTTCAAGTGTATGAAAGGTAGATATGTACTCTTAATTATAAATTACACCAGGAAATGAACTTCAGAACCTCCTCACCATGAGTACCTGCATTCTCTTCAATCAACTTAAAACTGGTTTTGCTTTGCTAGTAGTGACATGACTTTTATCATGAGGAATAGCTGGAGAAATATGTGTTATTTCTTGGTAACACTTGAAATTTTGTCAGCTTTTCATTTTACTTAGTGGTTGCATGAGGATAAACATGAGAAAAAGGATCATGGTTCTGGGATTTATTTTACCTTATACTCACTGGGAAACAGAGCTTTTTGGGTCTTTGAAGGTCATGGAGTTGTTGAACTGTAAAATCATTAAGGTTGTAAAAGACCTCCAAGTCAGTCATGTTCAACCTTTGGCTGAACACCACCACATCAATTAAACCATAACATTAAGTGCCACATCCACTCTTGAACACCTCCAGGGATGGTGACTCCACCACTTCCCTGACCAGTCTGTTCCAATGCTTGACAATCCTTTCAGTGAAGAAATTCTTCCTGATGTTCAGCCCGAACCTTTCCTGGTACAGCTTGAGGCTATTTCTTCATGTCCTGTTGCTTGTTGCTTAGGAGAAGGAACTGACCCCCACCTGGCTTCAGCCTCCTGTCAGGTGTTTGTAGAGAGTGATAAGGGCTCTCCTGAGCCTCCTTTTCTCCAGGCAAACACCCCCAGCTCCCTCAGCTGCTCCTCATCAGACTCGTGCCCCAGACCCTTCCCAGCTCCATTGCTCTTCCCTGGACTTGCTCCAGCACCTCAATGCCCCCTTGTAGGGAGGGGCCCAGGACTGGATACAGGATTTGAGATGTAGCCTGACCAGTACCAAATACAGAGGGACAATCTTCCCTTATTTCTGCTGGCAACACTATTTTTGGCCAGGTCAGCAGACAGGTGAAAAACCAAAGGGCTGAACTGTCAACAGAGGATTTTCTTATGTTTCATGTTATCATGGATCAATTAGAAAGTTTTTGTCCCAAATTACAAAAACATCCACTTATCACTCTTTTTAAAAGAACTAAATGCTTATATGTTCAGAGATATAGAATTTGTTTAAATCTGAGTTATAATTGACTACACAATGCCATAAATTATGGGTTTAATTACTGCTGGAAATAATCTGCCATCTATTCTGAATCTAAACAAATATGTCTTTTGCTATAAGGTTTAATGTGACTTTGATGTGTATCTATAAGTTATACCTGGGTTTGTTGCATGAAGTTACATAGAACCATTGTGGATCACTTCAAGGTGCAGAAAAAAGCTCAGGCAAGGTAAGTTTTTTCTTAAGAAATACATTGCAGAATTCCAGTAGAAGAAAATCAGGTCACTCTCAGTAGGAAAAGACTAGGTCACTGCCAGAAGGATCACAATACAGGGTTATAGATAACCTTAATGGGGGCAGACAGCATCTTTCCTGCAGTATCATTTCTCTAGCTCTTTGTGGTCCTCACATTTATTCCCTCTATTCAGTTTAATTTTCTCCTTATGGATTCAGGCCCAGAGAGTGGAAGGGAATGACCAAAGGATATATGGTTTTGTTTGCAAATCTATGCTTCATGCTTAACATTTCTTAATCAAATGTATATTTGAATTATGTCCTTAGCTCCCTCTGCTTGGGATTTTTATTGGCTGCAGAAGAAACTACAGAAAGAACCTCTTTCCAAATAAAGTTCCTTAAGATCACCTGTTCTTCCTCTTAAGATTAATTTCCTATACAGGAACTGAAAAATAAGATGAGAAATGTGCAAAGAAAGTATTCAGCAATGAGTAATATCCGCTGGTAAATTGGGGGACTATCGGTTCTACTCAGTGATTGTCACATCTTTTTAAGCACACTGATTAATGGGTGGATCTATTACTGAAAGCATGCATGCTTAATTTATTCAGAGAAGTTGAGTGTATGTCACCACTCCAAGGCCTGTTTTTCTAGCACAGCATTTTCACATTTACAATGTTATAACTACTGACAACTCAATAGAAGAAAGAGAACTAACTCATAGCACAAAGCACTAAAAATACAGCATGATCTGTAAGTGATAGAAGGTGACATATAAGAAAATATCAGTGGGGTAATTTAAATCGAGTAAAAGTGAAGCTGTCAGTATTTGGATACGTATTCTTAGACTAAACATTTTCAATTGTGACACTTAGTTCCATATTCTTTTCTTCCACCCTGTTTTATGGGCAAATGTGTTATTTGGAGAACAGCATGTGGAAACACTATGGAAATGGCAATTCTGTGAAATACCATTTGAGAACTGAGACACACTTTTAAACAAGGAATGGAATTCAGGTCAAGCATCACAAATGAAATGGTTATTGTAAAAGCAGTGAGAGCTAGCCATCTGCCACTGCAGTGCTCAAAAGGGCTGAGATACAGGGTCTCTGCAAAGATATTCCTTAGTGCAGTATCAGTTAGGGCCCAGAGAAGGCTCAGTTACAGACATTAATATAGCAACAGATTTTACAGAGGGACAAATACACTACACAGTTACAAAATGCTGTGCCTGTGTCCATGGAGTAAAGTCAAGCAAGGAAAGGAACAGCATTTTGGTCATTTTAAAAGAAGGTAATTTGTGCCTCGTGAGGGACTGATCCTGAATTATTTACTCGGAGTCTGATTATAGCTCCTTTTTTGGCATGAATAAGATGTTCTGTGTGTTGGTGCCATGCTGAAGATTTAAATGTCCCACACATTTGATCCAGACTGGGGCTGTGGCAACTACTGCACAGCTGATGACAACAAAGGCTGGTTTCAAGCTCATTGTCATCACCATGGTGTTACACCAGATGAATGGGTGGCATTGATTCTGATTGGCATATTCATTCACATGCATTCAAAGCTCATGAATTTTACTTAACACGTCCCTTTGCTTATTGGCTGGGATTTAATTGGAGTGATGTATTGCAGCACTGCTAGATGAAGTGGAACAGTTTCTTTTTTTTTTCCTTTTTTTTTTTTTTTTTCCTTGGGATTTTTTTATTCTTTTTCTTCCAAACCTCCCAACTAGAGACACCACAGCATTATTTTCCACAATCACCAAGGCATTTCCATGTACGGAACCTAATTCTTGGCTTTGTATTGAAGTTTGCATATAATATTTGGAGACAGAAAAATAAATAGACAAAGGGAGAACTCACACAGATTTAAGTGTTGACTTTTGTTACTGAGTTTGCAAATTGTTTATTTAGCGTTTTCTTTACATACCAAGAAAGGAAGAGGTATTTTTTGTGCTTTTAAAATTATTATTTCCAGCTTTCCCATATTTTAACATCTTTCTCAGCTAGCTGAAATGGAGAATCCTGACTTATCAGCTAGGAGATATCTTTCCAAAAAGTGAATAAATGTGTGATTATGTGCCTGCATCTAATGGATATACTCCTGTATGTATTTGAGTACACCAGAGCTGTGTATTGATCAGAAACATTCAGACAGGGAAAAAAAAAAAAAAAAAAAAAAAAAAAAAAAAAAAAAAAAAAAAAAGAAGAAAAAAAAAATGTAGAAGAAACACATGTTTTCATTGCAGAGATATCTATGTTGAATTTTTCCCTGTTACCAGCTTTAACCTGAAAAGCAAAATGTTTCATCAGAAAATCAAATATTTATATTAGCAAAATCAAAATAAAATACTTGGTTTAGGGTCAGATCTATCCAAGTCAAGTTATTTATTTTGTTGAACAAGATTAAAGAGCTTCATTTCAAGGTAGTTCTACATAAACTGTGTAACATGTTGGCAGAAGCTAAGTGTATCTTGGAGTCTATATAGAAAGCACCCTTTGGAAGTAATTAATAACATCCATGGTTCATGCTCTGAGCTATCTCTGGAGATCTGAAGGCTTTCTCCATTGTTTCCAGAGCTCAGACAGACTCATCTTCTTGGGCAAGGGTTATCACTGTAAATAATGTCTGCCTCAGTCTGCACAGGGTTGGGTGTTCCCTCCCAACCTCATTTCACTCCATTTGCCTGGAGGAAATCACATGATCCAGTGCATCATCCTACAGTACCTTAAGATGTTCTCCCTTTCTACAGAAGCTACATAGAAATGGTTTTGTGGATGGATTGTAAACCCACAGTGATGATGTGCGGAAAAGTTTACACATTATTACTGAGAATTATGCATGCAGTAAATGCTGTGAGTACACAATAATTCCATGCATATGCTTAGTATTGTTGCTAGCATATATAATGAATTAAACCAAAATCCCATGAAAGGTCCTTAATTATTGTGGATGTAAAGCTCTAAGTCTGTCAGATAAGTCCTAGAGGGGATTTGAACTACAAATTATGATAGAAATGATGTGGCACTTCTTTGACCTCAGCTTAGTTCAACAAAGTTCTCCACACAGAGTCAAATTAGTAAAGTAATTTATGAAAAAATGAAAAAGGTCTGTATCAATCACCTTTATGTATGGTTTGATGCTTCTATATATGATTAGATTTTCTATCTGGTGTCGTTATTCTGTAATTCAATGGTATTCACTGTTTGTTGCCTTCAGGAAACTGCCAGACTATACATTTCTGACTTCTCTCTTTTCTTCCCAGCTATCTAATCCAGTGATGTGCTCATAACATACTATACCCAGCCTGTACCATACATAGCCTGAACATCTCTGAGGTATAAGACAGAAAAGCCACAGATAATCTAAATCAGAAATGTTTTCCTCCAATTTTTGCCATGTTTCTTTTTTACTTTTTCATGGTCATGACATTTCCTGATTTATTGTTTTTTGTGTATTGAACCAAACACTGCTGTTAGGAGATAATAAGATTATGAACATCTGCCTTGTTATAAGTGGGTCCTTAGGTTTGCCTGGCTTTTACTTTGAATAAAGTTGTACGTACAGCATTGTCTATTCTCCTCAGAGATCTACAAGCTTTTACAGAAGTGCTTGTACACCTGCACTATAGAAAAATAATAAAAAAAGATGTTTGACATTTGGTATCTCTGAACTAACAATTCATGGTGAATTGGGCAGAAGATATGTCTGAAGACTATTGCATTTTCTTTTCCTGAATTTTCAAATAGCATTACCTGGGCTGAATTGCATTCTGTGGAGATACCCTGAACTGTTCTGGAGGGATTAGTGAGCTGTAACTGAGGGTGTGAAGCTTCACAATGAAATTTTCCTGCAGGTTTTTAAGAAAATCAGACGTAGCTACCAGTTCTGACCACTGATATGAACGCTGGCCAGGCTACTGGCATTTAATGCCTTTTTAGCCACTTTTGAATGTTCAATTAACCTTTATGCGGTCCAAAGAAGCCTGAAATTAAACGGAAATTTGATACTAGAATAAATAGCTTTTCAGAAAAAGCAATAATGGGATTTCCTCAGTGCTAAAATCCTACTTTTCTCAGTTAGTTATTTACTTCAAGATAATATACAAACAAATCTACACCTTTTGAGAAAACATCCAAAGGTTAAAATCTCTAACAGAAAGGTATAGAATACAAATAGCCTATGTCAGTGACTGCATGGAAAGCATAACTCAGTTTCAGCCGTGGGGAATCAAAGCAGATCACTGCACATACTGAGTTACCAGGTGGAGCTCCAGATATGATGTGTAGGCACCAATAGTTACCTTGCATCATCAGTTTTTTTCTCCGAGCCTTGGTAAGAAGACAAAACTCCATTAATGACCTCACGTTTAGAGCCACAGGCTGCAGGGGTTAAATTCCCCAGTAAATGAGGTGAGGTGAGGTGGGATGTGAGTCTGGGTACGATGTGGATCCAGACAGGCTCGGTTGGAGCTGCAGCACATGCAGGGGCCGGGGTGAGGTCTGCTCCTGCAGGGATTAGCATCATGTTGGGCGTTTCCCTTTGGCAGAGGAGAATGCAGCTCAGCCTCAGCTTCCTCTGAGGGAAAAATCACTATCTCAATCCTGTTCTTCAGCTCCTTCCTCAGGAAAAGCAACAACTAGCACTACCACAACTGAGCAAAGGCTTATCTCACAGAAAGGAGCAAGAAAACCCTCTGCTTTGATGCACACGGTAGCACCAATAGGTGCTGCTGGCTCAGCGGTGCTCGGGTTGTCCCACGGCAGCTTTTGTGTGACCGCACATTCCAGCCCTTCAGCAGGGCACTGCTAGCTTAGCAACATCAGTCAGCTGTCAATATTTGTCTGCCCAAATCCCGCCATTAAGTACGCTGCTTACAGCCGGTCTTTACAGATAATAATTACTGTCCTACCCTACCTTTTAAGCTTCTCCTACTCTCCTACTACCTCCTTCAGAGTAGGGATCACTGCAAGCCTATAAAGGAGACTCAGCAGTTTCTACCACCAGGTTTTTTAAGAAAAGGAACAAAGACTTTTGTTTGGACATGTTGTTAAGTTATACATATTTTAAAAATTCATATTTCCTATATGATGTATATTTTTGTAATATTTTATCCATTGTCACGTGCTTCCTATTAAAAGTGCGTGGAAAGATACCTGCTCTCTATTTGTCACCCTTCCCTTACTTCTCTAGTCTTGCTTCTCTGTCAGATTAAAACCACCATATGGATGACACAGAAGTTTCAGCTGGCTAGAATGAGAAGAAATGAGCAATTTGGGCAGCAGCAGATGCTGTAAGAAAGTAGAAGATAGAAGGGAATAACTTTCCACATGTTGCAGGAAATCAAAATAGGGCTACTCTGTTTTGCCTTAGTCAGTTAGCACGGAGTCTGTCACAGCCAGCTGGGCTCCTGAGAGCTGCCCCTCCCCCTACTTCCAGCCATCAAAATTATGATTTAAAAACATAATGACTCTATATAATGAATGATCAGAATTTGAGGAGTGTTTCTATGTATGATCCTGGTTTCAATGGGAATTAGTTAGATATTTATCTAAGATCTGGATTATTGGTTATCCTGCATAGCTTTGCAGTCATCTCTCCCAATACAAGGCAGGGAATGAAATAGAAACAGGAACAGATAGATCAAAGTTAAAGTGGCAAGAACCCTCTGAATTATCTTAACTTGGCATTACCAAAGAAAGTTTGGCATGGCCTCGGGACTGTGATGTCTAGGTTGTCATCTCTGTAATTTTTCATTTCGCCTAAATGCTTCTGCCCAGAGCACTGGCACATGCAGGCTCCTGCACTGTCGACCTCTCCATTGGGCCAGGTGAAATACACACAGTCACCCACAGAGGTGACAGGGACAGACTGAGAAGTAATTTGGACAATAAGATAGTAGGTGGAGAAAGAGAATTCTGTAGTTAGTCCCAATTAGATTTACCAATTAAACATGGGTTAGGAAAAAGCAGAAAATCATTGGGGTGCATTAAAAATGTTTTAATGATAGCTATTTACAGGTAAAGGAATGAAAAGGTCTGATGCATTTGCCCATGAAGTAGTGCATAGTGCCTTTTGAGATGAGCTAAGGTGCCAGAGATGTCCCCACAAGGCTGCAGGCATGGCAGACCTGTGGCTTATCAGAGTTGCAGCAGGAGAGTGTGCCACCAGATGCCACATCTCACATGGAATCAGATGCCCTCATGTAGAGGTCTCCAAACCAAAGTGAACACAAATACTCTTCTAGCAGTGCTGAACAGAAATTGTAAATGCTATACTTCTATAATAAGAAATGGAAATAAAACACATTAATTCTTTTAATAAAAGAGAAATGTTTCCCTTTGGAACATAGTAGTCTGTAATATGTATACACCTTATTCATGATACAGAAATGTGTGTACTGTAAATAGTGTAGGTTTAATGTGATGCTTAAAAGAATGTGTCTGTTGCTGAATATGCTTTTTATACACATATGAAAAAAATCATTTATACATTTAGGTGTTTCTTAGATCCATATGTATTTACAAGTAGAGATAGATACACAGGTATATGTATTTCTAAGGTCTAAAAGCAGTGCATAAATCTCAATGTACACTAGTGTCAAGCACAGACATAATGGTGTAAGAACAAATAGATTCACAATTCTACATAATAAAATATATGTGAGGACACACCCGTGGCTGCACATACATATACATACAGCCTGTCTCTGTATGTATATGAAAGGCAGACATGGATATTATGGATATTATGCTAAAGCTTTGCCCAGTATATATTTTTTGTTATGGATCTGTCACATTCCTGATTTACAGAAGACTGAGCAGTGAGAGGAATCTGAGTGTAAGCCTGCAGTACCAGCTTCCACTTGACTCCAGCCTCGCTTTGTCTGAGAAGGCTGCTGGTAATAGTTAAGAGTTTGCTGGTGTGATAGGTGAGCTTCATCTGTCATGGCTAATGTCCTGAGACCGTTGTGCCTCCTTTTGTTTCCGTATTCCCTTGAGGACATGTTCTGGAGGCCTGGCTGTGTTTACCCTGCAATTTTTTTTTTTTTTTTTTTTTTTTTTTTTTTTTACAAAGTCAGTAATCGTGTTTACCTTCCTTCCTCCCCCAGTGCTGTTTGCCAGCTTTGGTGTGGTGGGATGACTAAGTCAATATATATTAAGGAATACATAACAATGTTGTAATGAGAATTAGCGGTACTCTGAAAAGGCAGAGACATTGGCTGCTATGTTTTGCACTGTTTAGTCTGGGGGTAATGAAGAGCTCACAGATGACCTGATTTCATTAAAGTAGGTCAGATTTGACTGAAACATAGCTATGGCTCTCTCCTAGCAGTGCAGTCTTTCTCCCCCCATCACTGCCTCAGCCACGCTGCCTGTCACCTCAGCATTTGAAATCTTTCAGGGAATTTATGGTAGGATTTTGTTAGCATCTTAGCCAAATATATACTACAGAACTTAATTTCCACTACTCTCTGTGCTTTCAGCCAGATGTGTGGTGGAAAGGATGACCATACTTCTGTCTTTACTACAGGAGCGGTGATGATGTGAGAGGATGGCACACTTGATAAGATTGCATTTATGTACCATAGATATTTCTCAGTGAAATCCAGTCTGAAGGGGATACCTGCAAGTTTTTACTGAGGCAGCTGAGTGAGAATAAGCCAACATTTATACACAGCTTTCATCTGATTTTCTATTTATTTGCGCTGTTTCATATCCCAGGTTTAACACTGAAGTAGGTAATTGAGATTTGGCAATGTACTAGTAGAAAAACACCTTTAAAAAAAGTACTGGGAATGTCTTTACTAGCCTTTGTGGTCACAAACAAGAATATATTACCAGATAGAAGAATTATTCACCACTTCTGATGGGGTGGATGTGAGAGGCTGGAAGCAAATACAGAATTAGGTATTGTCCCACAGGATGTCTGCTAAGAGAGTTTCCTTCTAACATCAGTGGGAGTAAGGTGGGATCTATAGACCAGACCTAAACAAAGACATTAGGGAAGCTATTCAGACAGTGCTCAGCTTGAAAAAAAATCAGGCCCTGTTGGGTGGAAAAAATGATGCAGGAAGATGTGTAGAGACTTTTACTGAAAGATTTTGAAAACACTAGGTTGATAAACATGCTCAGGTTTGCTGTCCAGCTTCTAAAACCACAGTGATCTTCTATCATGAAATATTTTTACTTTTATTACAGCCTGTCTACAGTTATATGATTTCCAGAGAGACACAATATCCTATGTTTAAGTACTTGTCCCTGTTTAAGACTATCAGTTTTTTCATGTCAAAATGTCTCTGCAAAGGTGTCAGCCAAAGTATATTGCCTTTCTTTTGCAGCCATATTACATTTAATCAGAAGCCTGTGTAACAGGTGAAATTTGGGAACTCCACTTCCCAGCTCCCTCCTCCTCCTCACTTCTATTTCTTGCTATTAATTGTTGTGATTGTGCCTCTCATGACTTCTGAAGCAGGCATTTTGCTCTCACATTTGCTTCAGGTAATTACAGTAAAATCTTTTCCTGAAATCATTTTTCCCCATTAGTCCTGAGACAAATAATTGATTGTGATGTTCAGAGGCAACTGGGATGGTCAAGCAATTCCCAGAGAAGTCTGTAATCAGATTACTTGCGTAAGTAATCTGAGGACCCCGGGCTTTTGAAAATCTCCAATCTTCTGGCTACGTTTTGGCTCT
>WEIU01005258.1:11586-33835 GCA_013389925.1 Aegithalos caudatus | reverse complement strand
TTTTTTTTTTTTCAAAATTTCTTTCCATTTACAAAGGGTATAGTGGCTTTATACAGCTTGCACCATTATAAGTAGAATCAATATGTATTCTAACTTAGAAATATGTTGTTGAACTTCAAAAAACAGGACCTCCTGGATCATTGAGCACTGTCTTCTGCTCCTGCAAGCAACTGCACAACATTAGTTTTTCCATCTCCTTCTCCCTCTCTCTCTCTCTACCAGGTTGCCCAACTGCTTCCATTTTCTGCACTGACCCAGTGCACTCTTCCAATAGAGATGTGTTTGAACTGAAACGCTTCCTAGAAACTAGTTACATCAGGTAAAAGCTATGTTTAAAATAGTCTATAAGATTTGATTAAAAAAAAACAAAACAAAACAAAACAAAACAAAACAAAACAAAACAAAAAAAAAACCAAAAAAAAAAACCCCACCATGATTTCACTAAAGAACAAGAAAAGCTGTGTTTTCCAGAGAGGTTTTGTTGACTGAAGGAAACATGTTCTTTTGGTCTTTCTATGGTGTGGAATTCTTTGCCTCCCTGCTTTGCCTGCCCTCCTGATAGGTCTGCCAGTCTGTCTGTGCTGTAGGGGTGTGCCATTGTCAGAATTTTGTCAGGGTGAAAGTAACACAGGAAACACTGGAATGTGTTGCCTGTGAGCTGACGGTACAAAGAACGAGGCAACAGAAAATCAGCCTCATGCCATCTAGAAGAACCTCTTCTGGGCAATGCCATAAGGCTTGCACAGCTTGGGATATTCAGTGATGGTTGTGGCAATTTTGGCCATTCTGTACCTTGTTAATCCAAGTTTTGCTGGTTGTACCTGGGTAAAAATCTTGGGTTACTCTCGGGTGAATTGTGATGCTGTTACTAACTACAGTTGTGTTGACAGCTAGCTGCATCAGTTATTTCTTTTCTTACTGAAAGATGCAAAAGGGATGTGCTCACTGATGTCTCTCAATGTAGGTTAACTGGAAGCATCTTCATTTTCAGCTTCAGATTCATCTTTTATAAGCTTCAACAAAGGCATAATACTTTAGTTTACCACTGCCCTCAAATCAAAGGAGGGAGATCAAAACCCCTGTCTTGAAAAGATTATGCAACTCAATAGGACCTGATCTTGTTGTATTACTGCATCCATTACAACAGCACAGTTCAGGCAGGTGTTAGTTTCAATTAACCTGGGATTCAGGTATTCACAACATCTTGTCTGCCAATTACTCACATAATTACGTGGCCCAGGACTGTAGAATAGAATCAGCAATCATGCCAGGCATGTGTGATTACTGAAGAAAAGAGGAATTCAGAGGATGTATGAGTAAAGCACAGCTTCAATGATCATGGACAAAAGTGGTCTTTAGTGAAGAAAGCTTATTTACTAGGCTCTTGCTGATCTCTTGAATGCAGGAACTGTGCCAGCAGTGTTTGTGTGACACGCAGATGCCTCACAGCTGTCTGTTGTTTTTTGTATTCTTATTCAGTCAATAGGTAAAGTGAGAACTTATTTAGCATTTTTCAAGGAAGAAACTGAAAGGCATTCCAGGGAGCTAATGGCACAGCCATGTATGGCAAGAAATCAAAATATCAGAGTCAAATAAACGTTAAATCCAACTTTCTCAGACTAGGATGTCAGTTGAAAAAGACAACTGCTGACATTTTGACCTGAAATATCCACTGACTTGGTCAATATGAATACCTTTTTTGTATGGCTCTGTCGCTGTACTGTCAAAAATCAATGCACCATGGGCCTCCACCTAAAGATCTTTTAAGGTCAAAGGCCAAAGGTCCTTCTGAGTCTTAAATGTCATGTATCTTTGTACTATTTAAAGCTATAATGCCAAAGAAAATGTGAAATTATGGATGAATGTTGTGAAAAATAACAAGTAACTTCATTGTCTAAAATTGTATACACTTGATTATATATACTTAATGTCACTGAAGTTTAATGATAGCATCCTGAAGGAATCAATGGAAAGGTAAGCTGTTTCTTTCCACGCACCATATAGATCCAGACTAGGGCAGCCTAAAATTCTTCCTAGCAAAATAACAATTCATTTCAGTGGAACAAATTGTGAGGAAGGACACTGCTCATCCCTGATGGCAAAATAGGAGCCTTTATTTCATCAGGAAATTGACATGAGTGTGATGTAGAGCTAATATCATTTGACAGTGGTACAAACCTACTTTTTATTCGAAGGGAGAGCCTAGGTTATTATAGCCCTCTTTTGTCATGGGATATTTTTGATGTGTGTGATAGATTTTGCAGAGGATTTTTTTGAATATAGGAATCTCATTAAATGTAATGCCTACTCTTAAATTTCTTCAACATTTTCTTACTAAGCACAAATATTTAAACAGGGAAATTCCCAAAGGGAATACATATTCAAATATTTGAATTTTTACAGAAACCCTTCGCTCCTAGTAGAATACATGGTATATGACTAACTATTGTACTATGGCTAAGACATAATTTTATGCCTTTCTATGTATTTATTTGTGTTTGTGTGTGTATTTATTTGCATGGGAAATTAAAAAATCATATGTTTTCTAATGCTATATAGAGGGAATTTTGTGGTTTTCTAATACGAGAGTTAATATGGCTTCACTGAAATTCTGCACTTTATTGTACCAAGATAAAGCAATTTGAATGTATACCAGTTCTCTGGGAACTATAGTAGCAAAAGCTCAGGGACATTTGTCCC
Organism: Aegithalos caudatus; assembly: GCA_013389925.1. Lineage (NCBI taxonomy): Eukaryota > Metazoa > Chordata > Aves > Passeriformes > Aegithalidae > Aegithalos > Aegithalos caudatus. The sequence continues at coordinate 31,135 of WEIU01005258.1, read as the reverse complement.
ACAATGCAGCCTTTTCTCGACGTCATATCCATACATCTTATATCAATCACAGAAATAATCTGTTTGACAGCTATGTGTTTGGGGCATTGTGGTACATGAGAGTTTCAGATTAATACATGAGCTCAGAGTTATTTGCTCATGAAAATAACAGTTTTAATGCAGTTTGAGTGTTGTCTGTAATTCAAAGATCAGGTTTAAGAAAATAAATCAGTCCCTAAACCTATCTCTGGTGTTAAGTACTGTTTTAAATTACATGATCGTTTTCCAGATGACATGTAGGGTTTTTTTTTTAACGTAGGACCAAAGCAGGAATTAGATGGTGACTGTAAAGCAGCCAGGATTATTCCTATGCTGGGAAATATATTTCTGATGGAAGACTTACCCACCTCCCACCCAGTGGCAATGGTGTGAAGTAGCAGTCTCATGAAGATTTCTTCTTGCCTTTTATTTATTGCTGTCCTTAATAGTCATAATATTGCTGTCCATTGAAGGACATTTCAAGCTTCTCCGAGCTTATGCAGGCATTTGGCCAGGATATTCCTCTTTTTTTTTTTTTTTTTTTTTTTTTTTTTTTTTTTTGTGGAGGAGGAGGTGTCAGACAAAGAAGAAGAAGAAACTGAGTGACAGCAATGAGTCACTTGACTCACATAACACACATGGGTGAGCTGCATCTTGTTCTGCATTCCCATGAACATAGTCTGGGATGTATAGTCAGGAACATTACCTGTAAAACACTGAAATTACACTCCTGAATTCATCAGGTTTGCAAAATCTCAGCTGTGACAGTGTCCATTCTGGTTTGGGATATGTGTTACATAGATGATGTACCCCAGCTGGAGAGAATCCAAAGAAAATGATAGAATGATCAGAGAATGATCCAGGAAATGTCACATTTGGAGAAAGATTTTAAAAATCATAAACTGAGAAAAGACTGGAGAGACATATTTACCTGATGTGTGACAGGACCATGCAGAGAGGAAAGTAACATGACAAATAGAATGTATGGAGATAGTTTAGGCTAACCCTTAAAACAATACTTCTCTTGGAAGTTCTCACAAAACGCTGGAATAAATTGCATGTCGAGGCTCTGGAGTCACTGCTAGAACAGGCCTATATAAGGATGTTAGACAAACAGCTCCCAGAAATGAATTAGACATGATCCTCTGGTGTAGGGAGATGGATCAAGCAATCTCTGGAGGGGTTTTTCAGCTCTATTCTCTCTGATTTCATCTTTAGGCAGGTATAAATCTGCCACAGTGTAGCAGATTGTTATATCTGATAGCTTTTATAAGTGCCCAACCTTCAGGGTAAGCTTTGGGTGACCAGTTCACAGCTGTCAGCACTGCAAAAACCATAACCATAACTGGCTTTAATTAGCAGCCTTCGTGGCAATTTTAGCAGTTAGGACAACAACCTGACTATAAAGGATGAATGATCCTTCTGCCCCAGTGGGTGTTTCTTCAAGCTCAGCAAAACTGGTAAGTTGGAGTGAGGGAGCTGACAGTGCTGCTATCCATGATCTATCCTTTTTTCCCTGTGCTATACTGCAGAGGACGTGGGTCTCTGGGTCTGTGCATTTAGCATCTTTGACAAGCACGGCTTTCATATACAGAATAACCTACTTGTGCTTGGTGCTCTGTGCTGAAAATCAGAGGGGTTTCAGTGGAGAGCATGAAGGGAGAGAGAGGAGAGATTTACGATAAGCAGGTAGCTGGCTGCTCTTTGCCAAAGGCATGTAAATGGAGCAAAATTCTGACATCAGCACGTTTTCAAACTTAGGCACCGCTGTCAGCTCCCCTTTTAAATGTATGTTTTTAGACAGGGCAGAAAGATGACCCAAGAATTCGTCTCTGCCTCATGCATAAATATTTGCATCATAGGTTTCAAGAGCAGAGAAAAAGCAGTGTTACTTTGCCTCCTCCTCTCCCAAGTGTGTGTCTGTTTCTCTTGGTTTTCTACTACCCCAATGACAAAAAATACACTTTTCAGCTGCGATGAGTGCTTCCGATTTGTAATCCAGGCCAGTCTGGGTCTTTGCAAACTGCCAGAATTTTGAAGGATGCTGGTCTTCGCCAGATGCTCATATCTGGGGTCAGAAAAAGGCTGATCTTTTGAATTCTGTCTGCACTAAAGCCAGAAGGCATATGTGCTGTACCTGCCTGAGGGTTGCTTGAGATTGCAAGGCTGATATATTTCTGTCTGTCTTTTCAACCAACTTCTTTGTTTCTACCACACTGGAACTGCATAAATACACATTGGTTTCTTTGTTATATCTGTTTCATTTAAAATACACAGGAAGCCTTGTATGAAAGTGAGACATTCTGGAGCTTTGGCCCTGATACCTCCCGATAAGAAAAACCCAAACAAATTCATGACAGAGCATTAAGGAGAGCTCTTGAGAGGACACCAGTTAAGAGGACACATTAGACTAAGCCAGTCGTTTGGCATGTTGATGCAAATGGTGACTGCTTAAAGGCAAACCAAAGAGAAGCCACAAGACGCCATAAATGTGGAAAGGGGAACAGTGCAATAGTGTGATTTATCTAAAATCACAGTGCATGTAATTTGATGAAATTAGGGGGAAAAATGAATGCTCCCCCAATTTCCGCATGCATATCCATCTCTTAAAAATCAGTAGGGTAACTAAAGTGACATGTAAGCCCTGTGGCAACTGTCAGATAAATTACACAACAGTGAAGAAATCTCCTGAAAGTAATGCAATATCCAGCTAACTGCTTTTCCTCTTTCAGAAAAAGACCTTGAGCTGCTGCATTTGATTCTACTTCAGAAATGTTACAAAATTTCTCACTGAGAAGGCAGATCTGTGTTTTTGTGCATGAATAAGCCTTTTATTTTCTAGACAGGGCACAAATGGAGGCATAGTGAAAATTATTAAAGGGCACTAACAAGGGAATACCAGTCTTTAGGCTAATTTTTGGGTAACTATTTCTATTTATTTTTTCATTAAACAAAGTCTGCAGTTGCACAGATTGTTGTGATGAAGTCCCTAAAGCCCTATAAAGCATGGTAATGTGAGTAAGTTTTCAGAATTTAGTAAGTCTAGTTCTGTGATTTTACTATTACCTAATGTTTCCATTCTAAGGTATTATGAAAGCACTATAAATGGCACCTTTCATGAACCAGCTCTTCTGAGCCCAGCAGGCTGCTTTTGCTGTGTGCTGCTGGACCTTTCCTAAAACATGCACAGACACACAGACATACAGACACAGACACACAGACACAGACAGACACACACAGACAGACACACGGACACGCAGACGGGGAAGCATAGTCACAGACACAGACACACAGACACACAGACAGACACACAGACACAGACATGGACACACACATACACACAGACACACCACACAGACACAGACAGACACACAGACAGAGACAGACACAGACACACAGACATGGACACACACATACACACAGACACACCACACAGACACAGACAGACACACAGACAGAGACAGACACAGACACACAGACATGGACACGCACATACACACAGACACACCACACAGACACAGACAGACACACAGACAGAGACAGACACAGACACACAGACATGGACACACACATACACACAGACACACCACACAGACACAGACAGACACACAGACAGAGACAGAGACAGACACACAGACACACAGACACAGACACACCGACACTCTCAGACACACATACACACATACAGACAGATACACAGACGGACACAGTCACAGACACAGACATACAGACAGACACAGACAAGGACACAGACACACACAGACACAGACACAGACACACAGACACACAGACACAGACACAGACACACAGACACACAGGCACAGACACACAAACACAGACTCAAAGACATATATACAGGCTCACACACACCCACAGACACACAGACACACAGGCACAGACACACAAACACAGACTCAAAGACATATATACAGGCTCACACACACCCANACACACCCACACACACACACACACACAGACACAGACACACACTCACAGACATACACACACACACACACACACACACACACACACACACACACACACACACGCTGTGACTGCTCCATTATGAATGCTTTCATAAGAAAGCAGAATTGTCCCACTCACAGCCATTATATCAGATGACATTCTTAATACTGGGAATTGTTTGCAGAAAGAAGCTATTGTCTAAGATTGCATATCTGCTGACCAAAGCACATGGAATAAGCACAGCTTTGGACACACTGAGCCTGGCCCCAGGGAAGAGCTTAGCGGTGAGTTTGTTTGAATGTCCTGATTCAGTGGTGAGCTCCAAAGAGGAAATGCCCACCATTATATAAGGATTGCCGTTTATCTAAAGTTTGGAAAAACATCGTTTGTTCATTGCAGCCATAAAGGAGATGGGTCTTATTTAAACTAAGACAGTGTTAATGAAAAATTGCCTGAACAGAAAATAGAGACAATTATATTTCTGCATTAGAAATCTTCTAACTCACCTACAATATCTTTCTAGCAAGCAATCAGCAGATAGTTTCAAACACGAAGCTTTTCAAATGAGTTAAAGTCTCCCAAAGAGACAGGAAACATCTTTACATTCTTATATGTTATCTGTACCTGGACAGTTTTGCTTTGACAACGATTAGGAAAAATCACATGACACTCAGATGAAAATGCCAGAAATCATGGGAAAAGAATTTCAGAAAGTCACTGGAGCATTTTCTGGTTTTCTTATTTTACTGAACTCTTACTTACAGTCAATGGACATTATTCAGTTTCCAATGTCTCAAAAAAATTAGAAAAAAAGTGCATTCAGAGTAGTGTAAAATGATTTATTAAATAATGGATTATTAAAGAATGATTATTCCTTTTTCTGTTTTTGAATTATTTCTGAAGTAATTCTAGGTTCTGTGAATAGCATACTATTTAACCCTATTCATACACTATTTATTTTGTATTTGTTTGTTTTCAGATTTATTCTTTAGAGTGTACTTAGATCCATGGAGCCATCCATTGTGAAGTCACAGGATTCTTCACAATCATCTAGCCTGAAATATATATTTTCTGTTTGAAACTGAGTAGGAAATATTTTTAAATATTTTGGTCTTGATTAAAAGCATTTACTAGTTGCTTCATTGGCTCATTACCCCCATTGTTAGAAAAAAAATGTTCTTAATTTCTAGAATTAGATTTTTTTTTAAACTTCAGTTTACAGCCACTGTATTTTATGTCTTTGACCTAAGAAATTGCAATCAAAGTTTTACTTTGTGTCCTTATAAACTTCACCTTCCCTCTCAGACTGAGTTCCTGGAATTTTTTTGGTGCAAGGAAAGTTCCTTTAGTGGTTCTCTGAATCTCTTTGGTCCTTCGAAGGCCTTTGAAACAGTGACACAAGAGCCAAACAAAGTACTGCAGGAGCAGTTGCATGAAGGTCAAATGCTGAGATAACATGAACTTTGAGTTCCTATTCAAGATGCTTTCTACATTGAAAAATTGATCCCTCCTAAAAAGATTGACGCAGGGGAGGTTTGATCAATATTGCCAGTCACACTTGACCACGTTAAGAAAAAATTTGCATGTGGTCCTCTAAGCTGTGTACCATGAACCTGAGCTCCTCATGAGTTATTACTATTACAAGGATCACTTACAAAGTTTAAATCTGATTATTTTGTAATAAGGATTGTAATAAAGGTTATTAAAATATTTGTTACATATTTTTAATAAATCATTTGTTAAAATACAGTCAAGAGCAATTTATTAGAAATGGTCTGATTTTATAAAAATATTTTGAGGGATGTCTGTTTTCTGATTCTAATCCATAGGTGTCTGTTCTGTGAAATTTTAATGTGACATGCTAATTTAACATAATCTAATTAAATGTAAGGTGATTTAAAGTTGAAAGTCTAAAAGGGAAATCAAGGTTAATATTATTCTCTTCATCAATAGGCCCATAATCCCACAGAATATAATCTTACATTGGCAGAAATTATTTTCTGTCGTTTTCTAGATTCGCATCAGTTATATTTCCTTCATTTAGCTCTAGTGTATTTCCTTCATTTTGCCTAGCCCTTTATCAGGTGGGACTCAATGCCTGTTTTCCTGAGTTCAATGTCTGTTTGACAGTTTATCATGACAATAGTCTTGCTCTCCTTTTCAAATATTTGCATAGCATTCTATTTCCTTCCATTTTGGAGCTTCTACAGAAAAACATCAAAAAAGATCTGAGGTAGCCTTATTACTGAAATGTGATGTGGAGAGGATTAAAATTCATACTGGTTTTGTAAATGTTTCTTACATTTCTACGGAAGTGTTTTATTATCACCTATGAGAGATCTTCTTATATAGATTCTATCCAAACAAAGATTAAGATATTCGTTAAAAAGTTCAAGTATATTGATCTGTTTAAATTGCTGCTGCTACCTGCACTTAGGAAGAAAAATTATCAGTTCGGCTTCTACTTTTTTCTCATTGAATAGCCCTAAAATATGCACCTCTTAAAAGTGTATACTGTATTATTCATCCTTTACCCTGATAAACCTTTATTTCTCTGGGTTCGTGTTTTGCCTAGAAGCATTTGAATATAACAGGAAAAGGTACAAAAAGAACAGCAAAAGTGATCGATGATATGGAACCTCTGGAAATGAGAAATGACTCAGTTGATTGGCACTCAGCCTTGTGAACAGAGGAATGAGACGGCACATTGTGCAGGTCTACAAAATCGTGTAGGAGCTGGAGAAGGATAATAAGGAACAATCATTTTGTATCTCTTTGGTCATAAAGCCCAGGCGGTATCAAATAAAACTAATAACTGGCAACTTAAAACAGGGACGGGATCCTTCATGCGGTGTATAATTAAGCTGGGAAATTTTGTGCTGTTGGATGCTTTGCAATGCTCAAAGTTTACACGGATTGAAAAAAGTAGTAAATTCACACGGAAGCAAATCCTTTCAAGGTTGTTAAATGCAAAGGCATTCACACCAGCCCAGGAAGTCTTCGAGCCACTGAAAACTGGATGTGTATTCTAGGGATGCATTGCCAGAGGCATGCCCTGTCCCGATAGTCTGCTAAGAGCATCTGCTGCTCATTGTTGTATTATAGTAGCGACCAGCCTTGTCTTGACCTAGGATGGCACAGCCCTCCCTGTCCCTACAGCGGAACATTTGCACCGATGTTAACTCTCGTGTACAGCTGCTCAGCTGTGTCATATGCTGCTGCTTATGTTCCTTGAGTAGCTGAATATCTTTTTGTAAACAAAACAAAAACAACACAAAGGCGAATAAGTGCATGACAAGCAAAAACCAGCTAATCCACATGCACAAATACCTTTGCTGGCATGTGAACACGGGTATTGTTCGGAACAGCTATCTCTGCAAAGATAGTGTGACCAAAAAGCTTAACTGCAAAAAAAGTAAGTATGATCAAAGATGAGCTAAACAGCTGCCATAAGCTGAAGAAAGCCTCACAAACACTGCTTTTGTGCTCTCCTACTGGCTCCGGGCCACAATAACTACACTGAAGTTGATGTGATTAATTCAGAACTACACCACTGTAGCATTAAGTTTTAATCCTGTACAAAAAACAGATGGGATGTTTCCTAGCTCCTGACTTACTGAGTGTTTTTGATGCTCCTTTGTTGTATCACCACTGCAGCGTGAGTGTGAGCATTTGGAGCAGCAGGGGCAGGTACCGAGATGCCCTGGTGCAATTACAGAGTGAGGTGTCAGCCCTGAGCAGTGAGATCCTTGGAAATCTGCACTCTGACAGATGGGTTACAAAGGTAGGCTGCGTGTAGGGATACAGGGATTTTAGTCTGCTGCCAGGCTCCCCAGCTCTGCAGCCTGGCTGGGGCATATTTCAGGAGGTTAGATGCCTTGGGGACGATGAAGGTCGTGTGAGGAAGCCTATTTCTCTCTACTGACTGCAAGGAAGCCTCCGGTGATTATGTTAGATATAGATATCAAATTTCTAGCTGGCAGTTTATCTCATTTTAATTCCCTGGAGGACTGTTCATCTCATCTTAAAATATATACCTAAGAAAGGTCAGATGAATTGTCATGTGAAATGGCTATTTCTCTCTACTGGCCACTGAGGCAGTTTAAGGTCGATAGCTTAGACTGAGACATCTAACTTTTATATGGCTAAAGCTGGAAATGAAGAATATCATCCTTTTGTTTCATGTTGGGTAGATTAAATGCCATGACTGATACTTTATAACTCAGTAATAAATGTAGTGTTGCATGTTTCCCAAGTTGGCAAGACCTGCAAAGTCTTCATTTTAAATTAGATTTCACTCAAGATAATGTCAGTGAGCAATTAAACTATTTTCAGGAAATTCTATATTGCCTTAGGATCTTTATGACTTGACACGAGAGCAAAGGCAACCAAAGCTGGGACAAAAGAAACTATAAATACCAGATGTGTCTGTGTGTGTCACAGCGAGTCACTTCCAAAGGCAGAGCAGAGTCCTAAGCTGTCTGCAGTGTGTATAAAATGAGATTTCCCATTAATTTATGAGTTATCATGAAGCAGGAGCCAACATTAGGTTGTTTTCTTAGCATAAGAGTTAGTCAACACTCTTTGAGGTGAGATGCTGTTATATCAAAATAAAAATGTTTCCAGTGATTATGTCAATATGTACTTCTAATGGAATTACTTCAAACTGCTGTCATATTAACTTATAGATTGGCAAAAAGGAATTTACAGGCCTTTTATTTTAAATGAAATTAATTATGATGTTAAATTTTATGTTTGATTTAAGGAAGGGTAATCAATAACTTAAAATCATTTTACTGCATTTTATTTTTACACTTTATGTGCTTCTAAATGTAAAAATATACAAAAATACTTTAATAATTTCAAAATATTTTATTTCAATATTATCAGAAAGAAAATGTTTAATAAAGTCTGTCTACCATTTATGAACCGAAAAATTTAGTAATTTTGACTTCTGAAAAATATTTTGACATATTAATCTTCATTCTCTATCAAGTGCCAGAGTTCAGCAGGAAACTTACGTTCCCTGCAAGTCTGGGGTTTTTGGCTATTTAGAGTCTCACTGACAAACTGAATTGTCAATGGAATGTATTCATTCATTTATATCAACAGTATTGTCCCTGTCTGCTTTGTTTTCCTCTGGGTCCTTATTTTTTCATCAGCAGCTTGGAAGTGAATCAGTGTCTGCTTATTTTCAAAAGGAACTGTGAAGGGAAGGGCTGTTAATTGTCTCATAAAAATATTTTTCAGGAAAACATGTTTGTTTTAAAATGCACTTTTATCCATGAATGATCTCATGCCCTAAAATTTTCATCTTTGAGGCACATTTAAGTTTCCACAATGTCCAGAATGTTATTATGCAGCCAGACAAGCTATAAAATAATAAAAAAGATGGATTAAGCATTTGTTCATGATGTCTCTTCCACTTTTGCCCATGTTTTCTCATTTCCTGGATGTCAAGTTGTAATAATAATAATTAAAAATCAATAGTAATTGAAAGCCATCCCAAGATTTAACTGAAATATTTGCTTCAGGTGTTAGGAAGTCTATGAACACAGAAAAGTAACAGAATACCCACTGAAACAGGCAGATAAGAACCTGAAAGCTGGTGATGCATTCTGATAGTTTCTGATAATCTCTGCTTCCATAAATAAAGAAAATCATAGAATCATGTGTTTAAGGGGAACTTTAAAAATCACCTAGTCAAACAAAACTGTTTAAAATTCTAAATATTTCTTTGAATTCTTGGAATTTGTCACAGAGAGCAGGGATACAAACATAATGAATAGAAATGTATAATGAAAAGGAACCAAAGTCAACTAATGTCCCGAAAATGGGTCTGTTTGCTTTCTCATTGGTGCTTGTGTATATCAGAGATGAGTCTTTTGGAATAGATGAAGTTATAGTACAATAAAATTTGTATGAGTTATAAAAACACATTTGACCCTCTGCTGTATGAAGAAAATGTTAATTGACACAGTCTGATGCATCACTGGACATCAATGGACCAGAAGGATTTTTCACAGAACTAGATAATACAAGGTTTTAATAGGGACCTCTGTTAATCTTTTTCTCTCTGTTGCCAAACTTGTCTAAAAACATACTCTTCTGTGTGCAGTACTCTGAGTTTGGACATCTTTATTCAATAAAATGGAGGAAGAAGAGAAATTTAAAAGGTGTCTCTGTATGTTTTCAGTATCAAAACTTCTCAGCAAGGTGTGGTTCCTTGTAAGGTGTTACTGGACATGGAACCCTGTTTGCATTTATTCGTGGATAAAGGTCAAAAAGATTATGGAAAATAAGACCCAGTATAACTGTCATGGAACTGTGGGTAATAGCATCTCCATTTGTTATATACTTGAATAAAAATAATGTTCCTTTGGACAGAGTCTTTCCAGTGTGATGACACTTGCACTATCCATACAATCTCACTGGGTCATAGACTCAGTCATCTTTGAGGTCCCCTCCTTGGGTTGGAAATCGTCTTAAAAATCATCTCATTCAACCCTCCTGCCATGGGCAGGGACATTTCCACTAGACCAGGCTGCTCAATGCCCCATCCCACTTGGCCTTGAACACTTCCAGGGATGGAGCATCCACAGCTTCTCTGGGCAACCTGGGCCAGTCCCTCACCACCCCCACAGTAAAGAATTTCTTCCTAATTTCTAATCTAAATCTAGATCTATTATCTTTCTATTTAAAGCCATTAGCTGAATTTTATTTCTGTTCTTTTATAAATCTGGGAAACACATTTTCTACTGCTGTGATGAATAAAACTAAGTTTCATTGGTATGACTTGGGAGATAAATAAAACTATACTTGGATTGTTATCTCTTTTGCTTAATTCACAGTTTTATTTTTGAAACCAACAAAAATTCTAAACAGAAGGTGATTCCAGGGTAGGCCTAGAAATATTCAGGAAAATGCAAAACAATATGCTGCAAATGAAAAAAAAATCTAATCTATCTCAATGTGGCTTTTTTTAATTAAAAAAAATCACAAAAATCCTTTGCTGATGAGAAAAAAAAACCTTTAAAGGAGTTAATGATCACATGTGTTTAGCTGCTAATCTAAACATGATTGCAGCTTATACAGATAGCTTGGCTTTAAGATAGCTCATTGATAATGGTGTAGTCATAATATCATTGAAAGTGCTCCATGAAATCACAGCACTGTTGGGATCCTTGACACCCATGCAGGTGCACAAACCTGAGCCATGGGCCAAAGCCTGATCTCTGTGCTCTTGAGATACATGGATAGCTGACCTCCCTACTTTAAATCTTTGAGTAATACCATTAACCAACTTTGGTTGGTGTTAACCAGCCTTTTTCATACACCAGTGAGAACACCCTGCATAAATTTATTCTTCAGAGAAAATAGTGGTACTAAATCATAAGAAATTCTGGTTGGGAGCTGAACATAGGATAGATAAATTGTAGTATTTGAGTGATAAACTTTGGGGAAAAATCTGCTTGAAGGTGTTTTCAGATCAATACAGGATGCCCTTCTTGTCTTTATGTTTTAGTCATGAGCACCATACCTGGACTCACTAGGAAAGGGATTTAATTTAGTTACCTAGAGCTGAGTTTAGGTACCTAAAATGTACAGGATGTAAGATGAGATCATCCACCAGGCACAGCAGTGGTCCAAATATGATGTTTCAATCCTCTGAAAATAAAAACCTTTCAGATTTATTCTCCACAATTTTTTTTTTTTTTAAATTAAATAATGTTATGCCATCTATAACGGTTGCAGTGGGGTAATATGACACAGAATTTATTTGTGGGAGTGGTCCAGCAAGGTTTCACTAGGAAATAGAGATTTTTCCTATTGGAAATTTCAAATTGTTCAGAACATTTAAAAGCTTTTGACCAAAAATATGGTAGGAATGCAGTGGAATATACCTACAGGGTGTAACAACATCTGTTTGTGCCAGCTGAAACATTGAAAAAAATATTCAAAGAAGCTCATGCATGATCATTACAGTGTCTAACCAAAAATTCATCTATGGGATGAAAGAAACATCATCTTAGAATGGATGTAAACCAATGCTGCTTTATCTCTTTTAAACAACATAAATCTACATATGAAATCTACATTGAACAAAATGAGTTTACTTATGGCCATTTTTAAAATGCAGAGAAGTCCTTAAATAGCAATCTTAACTGAGGGTAGAAGTTGGAATTAGGTTGCCTCTTGACCAATGCCAATAGTCATTACAGCAGTCACAGTATTTACATCTGTGGTAGTCACCAGTGTGTACTTTTTTTAAAAAACAATATCTATTTTTTGTAATATTTCCTCCCAATTTTCTCATTGTACTCATTAAGACAAACTGAGAGATATTAAGACAAAGTGAGAAATATAATTGAGGGCAAGTGCTGCTGTCTATTCCTGAGGGAAATCATGTGAACTTTCATCCTAAACCAGATGAAAGCCAACAATTTAAGCACAAGGTCAATGGCATGGAAATCCACTCACAGACTGTTTTGGTTTGCACAAGTTTAAAGATCTGAGAGCAGAAGAATTTGTCATATTTGCTCTTAGGAGACTTTTCCAGGAGATGAACCACTGTTGCATGCCAACCTGTCATACCTTGCAGAGTTGGTACCATTCCCTGAGACCAATACTACTTTGAAGAACACTAATAAAAGAAAAAGACAGCAGGTAGAAACTATGTTAATGGCTTTTTTTTCACCTTGGAGATGTTAGTGAACCTAGGTCCAAGCTGGTACTAGAGCAGTGAGCTGGCAAAGGGCACAGGATTTTTCCTAGGTGAAATGCCAAATTAATATTGGGGTTGTTAAATAACTAATAGAGTTTTTTTACAAGACTGAAAGGCTTAACTACAAGATCCTAGCCAGATTCTGACTTAGTTCATTACATCACAAACTCATAAAGTTCATCCTGTAGAAAATCCCTCCTTATGTTCTTCCCCTCCTCAGCTGTTTTTAAAGTGTCACTGTGCCCGGGCTTGCAGCTGCCGTATCCCATTAAAGAGATGGTTTAAGTGATACTTATACAAAACTTGGTATTTAATAACACAGCAAGGCTACTTTGTGGTTCTGGATTAACCCTGAGGGACTTTCCTTCTATTTTATACTTGATCCTTCATGGTTTTATTTCTCTTATCCCTTTCCCTAAAGCTTTCAGCTGTTTTTCAGTTTTATGCTCCCCTCCTGCCTTCATTCCCTCCCTCACTTCCTCTTTCCACTGCTGCATCTTACTGCATTCAATACTTCAGGCTTTAGCCCCCAAAGGCAAACAAGGGAAAATCTGTTCTTTCTCTCTCTTTCTCTCTGTCTGTCTCTCTGCATGCTTCTCATTTTCATGGTTTCAGGGAAATCAGGGATGTCTTGATAACATGATCCCAGTAAATCCCCACTGCAAGCTCAAACCCCAGAAATCTAAAACCTGATTTCTTACCTCAAGTTGTGACTTTGGCAGGTAATGCTATTTTTGAATGAGAAATTTATTTTATTCTAACATTGCTTACCAAATCCCTAAGGCACATGAGTACAATTCTTCCAACTGGCTTTGTTTCCTCACAGAGCCTTTATAGAAAACTGCACATTATCACACAACTGTTTATGAAGAGATGCCAGTTCTTTCTTTCACACTCACACATCCACACTGTAGACAACTTCCTCCTGATAAAGGGCTACCCTGCCAGCAGGCCTCTTCTTAGAAACACTGCACATCTTTATGGCCTCTGGAGGAGGCATTCAGCCCAAAATGTCTGTTATTAAGACAAAAGAGTGCACATTTAAGGTCCTGCTCATAATTTTTAAAGCCTTTGGGATCTTTAAAGGCAAATGGCAAGAAACAAACAGGGAACTTCCAGTGCCATGCTGGTGCATTCCTAAGTTTTCTATACACCTTGGGCAGGCTGGAACCAAGCTCCTGACCCTGCCTTGAGTTTTGATGCAAGGTCTCAACCCAGCACAGTGTCAGAAGACTGATTTTTATTTAAGATGGCAAAGCAGTCAGGCTGGAACTGGATTTGAAACTGACACCTCTCACTCCAGGGCTCACAGAGCTGAGGAGGACCCATCAGTACAGCCCATGGCATCTCACCCATGTTTCCAGTGGAATGCAGAAGGGTCTCAGTGCTGTACCTCTCATGTGCCCTGCGGCACTCTGTGGTTATGTGCTGGCAGCTGGATACATCCTCAGGTCCCTAAACAGATCAGTTTAACACAGGGAAACTTCCCACAGTACAATCCCTTAATTTGCTTCATCCAAATCCAAGGAAGACTGACCCAAGTGATTATAATATCAAGCATAAATAAGTCATCAGAATCTATCAGGACTTTTTCTTTAAGCAAGAATCACATAGGTTCCAATTACAGCTTTGTCAAATCCATTCTGTATCCCAGGACCAAACCTCTCCCCTTAAAGGAGAAGCTTGCCAGGGAAGCTGCTGTCTCCTTTACTTTGTTAGACTACCACTGGAAAATAAGGAAAGATAAAAGTTTATCACAGGTATCAAAAGTAAAATAATGTTTCTTAAGTGTCTGTTTCTCACCAGAAAAAGACAAATACATATGATTCCTACAGGAGTATTATAAAGTGCTATGAGAAATGAACATTAAAATTATATAATATTTTTATTTTTTAATGTAGGTTCCTGTTAAGCATCTGATGTAAAGAACATTCCCTATAACATGGTTGTTTTTTGTTTTTTGGTTTTTTTTGTAGTGCATGCTTTGTAGAATTTGAACTTTTTTTCCTTGTAAGAAATATGTAACTGTTTTAGCATGGCAGTTTCTGTAAGCAAATATTAAACATGCCAATTTATTTGCAATAAAATGAAAGCAACCACCTGTAAATAATCTAATTACACTGAGGTGAGTTCCTTTTTCTAAATTCAGTTTGAGTTGTAAGTGCCAACCATTGTAAATCCCATGCCTGCCACCTAATCTCCAATTTGCTGGTGTTAGAGAATTGTTCTTTGCAACATGTTCGGAACTGGCCAAAGTAATATAGCAGAACTGGTGGTTTCCTCTTGCACCTGCTTTAACAGCACCATGTTCTTGCTGTTAGCTGGTTAGGTTGCTTTGCCATTCTCTGTGTTCTGAAGCACTGCTGTATGCACAAAGCCTGCCATAAGGGTCACCGTGCTAATGCCATCAGTCATTTGGCATCCTAGATAGGCAAATGGGGAGGAATTCTTGCTGGATCCTTGAGTGCAATTGCTTCCTACGCTGTTGGCAAGCTGAATACTTACAGGTTATGTCTTGTTACACTTCCTGAAGCAGTGTGGAAGCATGTGGGACCACTGCTGACCTGTGGCATGGCCATTCTCTTGCCTTTGCCCTGTGCCTCTCTCAGACACGGCTTGGGGGACAGCAAAGCCCAGGGACTCAAACACATCTTGGATGCAGCTGTAGGTGATGAAAGAGTTCAGTTGTAGGGATGCAGGTGACTGTACCTCTGTCCCTCCCAGGGTGAGAGATGACTCCCAGCTTTATCAGTTCATGAGTTTAAATATGGACAGTTTAGGCAGACAGCCCCATGGGGAAGCATTTTGCCCTTGGCCTGGCATCTATGCAAGGTGCAGCCTGGGCTGCTCACAGGACTTCTGCACATCGCAGATCTCTTCCAAGGGATGCCAAGGTCCATGGGTCAGTCATGAGACAGCTTCTCTTGGGAAACAAAACCACTTCCCTAAATTTAACTGTGCAAGGAACTAGAGCCAGGCAGAGACCTGTTCCATCTTCTGTCAAAATTTAATGTCCTAGGAATATTGATGCCATTTTAAACAGATGCAGTAGATGTCCTGAAAATAGCTCTCTGCCTCTCTCACCCCATTTTCAGTGCACAAAAATATTGCTCTCCTTCTACTTGAGACATTTTCTGATTGTCAGGTGGTGTTATTAGCAGAACAGGTATATTTTTCAACTACTCTTGTGCCCACACACGAATCCTAAGAAAAGTGAGAGAAATGTAGCACATGAGAATGAGTGGTGAAGCCTGCTGTTTTAACAAGTTGGAAATGAAAACATAATGTGGTACACAAATCATTAATTAATTTTATTACAACTTTATGTCAATTTTTATTAGATTTTTAAACTGAATTAGGAATTGAATTTGAGATTATGTTAAAAATGTGATGGTGTTTGCCTATTTTCACAGTAGATATAAAATTTAAATGGTCATTTCAATGTGTATTTCTTCTATAATTAAGCTTTTGCCATTTGGAAAAGTCTTTAGAGTAAAATATTTGGCACAAAATCAAGTCTAACTCTTTGCAGTTAGAGATTAATGATCTGTCCATAAAGTTCCTTTACTGTATGGTTAATTCCCTTAGCATCAAGTGCTTCCACTTACTAGTGTTACTTTTGCAGTTTCTAAATGACATTCGCAAATAAAAGTCATTTTATGGTGGTCCTGTGGCATGACTAGTTCAAGTACTGCTACCTCTTCTTCTTTCTTGCAATTAAAAGAAATATTTTAATCCAAATGGTACATCTGTCAGCAAACTGTCAGGAAGAAAATGCTAATAAGTATATTTTTTCATATGCTCTGAAAGAATCTTATCACATGCATGGATTTAGCAAACATGCACTGTCAGTTGATGCAAGAATTAGCAGTCATGCAAGAGTTGTCATTGATTTAGACACTGATTAAGAGAAGATTCTACCACTACTCTTTTACTTTTTTTCTTCCAGCCACAGACAGAGAAGCCTCTATTCTCTGATCAGACCTGTGTGTCAATTCATAAAAAGGGAAACCATCTCTGATATCACTGGCTACCACCCAGTTTTAATAAACATTTAATTGATCTAAGTCTTTACTTTTGTTAAAATGCATCATAGTATATCACATTGAATACATGATATTTGATGCTATTATTTGAGGAATCTAGGAATAAACAAAGAGAAATTAAATTTAGTGGTCACAGTAAAATTTAACATAGGTGATTTTTTGCCATACAAATCCACTTCTATTGACCTAATTTTTTTTTTTCCTGAAGGAAAATTTGTCTTCCTGGGCTTATTCTTTAACTTGTCTGATCAAAACTCCAATATTGTAGCCAAAGAACAAAATAGGTTAATTTTATTTAATTTTAAATCTCTTCCTAATACAATCTGTAAGGATAATCTTTGCTTCTATTTTTTATCCCATTATAATTCTTCTATGTGTTCTTGAATAATTGCATGCCACCAATGAAGAGTCCTGAGAGCAGATCATACTCTGTTTCACTGAGTGAGTGATACTCTGCACCCATCAGGTTCAACTCCAGCATGTGAATCAGAAGGATGATTTCTGATAGCACCACAAGTGTCCATTTAATCCCACATTTTCTAAACTCAAGTAAAAGCACTTGGCTGGGTTACTATGTTTTAAAGTAACCTGTGTTTGTCCTAGAGACTTGCACGTTGATACACCTGCTGTTAAATTCAATTAACTTCTTTACTGGAATATTTTTTCTTGTCTTTCTGCCTCTTGCTGATGCAACCATGTTGTATTTACAGGACACACTCTCATTCTCTAGTTACTTATTTCATAACTGTTTGTGAACAGAAATGCCAAGGCCTGAAATTTTTTTACATCTTGCAGCTCCACCAAAAGTGAATGAACCACAGAGAGCCTTGAAAAGTGGAGATTCTATGACAAAAACACAAGTGGCCTACAGAGAAGGGATTATGGCTGAAGACTGTCCTGTAGAATTAAACAGTTGTTCCTGTCAGGGTAAAGACTCAGATATTGATCAGCTTAATTCCATGTACCTGCAGAAATATTGTGCCTGGGGCCTCATGGGAGGTTGGTTCCACCCTTTTATTCTTCATGGGGTGTGGCTGCACGAATAGAATGGCCTTCAGACAGAAAGCTCTTGCTTAAATTTAGAAGAGCATTGGTTTGTAAAACCACAGTCTTTTCAGAAGTAATCTGCTTTGTGTAAGGAAGAAATTGCTTTGATTGAGAATTGGGATGACATTTTGATCTGTATGTGATATTCAGCTCAGATAAAGTATAATATGGTCAAAATCTTCTTGCTTAAGGGCATTTGGGGTTTTCCCAGAATATCCTGTTTATAATTCTATGGCTTTAGAAATAAAGAAACTTAAATAATTCAAGTGTAAAATTTCCATTGGAGTTCAATGATACTAAGATTTTAATTTCTGGATGTACCAAAAAAAATGAATTTGATTGTTAAAGCATATCCTTCATAATGCATTTCATTTCAGGTTTCATTGGACCTCACACAAACATGACTGATAGAATGGAAAAGCTTTAATTAGCTGTCAGAAATATGCTTCCAACATGTTTTCGGGAAAATACACTTTCAAGCTTGCATACATTTTTGCTACATTTTTCATGGCATATGATATTTGTGCAACAGTCATCTATTAATATCCAAATAGAAATTTATTCTTTTTTTTTTTTAGCTGCTTCATTGAAGGAATGCTCTGAAGCTTTTAAGTAACTTGAAATACATTTAGGAGGAAATCCTGGAGCTGCTGAAATCAGCAGATATTGTACTGCTGATTTAAACATGAAAAGAGTGTCACTTTTCTTGCTTTATGGCTTCTTTCAAACAAATGCTGCAAGGCTATTCTACTCTTTTTCCTACTCCTTTGTATTGATATTCATATCAAAGAGCAGTTGAAAGGTCTCTGAAACACCTCTGATCTCCATATATATTTCCTGTGAATATATGTATTGAGATGTTGTTCAGGTATTTAAGTTAAAACATTAGCTATATATAAGATTTTATATGTAACAACACATCATGTTAATTATATGTGTTTCCTTTGAAATTATGGGGATTTTTTAATTTTGACTTAATTTGGATCAGGTTTAGGAAGAAAGCTGAGTACTTTTGAAGAAGCCAGGCTATGACAAAATTTACATATGGTACAACCCAAATCCATTTGATGTTGATTAAAAAGTCTTTAATTCACTTCAGTGAAACTTAGTGGCTGTGGCACCAAAAATACAGTAATACTATATAATATAAGTATTGTGGGCTGAAATTTTAGTAATTTGTAAGATTTAAACAAAGGATAAAATGTTCATCCATTTTCAGTGATTATCACTTTAAAAGCAGTTATAGACTTCACTGGAATTATTTATATGCTAATACACTGGTGGATACAAGTAAAGTTATAAGAATCTGCTCTAAAGAGGAAAAAGAAAACAATATTTATCTTGTAAAGTGCACAGAAGTACTGGCTGCACAAGCCAAATGATAGCAACCTTCTCTCCATTAAATATATATATTGTTGCACAGAGAAATGAATGGTATACGTATGAAACTACCATTTGCAAAGTTCTGGTTTTACCCAGAAACAGTGGGCCAAATAAACATTTAAACTGCAAAATGATTGCTTTACTTTCTTAAGTACAGCTGAGAAAAGTGGCACATACAACTGCAGCAGTTGTGGGCTATAGCTTGTAAAAAATATGTGGAATGAACACAGTAATTTGACCATTTTAACTACTTCTTGCCACAATATGTGAGTTTCATATAGGTAAGTTTCACCTATGTAAAAAGCATATAAAATTCCATTACACATGTTAAACTTATGAAAATGTTGTCATGTTCAAGACTTTT